>CM069133.1:8722924-8762924 GCA_035221665.1 Okamejei kenojei
TTTGACTTGTTGGGTGTAGGTTTGTTGATAACACATTCATATATGGGAGGGTTTTGGGGAGGGGGTATTGTGTGTAGTGTGGTTAGGTGTTATATGGGTGGATTGTGATTTGGTGGGTGGTTTTGTTGGTTATGAAATTGGTATTTGATTAATAATATATGATGGTTTATGAGGGGGGGGGGGGGGTATGGTGCATGGGCATGGTTGGAGGGCTGAAGGTAATGGATCACTATAGGACTTTGTTGATACAAATGCTGATGGTAGTAGCATAATGAATTCTGAGGTGTATAGACACATCCTATCTGCTCAAGTTCAAACAAATGCATCAAAGCTCATTGGCCGGCGGTTCATTCCACAGCAAGACAATGATCCCAAACATATTGCTCAGCAACAAAGAAGTTTTTCAAAGCTAGAAAGTGGTCAATTCTAGAGTGGCCAAATCAATCACCCGATCTGAACCAATTGAGCATGCCTTTTACATCTCCAATTTTGAACATCAACTTATCATAGTTGGTCTATTCTGTCTGCTTTTAATTGTTCTTGTCTATCGCCCACCAAAAACAAATAAGGACTTTATCTCACAATTTGGTGATCTTATCGCTAGCTTGTTGCCCAAATTTGACCGGGTCCTGATTTTTGGTGACTTAACTTCATTTCTCTGTCCCACAAAACCTTCGTCGGTCTCCTACTTGTAACACAGATACATTGACGCCTGTCTGTCTGTCAAAGTGCTATATATTCGATATACTCTGCCTTTCTCTACCTCCAATCCCATGTCCCTGCTCGCTACTCTCCCGCTACATTATTCCACGAAACGCCAGTAAGTTCTCTCTGAGGCTTCTCATAGCCGCATCTGCACTATTGAGCTCACCCCTCCATCTCAGCACCACACCTAATTTCTCTATTCAATACTACTGCTTTTTCCATCATGGATTCCTTTGCTCCTCTTAAAATGAAAAGCCTAAGCCTACATGCGAGCCGTGCTTCAATGACCACAACCAAGCCCTAAAAGAGAATCAGAAAACAAACAAAGTACAAATCTGATAAGCCTTCAATTTATCTTCGAACGTCCTTAAAAACAACCTTCACAAATACCTATGAACGAAAAATCCACAAAGAACCCAATACTATTCCACCCTTAAATCTCCGAACAAACGCTCAAACACCAAGGTCCTTTTTAGCACCATCATCTCATCCATATTTCCTGCCCCCACACCAGCTTAACTGTGTCCCCGACTAAGTGCAGGAATTACTACATATTTTTTCCACCACCAAGTAAAGAACAAAAGAACTAATATTTCCCCTCCCACCCTGACCTGGGCTGTCTCATGGTCTGTTCTACAAAACAATTTGTTTCCAACCTATACTCTACCCACCCTTGTAAAACTGATCACCACCAACGAAACCTACTACCTGCCCCCCCCTCACACTGTCCCCTCTGCCCACCAAAAGGACTTCAATTACAATAGCCGTCCCAGTATCCTCCCATCTTCCAACATTTTCTCTGGTCCACTGCACTGTACCACCTGCTACGAAGCATGCGGGTGGTCCCGCCACTCCAGAATAAACTTAGCCTCGACCCCACCTGCCAAGCAACTACAGACCCATTTCTAAACTGCATTTACCTACTCTCAAAGACCTTGAAAAGGTAATTTTAAAAGATCAACCTCCAAGCCTTACCTTCACCAAAATAATCTTGGAAACTTTCCAAACAGGTTTCGGCTCACCATAGCACAGAGTCTGCTTGTTGAAGGTACATACATGACTTACTGCTCACCGATGACATCGGCAACTGTGCAATCATATCCTGCTCCTCTTGACCTCAAGCGCAGCATTTGATACTGTCCGACACACACCATCCTATTTGACCGTCTCCGTACGGGGGTTGTATAGATGGCGACTGCGCTGAGCTTGTTCATCTCCTACCAGAAAAGTAGGAGTTTCTCTACCAACATAGGAAACTCTATCTCCACCCCAGCTAGCCTCTGCTGTGGGGTTCACAAGGTTCCATCCTTGGCCCCATTCCTCTTCTCACCTGTATATGCTCTCCTTAGACCAAGTAATAGAAAGGCACTGCCATTTCCTTCCAGTGCTATGCAGACGATACACAACTCTATCTCCCCGCTGAAACCCAAAAACCAATCAATTCATGCTTAACCTTACCCGGTGCCGGCGAGATATAAAGTGCTGAAATGGGCCCAGAAAACATCCGGCACCTAAACGAGAGTAATCTGAGGTCAATCCGTCTCGGCCTCTTTGGACTCAATCAAAATGATCAGCAGCAGCCTGGAAAGCCTTACCCCATTACTCCAAACCTCTACTTCAAAAAACCTTGTGCGATATTTGACTCGCAACTGTAAAATTTGACGTAGAAAATGGGTGCAAGGAATAGGCCATCAGGCCATCTCGAGCCACACTGCTCTTCACAAAATGATCATGACTATCTCATCTATGAATCAGTACCTCTTTCCTGTTTTTTCCCCATAACCCTTGATTTCCGATAGCTAAAAAGTAAACTCTCATGAAGACATCCATAAAATTGGGGTCTGCACTGGCCTTCCTGTGGCATGAATTCAACAGATTTCACAACTCTCTGTGTGAAGAACAGTTTTGTCCTCATCTAAGTCCTAACTGGCCCACGCCCTTTCTCTTAAACTGAGACCCCCTTGTTCTGCAACTCACCCCAGCATCGGAAACATTTTTCCTGCAGTTTACAGTAAGGTGAAAATCTACAGCGCAAGCAGAATGCTTTCGCAATCACCGCCATTTGAAGTCCACTGTCTTCCACCGTTTCTACCCAGTGCCTGGGACTTATTTCCAGCAGCCACTGTTGTCCTCCAGATGCCCGAGCCGCAGCCTGACCCATGCTGGACACCTGGCGAATTTGGCACAGAGACTCTCACGGCAAGCGGCGCACCAAACGCTTCCGACGCCTTGCGCTGAGTCCTGCTCCATGGCTCGAGCTGCAGTGAGCGACTCGCCAGCCCTGCAAACACTCCTAGCCTGCTTCCCGTCTGCACCTGTCCCGGTCGCGATGCTATCTGCTTCATCAACCTCCCATGGCCATGCAGTTGATATGAGTTTTGAAATTTTCCATTGATCTCAGAATTTCTCACGACAGTGTAAAATTGTGTGATCAGCGTGAAGAATTTGGCGAAAATGCGTGATTCTCACAGCTCAATGCATGGGAGTTGGCTAGCCCGCCTCCTCCATACCCTCTCTCTCCCCCAACTCTTCACTCCCCCTTCTCTCTTCCACTCACCCTCTCTCTCCATCCCCCACTCCCCCCCCGTCTCTCCTTCTCTCCCCTCTCTTACTCTCTTATCACTCTCCCCCCCTCTCTCCCCCTCCTTCTCACTCCCCCATGCTCTCTCCGCCACGCTCCCTCTCTCGGTTCCCCCTCTCGTTCCCTCTCCCCTCTCTCCCTCCTCTCCACCTCCTCTTTCTCTCCACTCTCTCTCTCTCCCACCTCACTCATCGCCCTCTCTCTTTCCCCCCCTCTCTCCCCCCTCACACACACGCTCCCCCAACTCTCTCCTGCTGTCCCCCGCTCTCCCTCTCCCTCCCCTCCTCTCCACCTCTTTCTTCCTCTCCCCTCTCTCTCCCTCCCACCTCACTCTCATCCCTTTCTCTCTCCCGCCTCTTCCCCCTCTTCCGTACTCTCTCCTCTCACCCCCCTTCTCGTCCCCCTCTCACTCTCTCCCCTTCCCTCTCCCCATCCCTCTCCCCTTCCCTCTCCCCCTTCCCCTCTCCCCTTCCCCTCGCCACCCTTCCCTCTCCCCACTCCTCCCCTCTCTCCTCCCCCTCTCATCATCCCCTCTCTCCCCCCTCTCTCCCCCTCTCTCCGCTCTTCCCCGTATTCCCCCCTCTCTCTCCCCTCTCCTTACCTCCCTCTCTCTCCCCCCCCTCTCCCCCTCTCTCACTCCCCACTCTCTCTCGCCCCCCCTCTCTCACCCCTCTCTCACTCCCCCCTCTCTCTCTCCGCCACTCTCTCCTCTCTCTGTCCCCCTCTCGTTCCTCTCCCCCTCTCCCCTCTCTCCCTCTCTCACACTCTCTTCTCTCCACTACTCTCTCCCACCTCACTCTCGTCCCTCTCTCCTCCCCCTCTCCTCCCCACCTCATCTTCTCCATCCCACCTCACTCTCATCCCTTTCTCTCAACCCCTCTCTCTCTCCCCCTCTTCCATACTCTCTCCTCTCACCCCTCTCTCTCCCCCTCTCTCTCTCCCCCTCTCACTCTCTCCCCTTTCCCTCTCATCCCTTCCTCTCTCCTCCCCCCTTCCCTCTTCTCGCCCTTCCCTTCCTACCCTATCCCTCTCCCTTCCTCTCCCCTTCCCTCTCCCCTTCCCTCTCCCCTCTCCCCTTTCCCTCCCCTCCTCTCCCCCTACTCTCCCTCTCTCCCCCCTCTCTCCCCCTCTCTCTCATCTTCCCCCTATCCTCCCCCCTCTCTCTCTTTCCCCTCTCTTCTCCCCTCTCTCTGCCCCCCTCTCTCACCCACTCTCTCTCTCCCCCTCCCTCCTCACTCTCCCCCTCCTCACTCTACCCCTCTCTTGTCCCCTCTCTCCTCTCCCTCTGCTCCCCTTCCCCAACTATCTCTCTCATCTTTCCCCTAACTCTCTCTCCCCCTTACTCCCTTCCCTCCCCTTCTCTCCCCCTCCCCCTCTCTTTCTTCGTCTCTCTCCCCCTCTTTCTTCTCTCCTACCCCCTCTCTCCCTCCCCCGAAGCTTTCCCCCACCCTCTTTCACACCACCTCTCTCTCCCCCCATTTTCTCCCTCCCATCCTCACTCCCCCTTGCTCTCTCTCCTCTCTCCCCTCTCTCTTTCTTCCTCTGTCTCTGTCTATCTCCTTTTCCCTCCTTTGCCCCCCAATCTCCCTCTCTTTCCTCTGTTTTTCTCTTCCCGCCTTTCCCTTCCCCCTCTCTCTTTCCCCCCCTCTCTTCCTCATTCTTTCCCTACCCCTCTCTCTCTTCCCTCTTCTTTTCCCTCTCACCTCTCTCTTCCCCCCCACCCACCTCCACTCTCTCACTCTCTCATCCCCATTCACTTCCCCCTCTATCTCTCCCCCTCTCTCTCCTCTCCACGGTCCAACCTCTCTCTCCCCCTGTTCTCCCTGCCATCCTTCCCCTCTCCACCTCCCTTGAGAGTCTCTGTCCCATCGCACAGAGACTCGCAGCAGCGGCACAAACCGGCTTCCGACGCCTCGAGTCGGCTGGGGACTCTTGCACTGCTCCATGGCCGGAGATCAGCGAGCGACTTTCGCATGTCCCGTAAACAACGCCAGCCCCGGCTTTCCGTCCCGCATCTGGATTCCCCGCACTAACATCTGCTTCCATCCCTCCCTCAGCCCCGTCTCTCAACCACCCGCGGACCATGCCAGTTTTATCTGAGATTTGAAATTTTATTCCCGTTGATCACAGAAATTTCTCACCACAGAGTCGTGAGAAGAGTTCTGATCAGCTTGAGGTCGTGATTGTTTTCTTCAAATGCATGATACTCACGCTCAAAGCGTGAGAGTTGGCAGCCCTGCCGTATGTGATATGTTCTATTACAAATCTCAAATTGTGGAGTACAGAGGCAAATAAATAAATGATGGGTCTTTGTCCCAAACATTATGAAGGCCATTGAAATTGTAAATTGTCCCTTGTATGTAGGATAGTGTTAGCGTGTGGGGATCGTTGATCGGCACAGTCTCGGTGGGCCAAAGGGCCTGTTTATGTGCTGTATCTAAACTAAACTAAAGATGCCTGTCCCGCTGTTGTTCCACCACTCTCTCATTTGCGCAAACCAGCGTCTATAGCAGTTCCTTCCTACACACTTTACAATTTGCAGAAAGTGCAAATATTTTTTGACATGTTGGTTGAGACAGATACCAAGCAGGACAGTTGGTTGGTTAAAAAAATAAGCTCGTGGGACAGAAGGGGGAGTGGCAAATTGTCTCAGTGGCAAGAAGCAAAAAGTTGAGCGTCTGGCTTATATAGTCTATGTAGTGATGTTCCAAAGGGTTCAGAGCTTGCTCCTTTATAAGAACAAGGCCCAATAAAGAAGTTTATCTATCTATACATTTGGTCAGAAGAAGGTGGTGGTGGGTTTCTTGAAAAATGGTTCTTGGGGCCGTTCCAGCCACGGATGGGGTCCCGGAGGACTGGACAATAGTCAATATTGTTTCTTTGTTTTTAGAGGGTAACATGGTAGTAGATGAAATCTACTATTATTCAGTCGTAGGGAAGCTATTGCAAAGGACTATTAGGGATAGTTTACTTGCATTTTAGAAGAATAGGATAATTAGGGAAAGTCAGCATGGGTTTTGTTTGCTGCAGGTCACACGCGTTTGGCTACTTGAATTGATTTTTTGAGGTGACAGGTTGATTGAAGAGCAATGGGCATTGTATTTGTGCCTGCATGGATTTTAGTGAGGCAGATAGTCCCTGATGCCAAGTTTGAGAACGGATCTTAAGACACATTGTATCTATAGCAGGGGGTCGGCAACCAAGGCCGTCGGGCCGATGCGCCCATAACCCTAAATCATCGGCCTCGCAGGTGGCGTATTTTTTTCCCATAATTATTCCGACCCCAAAAACTCGTACTCCATCATCTCTGGTACCCTTCCTCCCGAGCCCTGGGCTCGCCAACAGCAGCCACGGATGTGCCTTCGGCACAAGGCGCAACCCGTGGACAGTGGTGGTTGGAAGGCGTAGCTACTATACGGCAGAAGGTTGGCCTCTCTCCCTCCCCCTCTCCTTCTCTCCCCCCCCCCGTCTTTCTCCTCTCCCCCCACTACCCCATCTCCCCCTCTTTCCCGCGATTTTATGATGAATAGTCTTTAAAATCGACTAGACCCACTGACAGATTAAAACATTACACTAACTGACAAGAGGATGGCCAAAGGACATAACTGCAGCAAATGTTCTTTTGGTAATATGTTAAAGTGTAAAAACAAAATAATAACTTGGGAATTAAAACACATTTGATTACAATCAGTCGGGTGGATAGATGGTGGAGGGGGGTGGGGGGGTTGAGAAGGCAATCGGTGCGGGAATGGATGGATTGAAGCAGGTGAATTAGTACGTATTGGTTGGATATGTAAAATTGTGAGGGAGAGCACGGGGACGTCAGTGGTGTGGAATGGGGTGGATCAGTACGGGAGATGGGTGGGTATCAGTATAGGAAGAATGGGCGGTTTCAGTACAGTATGAAAGGGGTAGACAAAATCTGGAGAAATTCAGCGGTGAGGCACATCTATGGAGCAAGGAAATAGGCAACGTTTCGGGTCGAAAACCCTTCTTCAGACTGTTCCCACGCCATTACTTGAAATGGGTTATCAGTACAAATGGATTGGGGGTGGGGGGAATCAGCACAGGAATGGGAGATGAGTACAGGATGAAGGGGGGGAGGCGTCAGACAGTGTGAATCGGAGGGTCTATCAGGATGAATGGGTGATCACTACAGGAGGATTGAGGGGATCAGTATAGGAAAAATGAGGGATCAGTACAGGATGCAATGAGGGGGATCAGTACAGGGTGAATGGGTGGGATTGGGGATCAGACAAAGAATGAAGGGAAATCACTACAGGATGGAGGGAGGCTCAGTGCAGATAAATGGAGGTGGGTCAAGTATAAGCGATGACCCGACGAATGGGTGGAACACGTGCAGTATGAATGGGGGGAAAGTGCAGGATGGATGGGAAGGGGGTGGTCGGTACAGGATGAATTGGGGACCAGTGACACGGTAGAAGGGTGGGAGGGGTGGCAGGAGAATCAAGTGAGGTGGGTAGGATGATGAATAGATTGGGGGTGGGGGGTAGATGGGGAGGGAAGCACAGGGATGTCAGTGGGACTGAATAGAGAATGGGGATCAGTGCGGGATGGAGAGGAGAGGTCCCAGGATAAGAGGGGTGGAAGGAGGCGTACAAGAGAGGGGGGGAGGGGGAGGGGCAGAGGAGGTGGGGAGGAAGGAAGGTCAGCGCATCCTCGGACAACATCGCCCGCTGCCTTGGCCGTCCCTGTCCAACGCCAAAGTGCCGCCGCCTCCTCGTTACCGCCTCCCTTCCTCCGCCATCCAACAGCAAGTTACGGGGCCGAGCGGTGCAGCTCAAAGATCCTATAGCTATAGGATCTTTGGTACAGCTGCTTCAGACGGCGGAAGGAGACCTCCCTCGCTCCCTCTCCCTCCCTCGCTCCCTCTACCTTCCTCGCTCCCTCTCCCTCCCTCGCTCGCTCCCCTCTCCCTCGCTCCTCCCCTCACTCCTCTCCCTCGCTCTCCTCGAACCTCTCCGGTCCCTCGCTCCCTCCTCACAGGGGTCCCTCCTTCGCCTCACTCCCTCCTTCCCTCGGCGAGAGGGGTTGTTTTGAAAGCGCCGTTATCCGGGCGATAGCAGCCGCTGATGGCAAATCCGCAAAAGGCGCTTTCAAAACAACCCCCCTTGCACGCCGAGGCTGGGAGGGAGGGAGAGGGAGGGAAGTCTCCTTCTGCCGGGCGGGGTGCCGGAGGAGGAGGCGGTGGACCCACTGCTGCCGCTGTTGCGGCCGCTGTTCAGGGCCCGTCATTCGCTCCGACCCGTCGTCACCCCGCTCCTAGTATCTTTGCCCTGCAATCAAAGATACTAGAGGAATACAGCCGCCACCGCTGACACGAGACGTCAGTTCCTATTTGCCAGAGATGCGGCCTGACCCGTGGAGTTACTCCAGTTTTTTGCGTCTACCGGCATAAACCAGAATTTGGGTGCGAATCCGGGCAAAATGAGCCGGCGTTTAGGTTGCCCGGCGGCACTTTCTGTGGTCAATGGCACCCGGGCAACCGCTAATATCGAGCCCTGCAGATGCGTAAATTTCCCGAAATTATTCCATTTCCCTAAAATTACCCGAAGACAACCAGAATTTCGGGTAATTTCCTTGAAAGTGAAAACACTGGCGCCAACCAGCGATCCCCACTCATTAGCATTATTCTACACACACTAGGGACATTTTACAACATTACCAAAGCCAATTAACCTACAAACCTGTATGTCTTTGGAGAGTGGGAGGAAACCAGAGCACCCGGGGAAAACCCATGCTGGTCACGGGTATTTTTAAACCGGAGCATCCGGAGAAAACCCATACAGCCAGCACCCATAGTCTGGATTGAACCCGGGTCTCTGGAGCAGTAAGGCAGCAACTCTACTGCTGCACCACCATGCTGCTCCTCTGCACTGGATCTGTACTGGAACCTCTTGATGTTTGTGAGATATACACACACACACACACACTAAATGTAGACATCAAAAACTACAGTTGCTGGTTTATTAAAAAATATAATTCTAATGTTTGTTTAGTGAGTTTTACTAATATGAGGGTTGGATAAATAACAGATTGAGGGTTTAATCAAAGCATATGTGAGGTTTTGTACTCTAATTTAGTCAAATGTAAGGGGAAGGTATAGAGCAGGGGTCGGCAACCTACGACCCCCGGACCGAATGCGGCCCGTAACCCGAAATCATCCAGCTGGCAGGCGGATTTTTTTCCCCGTAATCATCCGGCCCGCCGAGCGCCCGCACCAAGCGCAGCCAAGCTCTGGCTGTACCGCATCCTGCGCACGGCCGCCGGCGTGGCTGTGCACCTTCTGTGAACACGTTTAAGAAAGAACTGCAGATGCTGGAAAAATCGAAGGTAGACAAAAATGCTAGAGAAACTCAGCGGGTGAGACATGCAAGGATTACACGAGGCTGCCTCACCCGCTGAGTTTCCTCAGCACTTGTGTCTACCTTCTTGAAAATACGTGATTCGATGCCTGCCATCCAGGGTGGGACCCATGTTTGCAGGTGATAGATGTGGCCCGCCATCCGCTCACAGACATGTGTCCTGGCCCCTATGCAGAACAAGGTTGCCGACCCCTGGTATAGAGTTAATGGCAAGACCCTTAACAGCACTGATATACAGAGGGATCTTGGGGTCCAAATCAAGAGATCCCTGATAGTGATTACATAAGTAAATACCGATAAAAAGGGCATATGGTATGCTTGCCATCACTGAGTCTAAGCGTCAGGAAGTCACTACAATATTTCTAAAACTTTTGTTGAGGTGCATATGGAGTATTGTGTGTAGTTCTGGTTGTCCATTACTTGAAGGATGTGGAGGCTCTGGCAAAGGTGCAGAAGATGTTTACCAAATGCTGCTTGGGATAGTTGTTGGAAAACACTGTCAGGGGTAGTGGTGGAAACAGACCGGTCGGTGAAAGGACTGATCTCTTGTCAGAAAATTATAACTATAATTAGTCTTTATCCAGGAAAGGGGTTTTAAAAGTGCCCTTTAAGATTTAAGGATATCAAATGTTACCCGGAAGATATTGATTGGTTGTCTTCATGGACAGCTACAGTTTGGTATAATGCTGCTGAAGTCAGGAGTCCCATAATTTTATTGACCAGCTAATGAAGACCTATAAGCAATATGTGACGTGGTAGGGAAAAGGCATCAATGACAAATGTTCACCTTCGTCATATTAGATTGCTTCGTTGATCCCTTTTTTTGTTTGTACAAGGTTGCTCACTGTAAAGCTGATTCCCCAACCTCATCCTATTTATTGATTTAAAAAATCTATCACTTTGGATCAGTAATGGGTGGTATTGTTATGTATAACTGAAGGATGGAAGATTTTTGTATAGATTGAATCCTTCATTCCTGGCCCCAACACATTGATTTAATCACAAAGAAAGCACATCGAAGCCTCTACTTCCTCAGAAGTTTGAGATTTTGCCAAATATTCTATCGAACCTGTACAGTTTTTGGTAGAGAATGTAATGAATGGTTATATCGTGGTCTATTCAGTAACTTGAATGCCCAAGATCGCAGGAAGCTGCAGAAAATGGTGGCCATTGCCTGGTGCATCATGGGTATTGACCTCCCCACCATCGAAGGGATCGACAGGGAACGCTACATCCAAAAGGCTCATGTAACTGCAACAATTAATCTACATTACCCTGTATTTCAGAACGGAGCTTAACTTGGATAAGTCAAAAAGGAAAAAGCGGAGAGAACTGACTGAAGAACAGAAGCGGGAAGTTAAGGAAGCGTTTGACTTGTTTGATACAGATAAGGATAAAGCAATAGATTATCATGAACTGAAGGTGCAATTTTTAAAATTTCATCTTGTTATATACAAAGCAACACAGCTGTTTATTCACTTCATCGGTATAAATCATTGTCAATTGTGCAGTCTGCCGAAATGCATACAGATGGATGCTGAAAATCTGAGATAAAAACTTGGAAAATGCCTTTTTAGATTGACAGAATATGTAGCGGCACAAGAAACTTTAGAAACTGGAATTTGGAGCAAAAAAAGGGGCAGCAGGAGGTACTTGGCAAGTCGGGCAACATCTGAGGAGGGAAATGGACTGTCCACATTTTGGGTCAAGACCCCTTATCTGGACTGAAAGAGTGGAAGTATAAAGACGAGTTGGGCATGTGATAGATGAATATATGTGAGGATGGGTCATTGACATATGACAGGTTCACGAGATTGATCCCTGGGATGGCAGGAGTGTCATATGGGGAGAGATTGAAAAGACTAGGTTTGTATTCGCTGGAGTTTAGAAGGATGAGGGAGGATCTTATAGAAACATATAAAACTATAAAAGGACTGGACAAGCTAGATGCAGGAAAAATGTTTCCCAATGTTGGGTGAGTCCAGAACCAGGGGCCATAGTCTTAGAATAAAGGGGAGGTCATTTAAGACTGAGGTGAAAAAAAACTTTTTTACCCAGAGAGTTGTGAATTTATGGAATTCCCTGCCACAGAGGGCAGTGGAGGCCTAATCACTGAATGGATTTAAGAGAGAGTTGGATAGAGCTCTAGGGGCTAGTGGAGTCAAGGGATATGGGGAGAATGCAGGCACGGGTTATTGATAGCGGACGATCAGCCATGATCACAATAGTATGCGGTGCTGGCTCAAAGGGCTGAATGGACTCCTCCTGCACCTATTTTCTATGTTTCTATCTATGACAGCCAGGCGGAGGAGAAAAGGGTGGAGATAATATCAGAGTCTGGGGGGTGAAAGGTGGGGAACAAAAGGATGCGGATTCTGCAATTTAAGAGGAAAGAAAGGTGAAGAATGGAACTGAAAGAAGGGTTTATCTTTCCAAATCCATGTGTAGCTTTCTCTCAGAATCCTCTCCAGTACTCTCCTGGCTACTTAGTCTGTAACAAGCCTCCTGCCTTCCAGCCGCGTGGCCTGCTGCCTCCTACAATGGGAAAATCATACTTGTCATTTTTTCCCCTTGTTCAGTCATCTCAGCCAAGTTTAACATTTAAACTGGCTCTTTAAAATTTCCCAAATGTGAAGAGGTGGTTCCATTAAGTGCATGGAGAAATGTGTGGAAATGCCTTCTGATTAAATACATGAATCTTTTAGGTATTACAGAATGAGCTGCATTTCTGAAAATATATTATTCATCATGCATACCATGCACTTTTTGAAAATTTAAGAATACATTTTATAAATATTATGGTACATTGTTTTAGCATTGTGATACTTAGAGCTACTTTTATTAGAACATGAATATTTTTTCTGCACTGTTAGGTTGCGATGAGAGCTCTGGGATTTGATGTAAAGAAGGCTGATGTATTGAAGATACTGAAAGATTATGATCGGGATAGCACTGGCAAAATTACTTTTGAAGACTTCAGTGAAGTTGGTAATTATGCTTGAGTATAAAAATATGGACATGTTTTAAATTTGTCATTTGTAGAGTTCCTTTAGGAAGGTAACTTTCTTCTTCGAATATCGAATTGAATTTGGATCTTACCATTTTATACATGGAGTTTATAGTACAGAAAAATATTGTTTGGCCTAATTGGTCCAAGCTTTTGTTTATCTTCCATGCAAATTTATTTTGCCTGCAGACACAGGAAGCTACTGATGCTGTGATCTAGAACAGAAATGTCCTGAAAAGAAACATCGACTATCCCTTTGCATTGGCAGGTTCGACTTGACCCGCTGAATTCCTCCAACAGTTCAGAATATAGAACTGTACAGCACAGGAACAGGCCCATTGGCGCACTTTTTTTTTTTTTGCAAGTACTTTCATCTGTCTTCGTCCAGCCATGCTGACATTTTTTTTTTCAGCAACGTAGTTATCCGTTCATGTTATTATTATTCTGGTTTCTGCTCTACGTTTCTGTGTATAGAAGGCACTTTAGTCCGGTACAGAAAGAACGTGGAAGGAACAGGAATGGTGCAGAAGAAATTCACCAGGATGTCGCCAGGAATGGAAGGTTTTAGTTACAAGGAGAGATGTAGGTTGGGTTTGTTCTTGCTAGAGTGTGGGAGGACTGATGGACAAATCTATTCATTTATAAGTTATGAGGGACACAGACAGGGTGGATGGAATCTTTTACTGAGAATAGGAGAATCTAAAACTAGAGGTTGCAGGTTTACGGTGAAGGGGGAGAAATTTAAAGGAGAACCGAGGAGCAAGATTTTCACTGAGGATTGTAGTTAAATGGAAAGAACTGCCAGAGAAGGTGACTGCCAGGCAATTTAGATTAGTTTTGAGGATGGGCGCCTAGGTAGATCCAGTGTATACCATTTACAATATGCATTACATCAATTTGTTCAGGCTCCTTTTTTTTATTGCACCTCCCATTCTCGTAACAACTTCTAGCATGTCTTATGGAATATCATCACCCGTAGGGTCTCACTGTGATTCACACACCTTCCAAATTTTGGGAAAATATTGCTGGTCCTTTATTGTAACGGAATGAAAAATCGTAGAGATCCTTATTTAGCAGAACCATGAGAGTGCAATATGCAAGGGCGCCTCATCAAAACCCTTCATGATGGCAGTTGGAGGGGGGCAATAAATACTGGCCTTGCCAGCAATGAGTAGATACTGAGTATAGCTCCATCAACACTGAAGAAGCATATCACCATCCATAATCAAAGCTTTGATTTTGGATGGTGACATGCTTCTTCAGTGTTGATGGAGCTATACTCATCCTGACAAGGGGACAGTATAACATTTTGTAATCATATCAAAATATGATTAATACCTGTCACTCGTGATAGTTGTGTTACTTGCTGCGTGTCAGCCTCAACTTTATCTGGGTCTTTGTGAACAGAGGCATAGAGTACTTCATTTGCTGAAAAACTGTGAATAGAATTGAATGTTGCAAAATCATCAGTGAACATTCCCACCTCTGAGTTTATGGAAGGAAGAGTATTGATGAAGCAGAGGTTTCCAGCCAAGTGCTCCTAATGAAACCCATAGTTAGTGTTGATAAGCAAGTTATTTGAAATAAATGTCACTTGATAGCACCATTGATGGCACATTCTATTCTTTGCTGATAGTTTACAATTCACTAAATCTTGAGCTGTGGTTTTGTGGAATTAATACTGACAAATGTTTAAACTTTTAACCGCACACTGGCAGGTTTTGAAGCTAAGTTCCTTTTATCTTTTCAATAATGGAAATATTCTGAAAATTGCCTGCATTTAATATACCGTATTCTCCTATTTTTCGGGTTAGTGACTGATTGGATTTTGGATAGAGATCCAAGGGAAGAAATGCTAAAAGCATTTAAACTATTTGATGATGATGACTCTGGTAAAATCAATCTTCGTAATTTGCGCCGGGTTGCAAGAGAGCTTGGTGAAAACATGACAGATGAAGAGCTACGTGCAATGATTGATGAATTTGATAAAGATGGAGATGGAGAGAGTAAGTGAAATTTTAAATCATTTTCAGTAATTCAAAATAAATTAGTTATGGATAACACCACCAACTGAGCATGAGACTGATTCTGTTCATCTTTTGTTCGATCTAACATTGTGCAAAATGCAAACCTTGCATTGTTTTGTTAATCACTTTATATTGAAAGATTAAGTCCTCTTTGACCCAGAGAGCCTGCTCAAGAAGAATATCAGTGAGTTTGAACATAATCTGATTCACCTTTGACAAAATCAGCACCTTTGGATGACCTTTTTGTTGCCACTAGGGTGGCACAGTGGTGTAACAGAGTTGTTCCACAGCTCCAACAATTTGAGTTCTCGATGTGTGAATTTGTTGGTTAATTGGCAACTCCAAATTGCCTTGAGTGTGTAGGTGTGGCAAATCTGGGAGAGATGAATTGATAGGAATGAAGAGAATAACAGGTTACAAGAAAAAATAGTGGAGGAATAAAATTGTTCAGTGATTGCTATTGATATAATCGGCCACAAATCTGATTTGCCATGTGGAAATGAGTCTAAAATCCTATTATGATATTGTAAATCTTCCTTTCTGTAACTAGAATAGAATGTAAGTAATGTGTTGTGGAAAATTGTTTGAAAACAACTGTCCATAGGGGCAAGGGAGGTTAGAGAGTTACACACAGTGAGTTTTCCTGCTGATTTTCAACGTCTTAATTTTAGTTTTAGTTTTTCAGTTCAGAGATACAGCGCGGCAACAGGCCCTTCGAATCACCAAATCCGCACTGACCAGCAATCCCTGTACATTAACATTATCCTACACTAGGGACACTTTTTACATTTATACCAAGCCAATTTGCCTACAAACCTGTACATCTTTGTAGTGTGGGAGGAAACTGAAGTTCTCGGAGAAAACCCATGTAGGTCATGGGGAAAACGTACAGAGTCCATACAGGCAAGCACCAGGATCGAATCTGGGTCTTTGGTGCTATAACTGCTGTAAAGCAGCAACTCCACCACAGCACCACCCAATGTCAATAAGTTTATTCTAACTGCAAGCTAATGATACTAAAAACTGTATGTTAGTGTTTAATAGAGTATTGTTGCATTAGTGGCAATCAAAATAATGCCGTGTCAGTTTCGATTTATGGTTAAAGTTGCAACGGTGTTCTTAAGTGGCAATGGCGCCTGATTATTGTGAGATTACATGGTTAAAGTTTTATTTCAGATAGACAGAAAGGAAAGGGGTACCGTTGTTGGTTAGTGAGGAGATTAACACAATAGAAAGGAAGGACATTAGCTTGGAGAATGTGGAATCGATATGGGTAGAGCTGCGAAACACTAAGGGGCAGAAAACGCTAGTGGGAGTTGTGTACAGGCCACCTAACAGTAGTAGTGGAGTTGGGGATGGCATCAAACAGGAAATTAGAAATGTGTGCAACAAAGGTAAAACAGTTATAATCGGTGACTTCAATCTACATATAGATTGGGTGAATCAAATTGGCAGGGGTGCTGAGGAAGAGGATTTCTTGGAATGTATGCGGGATAGTTTTCTAAACCAACATGTAGAGGAACCAATGAGATAGCAGGCTATTCTAGACTGGGTATTGAGTAATGAGTCTTGTTGTGCGTGATCCCTTGGGCAAAAGTGACCATAATATGGTTGAGTTCTTCATTAGGATGGAGAGTGACATAATTAATTCAGAAACAAGGATTCTGAACTTAAAGAAAGGTAACTTTGAGAGTATGAGACGTGAATTGGCCAAGATAGACTTGCAATTGCTTCTTAAAGGGTTGATGGTGGATGTGCAATGGAAGGCATTTAAAGACTGCATGGATGAACTACAACAATTGTTCATCCCAGTTTGGCAAAAGAATAAATCAGGGAAGGTAGCGCATCCGTGGATAACAAGGGAAATCAGGAATAGTATCAAAATAAAAGATGAAGCATACAAATTAGCCAGAAAAAGCAGCCTACCAGAGGACTGGGAGAAATTCAGAGTCCAGCAGAGGAGGACAAAGGGCTTAATTAGGAAAGGGAAAATAGATTATGAAAGGAAATTGGCAGGGAACATAAAAACTGACTGCAAAAGTTTTTTATAGATATTGAAGAGAAAAAGATTAGTTAAAACAAATGTAAGTCCCTTGTCAGAAACGGGTGAATTGATCATGGGGAACAAGACCAATTGAATAACTACTTTGGTACTGTCTTCACTAAGGGAGACATAAATAATCTGCTGGAAATAGCAGGGGACCGGGCGTCAAATGAGATGGAAGAACTGAGTGAAATCCAGGTTAGCCGGGAAGTGGCGTTAGGTAAATTGAATGGATTAAAGGCCGATAAACCCCCAGGGCCAGATAGGCTGCATCCCAGAGTACTTAAGGAAGTAGCCCCATAAATAGTGGATGCATTAGTGATAATTTTTCAAAACTCTTTAGATTCTGGAGTAGTTCCTGAGGATTTGAGGGCAGCTAATGTAACCCCACTTTTTTAAAAGGGGGGAGAGACAAAACGGGGATTACAGACCAGTTAGTCTAACATCGGTAGTGGGGAAACTGCTAGAGTCAGTTATTAAAGATGGGATAGCAGCACATTTGGAAAGTAGTGAAATCATTGGACAAAGTCAGCACGGATTTACGAAAGGTAAAACATGTCTGACGAATCTTATAGAATTTTTTGAGGATGTAACTAGTAGAGTGGATAAGGGAGAACCAGTGGATGTGTTATATCTGGACTTTCAGAAGGCTTTCGACAAGGTCCCACATAAGAGATTAGTATACAGACTTAAAGCACACGGTATTGGCAGTTCAGTATTGATGTGGATAGAGAACTGGCTGGCAGACAGGAAGCAAAGAGTAGGAGTAAACGGGTCCTTTTCAGAATGGCAGGCAGTGACTAGTGGGGTACCGCAAGGCTCAGTGCTGGGACCCAGCTATTTACAATGTATATTAATGATTTGGACGAGCGAATTGAATGCAAGTTTGCGGATGACACGAAGCTGGGGGACAGTGTTTGCTATGAGGAGGATGCTAGGAAGCTGCAAGGTGACTTGGATAGGCTGGGTGAGTGGGCAAATGCATGGCAGATGCTGAATAATGTTGATAAATGTGAGGTTATCCACTTTGCTGGCAAAAACAGGAAAGTAGACTATTATCTGAATGGTGGCCGATTAGGAAAAGGGGAGATGCAACGAGACCTGGGTGTCATGGTACACCAGTCATTGAAAGTAGGCATGCAGGTGCAGCAGGCAGTGAAGAAAGCGAATGGTATGTTAGCATTCAAAGCAAAAGGATTTGAGTATAGGAGCAGGGAGGTTCTACTGCAGTACAGGGTCTTGGTGAGACCACACCTGGAGTATTGCGTACAGTTTTAGTCTCCAAATCTGAGGAAAGACATTCTTGCCATAGAGGGAGTACAGAGAAGGTTCATCAGACTGATTCCTGGCATGTCAGGACTTTCATAAGAAGAAAGACTGGATAGACTTGGCTTGTACTCGCTAGAATTATAAGATTGAGGGGGGATCTTATAGAAACTTACAACATTCTTAAGGGGTTGGACAGGCTAGATGCAGGAAGATTGTTCCCGATGTTGGGGAAGTCCAGAACAAGGGGTCACGGTTTAAGGATATGGGGGAAATCTTTTAGGACCAAGATGAGAAAAACATTTTTCACACAGAGAGTGGTGAATCTTTGGACTTCTCTGCCACAGAAGGTAGTTGAGGCCAGTTCATTGGCTATATTTAAGAGGGAGTTAGATGTGGCCCTTGTGGCTAAAGGGATCAGGGGGTATGGAGAGAAGGCAGGTACGGGATACTGAGTTGGATGATCAGCCATCATCATATTGAATGGCGGTGCAGGCTCGAAGGGCTGAATGGCCTACTCCTGCACCTATTTTCTATGTTTCTATGTAAATGTCACTCAATTTTAGTTTTTATACATTTAACAGATGCTTTCAAATTTTTATTGTTATTGTCTTAGTAGATGACGTATTAACTAATTATAGTTTGCTTTTTTGCATTTTCTTGATGTTTGTTACATCTAGACTGATCATGACATTTTACATTTTTTGGAGGTAATATAAAATCTTATGAGATGTTGTATGATTTACAAGATTTACAAGATTTACTTCTGCATCTTTGGATATAGGCTTTGGCATGCAATTTGAATGTTTACACTAAATAAATCTCTTAAAACAAGGAGGAGGCAAATCTTTGTGGTCTATCCGTCAAGTTTTGATCCATATTATAAGACATCAAGAAAATTTAAATTGAACAAAATATACCAATCTCTGTAATTCTCTGCCACAGAAGGTAGTTGAGGCCAGTTCATTGGCTATATTTAAGAGGGAGTTAGATGTGGCCCTTGTGGCTAAAGGATCAGGGGGTATGGAAAGAAGGCAGGTACGGGATACTGAGTTGGATGATCAGCCATGATCGTATTGAATGGCGGTGCAGGCTCGAAGGGCCGAATGGCCTACTCCTGCACCTATTTTCTATGTCTATGTTTATGAATGTACGCATGCAGGTGTGCACTGACTGATTAGAGTTTAAAATATTATTTTCTCATTTTAAATAGGTTTTGTTGCAATATTATTCAAATATACAATATTTTGTTTTTAGTTAACCAGGAAGAATTCATTGCTATTATGACTGGAGACATCTAACTTTTATGAAACAGCAAAACATTGAACAACTGCAGAACATTGAACAACTTCACGATGTCCTAGTATTTTAATTCCTGTCCAAGTATTGCATAACGGAGGAAAAAGCACATTCAGTATCTTGAACGTAAAACCAAATATTTTTTATTGAATGTTTCTTCTGAATGAAAATTCTGTATTGTCTTGTATATTTGTTAGAAGTTTGTATTTATAAATTATTTAGGTCAAATAAAGAAAGTTTTGTCACATATTGGTAATAGTATAACTAGTTGCATTCCTATTAATATTTCGATATACTTTTGTAAGTAGGCTTAATAAAAATTATAATTCATATGCCAGAGTTTTATTTAATTTTAAATTTTGTGCTCGTAAAATGAGGGGTAAATGGTGTAAAATTGCGTGCCCGATATTGTCTTTGTTGAAATCGATTTGGAAGCATAATTGTGACCAAAATTGCAAACATCAAATCCATCAATTAACTTTTTTTCATTTGGAGAATGAAGTTATCAAATTATTGCTCACCAATTAACAAAGTTTGCATGATTGTGTGAAATAACATGGTCCATTCTAATCAATGGAAGGGATTTTATATTAAACAACAAATAATCTATCTGATCAATATTTTGCAGTCCTGCACCAATGGATGATGGTGAACTTCTAAGTAATTAATGAACACTCAAATGTCATTTGAGTGCAAAAGAAAATGCTCAATAATCTGTGGTCTTTTGGTATAACAACCAAGAGAATGATCCACTGTGACCCTCTGAATTGTCATCATTAGAAAACTAATGTAAACTATTGTGAGTTACTATCAAGTGATATTACTCGCCAATTTATATTTTTATCAGGACCAATTAGTTGTAAACCATAAGTGTTGGATCAAACGTGAAATAAGATCTAAATTCAATTCTTGAATTTGGCCTTTAACAGGAATGCAGCATTTGACTGTGGCATTAAAAAGCTCTCATAAAAATGAAGATAAACTCCAGTCACTCGCTTCGCATCAACTACAAAAATAGTTGTCATCTCTGCCCCATGACATTTGCCCAAAGAACTTATGAATCAATGGCCAGGCCATCCAGCTGTTTCACAAAATAGTAATCAGCTGATATTGGTAATAATCATTGCATTTAATTTTGTGGAATACAATACTGCCTGCAACAGCTGGCCATATAATTCCATCTGTCCAGCAAATTTAAGCAATGTACTAACTTAAGGTTGAAATAAACCAATAGATCATGTGCATTTAGTATTTTGCTGGTACTTTGTAAGTATAGCTCTGAAATATTCAGATCTAGAATCACTGGATCAGGAGTTTCTTGAAGTCAGAAATTAGCTCCTCTCTTTCTGACATTAAAAGATGAACTTGAGGCTCGTGTTCTCCATCTCGTCAAAGTCAGTTAGAGCAACATTGCTCACCAGCCATAGAGGGCAGTAATTGGTTGAGAATGCATCTTTTCAGGGATTCCTTGGAAGTGAACTGATCAGCATGTAAATGGAAATTCTGCAGGGCTTTAAGAGGTTAGTGGGACTAGCTGGACTGATTTTGCATGCAGTTGGCATGTACAAGTGGATAAATGGCCATTACATAAGTGTGATTACTATGAGTTATGAAATTCCTCCTTATCTCAGGAATATTTAGTTTTTTTATTGTGAGTCAATAACTTCTATTCTGATCTTTATGACTGATAAAAATAGCTTAAACTCTACTTTGAAATTGATAGTGAAACTACTTCCAATTCTTCTAAACTCCAGGCAATGTAGGCAATCTCTTTTCACAAGATATGTTCTGTTCTCAGGAATCACCCTCATATTTTTTTGTTGTTTGCCTCAGGCAAATATGTCTTTCATACACGCTGAGACTAAAATTATGATCAATATTCTATGTGGACTTAAAAGTTTGCACTAATTTCAAGTAGACCTCTAGTCACGAAGCAGGTTTACATTTATACAGCACCTTCAACATAACAAAACATTCTTGGGCACTTCTTTAGAGTATGAACAAGAAATGAGTTTGATTAGTAGAGGTAGATTAGTAGAAATCCTCAAAGTTCAGTGGCAGGAGTAGTAAACCAAATGAGTTTCTTTTGACTTATCAAACATTTTGCATCCATTCAGTTGCACCTGCCACAACCTTATCTACTGCATCTGATGTGGCCTGTACATTGGCCAGAGCAAGGGTAAACTCGGCGACCATTTTGCTCAGTCTGCCAAAGCTTGTGGGAACTCTCAGTGGTTAACCATTTAAACTTCTCATTCCCATACCCAGTCTAAAGAAAGGTCTCGACCCAAAATGTCACATATTGTCCTAAATGTCACAGTACAGGCACTGGGCCTGTACTCGCTGGAGTTTAGAAGAATTACCTCATTGAAACGTACAGAATAGTGAAAGGCTTGGATAGAGTGGATGTGGAGAGGATGTTTCCACTAGTGGGACAGTCTAGGACTAGAGGTCATACCTTTAGAATGAAAGGACGTTCTTTTAGGAAGGAGATGAGGATTTTTTTTAGTCAGAGGGTGGTGAATCTGTGGAATTCTTTGCCACAGAAGGCTGTGGAGGCCAAGTCTTGATGGGCCAAATGGCCTCATTCTGCTCCTATCACATGATCTTATGATTCTTTTCTCCAGAGTTACTGCATGACCCGCTGAGTTACTCCAGCTTTTTGTGTATTTGGTTTAAACCAATATCTGCAGTTCCTCCCCACCCATACTGATCTTTCTGTCCTGGGACCCCTCCATTGCCAGAGTGAGATCACAGGCAAACTGGACTAACAGCACCTCATATTCTGATTGGGTAGCTTACAACTCAATGGTATGAACATTGAAATCATCATCTTAGATAAACTCTACAAAACAACTCCGCTCCAACCCAATAACCCCTTCCCCTTTCTTCTCACCTGAGGCCCTACCTGACCTTGCATCTATCGCTCCCGTATCCTCCATCAATATTCCTTCCCCTAACTATAAAATTTACACCTTGTCATTCCTCTAGTGTTACAGTTCGCAGTGCTCTAATCCTTTTGACTCATTTGTGTTGATCTCTGGCCTTTGTCCAACCATCTGCCTATCAACCCCCCCTTGCTTGTTTTCACCAATGACCTACCATGCATTGGTGGTTCACATTTTTTTAATAATCTGCTGTCATACTCTCTTCCAAACTGGATTACTTCACATTATGCCATATCAATCTTCAAAGCTTTCAAGGAAGTCAGCAATATCAGCCCTCTTTGTCAATTAAAAAATGTTCATGACTTTATCTACCACTTGATGGCACCATTTCTCCTTATTATCTAGAAATCTTACTTCTCAATACTGTTAAACAATAAAATATTCAAGTCTCTGTTCTCATTATTTGTATTCAAGAGAGCAAAATTTGACAATGCATCAATTTATTATATGCAAATGTTTCTAATGTTAAATTGTCTAATAGTATGTCACAATTGCTTAATTCATATAGTAACATTTAAGAGTTTAGCAACTTAATCAAAATGAGAATAACCAAGCAAATACCATTAAATAAGGTATCTTGCATGGTAAATTGACACACAATATCAAATCACTAATCATTAATTAGCAAGTTCTATCGAATAGGCAAAAGCACAGTCACTCAAATCAATCGCTAGTTTTGGGGATGAAGGTTGATGAATGTTTGACTCATTTTGATTATAGCTGTAATTTTGAACTAGCAATCATTCGCCTATATTCAACCCTCTTTTGTAAATGTAATATTTAGTGTGTGTGTGTGTGTGAGTAAAGGGCCTGTCACACTGGCGACCTTATTTGCGGGTTTAGAGGAGTGCGCTCGCCACAAGCTCGCAGCATGGTCGACACATGATCGTAGGTGGTTACTGATAAGTCTTCTTCATGGTCAAGAGGAGTTCCCGCTTAGTGGTTACTACTCGCGGTCTCAGTTTGGTCGAGGAAAATGTTTCAACAAGCTGAAAAACTTTCTGCGAGTAAAATTTGGTCGGCATAGAGAAAATCAATACTTTTGAACTCGTAGTGGGGTCACCATGTCGATGTAGGTAGTTGAGGTAGCCGTAGGTAATCTCCTTTGCTGACTGGGCATTTAAATTGGCTGGGGGAAAAAAAAGTAAGCACGGGTTTTCAGAACCAAGGAAATCCGACCAAGAAAATCCGAGCCTATAAAACCACCTTTGCTCACATCAGTCAACCTATTATTTGCCAGCTCATTCCTGCCCCTCCTCTCTTCCAGCTTTTTCCCCAGGCCCATCACCCACAATCAGTCTGAAGAATGTTCCCGACCCGAAACGTCACCTATCCATCTTCTTCAGAGATGCTGACCGAACCGCAAAGTCACTCCAGCATTTTTTTCCCTCCTGTTATTTGGTGCTCCAGATTCTAGCATCTGCAGTCTCTTGTGTCTCCAGTGTAAAGCTTTGTGAAATTTAGAGAAAAGGGATTTAAAATAATTTTGATTTATTGTGTTAGTGTTGACCAGGGCTCAGGTATATACAAAAAAGGAACAGATATTCCATGGTTATTCTTCACATCTCAGCAGTAATCCTGTGGAGAAGGCATTAAGTTTAACTGTGGCTACTGAGTTCCTTTATGAGGAAAGTAGACTCCACAGATGGAGAGGAGGTCATATGATTAATATGATACCGGTATTACCGGTATTGCAAAATGATACCGGTACCATTAATATAAATCAGTACCATTTCCTTAATAACTAAAGGGCCGTTTAAAATCAGAGAGGAATATACCAGATTATTTTACCAATTGCCTTTTGTGTTTTTTCATCTTTTCCAGAAGACTGTAACCTTTGGGAGTTAGAGAAAGGGTAACAGCTGCCATTAGGGAGGAAACGGAATCCAGTTTGGATGCCTTGGTGCGTGCAATTAAGCTAGGGCCTTCAGATTTAGTTGAGTGCATTATGGGGCTGTCCCACTGTACGAGTTACTTTATTCTCCCGAGTTTCCCCTGATTCGAACTCGGAGATTTACGGTAATGGCCACTCGTAGGTACTCGGGTCTCTCGTGGACATTTTTCAACATGTTGAAAAATCTTCACGCGTCTTCCCGAGCTTACCGCGTTTCCCGAGTACCTGCCGTTACGAGCCGCTAAAGAGACGTCCCCGAGCTCCGATGTACCCGCTCCGTACATTCTATATGCTTACCACAAGTTTGATTTTTTTTTAAACTCGTGAGAGCTATTGAATTAGCTCGTACAGTGGAACAGCAGTGGGATATGCAGGTTCCTATTGATTAATGTAGCAAAAATCAGAACATTTTGTCCCAGGAATGCAAATATACAAACTCTCCCAGATAGAACACAGCACAGGAGCAGACTCTTTGGCCCACAATGTTTGTGCCAAACACAATGCCATGATAAACTAATACCATCTGTCAGCACATGATCCATATCCCTCCCTGCCTATCTGAAATCCTTTTAAAAATCTGGATCATATCTGCCTCCACCACCATCCCTGGCAATGCGTTCCAGGCACCCACCATCCTTTGTGTAAATGTCTTGCCTTACACAATTTGTCCCTCTAAATCTTAAAGCTATACCCTCTAGACTTTGACAATTTCCACCTGGAAAAAAAAATATTCTGAAAAAAAATACCCTACCTATGCCTCCCATCTATGGTTTGTGAACAGCTCCATCTAAGAAATTGCAGAGAGTTGTGGACACTGCCCACCCCATTACATAACCAACCTTCCATCCTTTCTTTGACTCCAACTACACTTTATTCTGCCTTGGCAAGACCACCAGCATAAGCAAGGACCAGTCTCACCCTGGTCACACCCTCTTTTCCCCTCCCACATCAGGCAAAAAGTACAGGAGTTTCAAAACGCATACCTCCAGTTTCAGGGACAGTTTCTTCCCAGCTGTTATCAGGCAACTGAACTGTCCTCTCTCCACCTAGAGTGTGGTCCTGACTTCCTATCCACCTCATTGGAGACCTTTGAGCTATCTTTAATTAGACTTTAATGCAATTTATTTTTGCACTAATTGTTATACCCTTTATCCCTTATCTATACACTGTGGACGCCTTGAATGTAATACAACCTTTTATTTGACTGGATAGCATGCAACAACAGTTTTTCACTGTACACGTGACAATAATAAACAAAATTAAACTAAATATACTTCTATCAGGTCTCCCCTCAACCTCTGGCATTGCAGAGAAAATAATCCAAGTTTGTTCAACCTCTCCTTGTAGCCAATACCATCTAATCCAGGCAGCATTCTGGTAAATGTCTTCTGCACCATCTCCAAAACCTGCACACCTTTCGCTTAACGGGGCGACCAGTACTCAATGCAATACTCCAAATGTGGCCAAATCAAAGTCTCATAGAGTTGCATTATGACATATGATCAACGCTCCAGCCAACGAAGGCGAGCATTCCATATACATTCTTCAACACTCTATCTACTTAAGATGCCACTTTCAGGGTCCTATGGACCTGGACCTCAAAATACGTCTGCACATCAATGCTGTTAAGAGTCTTGCCATCAACTGTATACCTTCCACTTACATTTGACTTCCCAAAGCGCAAAACCTCACACTTACAGTACTTGGATTAAACTTCACTTTCTAATTCTCCCCCCTTTCTCTAGTTGATCTTTAACATGTTACATTCTTTGATAGCCTTCCTCATGGTCCGCTACTCCATCAATCTCAATATCATCTGCATGTATCCTGGCTTAAATGTTTTGTCATGTACCCTCACTGATTGTGATCTATGGGTCATGCAGTCGAGAATCCAGTTGCATTGGGGGGGGGGGGGGGGGGGGGGGGGGGGGGGGGGTGGGGGGGGGGGGTGGGGGGGGGGGTGGGACTAGGAAGGTGCCAGGATGAGGAAAGGACCTTGGGTGGGGATAAATTTGGTTCGGATTATGATGTTGCAGACCTGTTGCGAACTGCAGTGGTTCATTCGCTTTACTAGAAACAGTCCCATCTATCCAAGACAGACACAAAATGCTGGAGTAACTCAACGAGTTAGGCAGCATCTCTGGAGAGAAGGAGTGTGACGTTTCAGGTCGTGACCCTTCTTCAGATGCTTCAGTCTGAAGAAGGGTCTCGATCTGAAACGTCACCTATTCCTTTTCTCCAGAGATGCTACCTGACCCACTGAGTTACTCCAGCATGTTGTGTCTATCTTTGGCCTAAACCAGCATCTGCAGTTCCTTCCTACCCATCCAACCTAACGTCTCCTTGTAATTCACCCCCTCCAGTCCTAGCAATACTTCTCTGAATCTTTCCTCACCCTCTCCATGTTAATCACTTTCATTCTATGGTGCGGCAACCGGAGCTGCACACAATACTCGCAGCCTAACCAACAACTTGTACAATAATGTTCTCTACATTATTTCTGTTCCTCTCTGTCTCAGTGGTGAAAGATATGGTCAGATGAATTTCACAACCACACCCCTTCTGTCTGTTCTCAGGCCCAGCAGCTTGGTGCCTGACTCATATTTTTCCTTCGGAAAAAAGAAAATTAGTAGGTATAAAAAGGGTGAAATGGTTGGCCCTCACTCCCAGTTCTATGCTGTGGAATAAGTTACAGATGATTTCCTGGGTATGGATTCCTAAAACACAGGAGGAAGATTTTGCCCAATGCCAGTGTGTCTCTAATTTGCGAGACAGGAAAAATTGGCCTTCAACACATTTGGCCAGGGATCAGAAAATGCAGACAGGGAGAGTCCCCTGAAAGGATGTAGCTACCCATTACAGTGGAAGTTGTGGCGGGAACAGTTAGCCTAAATGATACTGTGGCACAGTAGGAACGTTCTTCCTTTGATGCTGATAAATTGGAGTTCCTGCATCAGAAAATGTGCCAAAGGAGCGACTCCCTTCAATAAAAGCACTGGAGCGGTTTGCAGCAGAGATTACTGAACCAGATGTTTCCATATGATTGCAATTGGCGGTCTCCCTGGACCCGCATGGAGATCCTGGCATACTGTTGAGGGCTGGGTAGAAACTGTCCTCCTTACTCGCCAACCACTGCCTCAAATCCACCACTCAACATGTCTCACTCTTTTCTCAAGCACTGAATTCCATGTTGGCTCAATCATAGATCACTCACATCATCCAACTTACCCTCCTCCACAGCCTCACCCTCACCTCACAGAGCTTCATACAGCCCACCTGAATTATCCCTCCCTAAAAAAATCAAACCTGAAGCTGGTATCAATCTCCAGACCTTGCTTCTGGACAGGCAGCTTGTCTTCCATTTTTGTTGGGTGCAAGCTAAACAAAAGCATACATATTGTGGCAAAGATGGTTGGCATGTTTCCTTCATTCAAACGAATACTCAAGCTACCATTACAGACTGAAGAAGGGTCCCGACCTAAAACGTCACCAATCCGTGTTCTCCAGAAATGCTGCCTAACTAGCTGAGTTACTCCAGCACTTTGTGTCTTTTTGTAAAACAACATCTGCACTTCTTTGTTTCTACCACTGCAGGACCTTCATCAGCTCTTGGAGTCTTCTCTGTGAGATCAACAGATCTGTTGACAGCTGGTTGTTGTTTTCATATCTACTTGGTTAATAATCATTGATTTTTGTAAATGTATTCTGGTGTTTAGGCCTCAGCAATGATGTTGATTTTTTTTTACGAACTTGATAATACTTTTAACCTGAGTACCCTGCTCACATAGATCACACTGTAAAAACATCACTTTAAGACAAAATCTTGCAGCCTCACAATGGGAAATCCAAATTGATAAGAAACATTGGACCATATTGTTATACAGTAAAGGACATGAATTGGTGGCTTGAATTTTCAGAAAGAGCAAGCATTCAATAGAAATCAACAAAGCTTATAATGCAAGGTATAAATGGCTAAGGCTGGTATAAAAGCAGAGAATCCAGTCAATGGCTTGAACAGAATATTTAGCATTGTCTATTATCCATTGTCAGATTACATGCAAATAAAACAATGAGAAAAATGTGAGAACATCATTAACCTGCAATATGTCATGAAATCAGACAATAGGATTCTGAACAAAATCGAGGAACTCAACGGATCAAGTAACATCTGTGGAGACAAAGAGAAGGTCAACATTTCAGGTAGCGACCTTTAATCAGCACTACAATAGGGGTCTCATTGATGTTTTACAAATTGCTAGATTTTGAATCAATCATTTGAATGGCTCTACCCTTCCAGTGGAATGTCATCCTCTGATTCATCACCAGCAAGGTAGTCTGCAGATAAATATATAAAAATGAGTTCAGTTCCAATTAGCAAACAGTTGGTGTAGGAGGCTGCAGGAAGTGGGTTGATGCTGGTGCCTAATTAATTAAAGTCTTTACAGCATCTATTTACTATCCCCTGCAAAGAACAGAGGAACACCTGTTGCTTAATGCCTTCCAAATCAATGTTGAAAGGAAATCATCAGGCTTTTACCACTCTCTGAGAGAAACTGCTACTTATTCCTCAAAACCAAGAATCCAACTGGTTATCTGTTTTGAAGCAGGTACTGTATTAACTGTGCTTGAGTGATATAATCACTTTATGAAAGTGAATTGCAACTGTATACTTTTAATAACATTTTGGAAATCCCTTTAGCAATTCCCTCACAATTAGGTGTATTTAAACACTTGAAAGCAACCACAGTGTGAAAACTTTAAACATTTAATAAACACATGCTGAGCATGGGCAGTAGCCACAGGTGGTCTCTTAGTCTTTTTTTTGTGTGGGGGGGAAAGAGGTTTCCCAGTCACCTCCTAGTCGAGGATGTGTCTTTCTCCGAGTCGCATCTTCCCCCGCCCCCCCCTCGCGGCCTACCATCTGGATTGGCACGGCCTTTCCTCCGGAGCTTCAGCAGCGGCGCAGCACTGGTTTCCATCGCGGAGCGGGACAATGTCTTACCGGGGATCGCCATGTTGAAGCTCCGGAGTGTTGGGCTTGCTGCTTTAACACCGTGGAGCTGTGGTTTGCGGAACTTATAGCCACGGGCGGCGGTGACTTTAACATCGCGGAGCCGCCAGTGTGGGAGCTCCGTCCAGCTCGGCCTGTGGACTTTGGAAGCCGCAGTAGGAAGTGGACAATTCGGAAACTCCAAGCCGCTGAGTGTGTTCTTCTGTTTCGACGCAGAAGCTCCGATCATCCCGGCGAGAGGGCCTGAAAATCGGGCCACCGTAGTGGCGACTGCGGAGGGCTCAAAAGGCCCCGAACAAAGAGGAAGCTGACTGAACTTTATTGCCTTCCTCACAGTGGGAAACGTTGATTATGCTGTGGGAGATGCTCATGTTAAATTCTATTGTGTATTGTGTTTTTATTCATATGGCTGCATGGTAACTCAAATCTCACTGTATCAATTGGTGCATGTTACAATACATGTAACTAACTTGAACTTGTTGGTAAGAAGCAAAAAGAGTCAAAGGGATATACAAGAGATAAGAGGTTGCAGAGTCATAGGAGAAGAGGAGAGTGCGATTGCTCTGCTAGGAGTGGATTAGGACTATTTAATGGATTCCCTCTGAATTTGCCAGGTTATTATCCTGGTCAGCACAAATGTCTAAAAATATAATTGCTTTACAGAGCGTAAAAACTCTTATCACATGGGCTTTGGCTACTAATAAGGGGTAGGCCATTGAGGACTGAGATGATGCAAAACTTCTTCACCCAGAGAGTTGTGAATTTGTGGAATTCTCTTCCACAGACGGCAGTGGATGCCAATTCATGAATGTTTTCAAGAGAGGGTTATGGGCCTGTCCAACTTAGGAAACCTGAACGGAAACCTCTGGCGACCTTGGTAACCCATGGTTTCCGTGAGGTTCCCGGAGGTTTTGGTCATTCTCCCTATTGGTCGAAAGTGGTTTCTGTGTAGTCAAGGCTTCTTCTATGTTCCTGCGATTATTTCGACAAAATCAAAACCGGCCTCGACCAAAAATAGGTTGCTTTTTGGTTGAAGCCAGTGGAGTGGGGTCGCTATTTACTTACAGGCAGTCGAAGGCCATCTCCTTTGCTGACCGGCCATTTTGATTGGCTCATTTGAGTTTTCAGCAATTATCCTATACGATCTTTGGTTTTCAGGACCTATAAGATCCGCCGCAAGCTAACTTTATTAAACTTCTTAAAAATAAACCCATACTCTTAAAACTGTCTCCGGCGGACCCACCTCCTCTCCCCCCCCCTTCGCCCTCTCCCCCCCCCCCCCCCTTCTCCCCCCCCCCCCTTCCCACTCCTTCTCCCCTCCCCCCCCCATTCCCCTCCCCCCTTCTCCCCCCCCCCTTCCCTCTCCCCCCCCCCCCCTCTATCCCCCCCCCCACCCCTCTCTCCCCCCACCCCCACCCTTTCTCCCCCCCCCCCTTCTCCCCCCACCCCCCCCCCCCCCCTCTTTTTTCACTCCCCCCCCCCCCCCTTCTACCCCCCCCCCTCCCCCCCCCCCCCCTCTCCCCCCCCCCCTTCTCCCCCCCTTCCCTACCCCCCCCTTCTCCCCCCCTCCCTCTCTCCCTCCCCCCACCTCCCCCTTCTCCGCCCCCCCCTTCTTCCCCCCCCCCGTTCCTCCCCCAACTCCCCCCCTTCTCCCCCCCCCTCCCCCCTTTCTCCCCCCCCTCCCACCCCCCCCCTCCCCCCCTCTCCCCCCTTCTCCCCCCCCCCCTTCTCTCCCCCTTACCTCCTCTCTCTCCCCCCTCTTGTCACCACTTCCTCTCCCCTCTCATTCTACTCCCTCCCCCATTCTCTGAAGGACTTACCGTGCTCTGTGGCAGACATTTATCTTCCGCTTCATCGTGCAGACAGCGTTCCTCCGCTGTCCCTCAGCGTTCCTCCGCTGTCCTTCGCGACGTGTTTGTGTGTGTGTGTGCGGTCAGTAGATACAGCTCACGCTTCGGTCGAGGCTTTCCAGGCCAGTTACCAAAACCTCTGGGGACTCATGGAAACCTTGGGTGAGGCGTAAGGTCACCAGAGGTTTCCGTTCAGGTTTCCTAAGTGGGATAGGGGCATTATGCGATTTTTCAGCGGACTGCCGGCAGTCACCTGAAAAACCGGCAACTAGAATGGTGACTGTCAGAGTGGCACACACACACACGCAAACACATCACTTCCTTACTTCCTTCACCAGCCAGTGTGAGTTTTTTAGACAGCGCTCTCCCCCCTCCCCCCACCGCTTGCCCTGTCTAAAAAATTCACATGGTGCAATGGTGATACAGTCACACACCGTGATGAACAGGAAGGTTGGCTCTGTAATTAAGATGGCTAAAGCACAGTGTACGGCAAGTCCTTTAAAAGAGGGGGGAGAGGGAAGAGAAGAGGAGAGAAGGAGTGGAGACAACTTTTAAGAAGCCAGAGAAACACGGCTGTGAAGCTCGCCGGACATTTAACGTATCCTTGGTTCTGAAAACTACTGCTTACCTTTTCTTTTCCCAATGAGCCAATGAAATTTACCGGTCAGCACCGGCTACAACCTACGAGAACCTCCGACCTCCTGGCAACCCATTAGGACCTCATTCTTGCTACTCTCCATGGCGGCTTCATTCTAGTCGCCGCTAATTTTTCCAACATGTTGAAAAATTCACGCCGACTTTAATGAGGCCGCGACTAGTTAGGGCTAAGGGAATTAACGGATATGGGGGAGAAAGCAGGAACGGGGTACTGATTTTAGGTGATCAGCCATGATCATATTGAACGTTGGCGCTGGCTCGAAGGGCCGAATGGCCTACTGCTGCACCTATTTTACCTCTGTTTCTACTCAGAAAGCACTGGGTTGCATAACATGCAAAATAAACTTTTCATGAAGTTGTTCTCTCAACATCTAACCTTCACATCATTAACTCACCCAGCAGCTAATCTAGCAATGATAAGGTAATTCCTGCAGAGATTCACTTAAAAGGTTCATTGACTCCACACAGATTTAGTTGTTGTACCTTCAAGCAGCTGGTTAAATTCTGAGGCTTTTTTATGAAACCCTAATGAATCGTGACTTCTGGGAACAGGTTTATTTTATTGCCAATGATTTTGTCTATTTTTGTAAATCATTATATGTCAGTCATGGTGGTCCAGTGGACTGAGAGGGAGCAGTGAAGTGTATAGACCCCAACTGGTAGAGGGCTTCAAAGGTGTTCACCTCCGGCTTCTCTAGAATCCAAGGGGCCGTAAATATTGTCTTGTCTCTTCTATATCAACATCCGTTATCCTTTTCCCTGAATGATTAGCTTGTTTGTGACCATAGGAAACATGTCATTCAGGACTGATTCTGCTTTCCTACAGCCGTTGTGAATCATTAATTATGTGTTCGTCCTTCATGCCTCTTGTTTATCACCATGTCCTTCACATCGTAGGCTTGACGGCAAGTATTAATTCTTCCAGGGATGGCTTCTATTTGTTGGACGCTCAGGCGCAGCCAGAGGTCCTGCTTTGCTGCTTCTTCTTCTTTCGTGTGGCGTGCACAGCCTAAGGTTGTTGGACAACTTGTTCTATTTGATCTTCCGTTTGTGCACGTCGAGTTGATTGCATTAGTCGAAACAGGGCGGACCACGTGAAGGTTGCAATCTTCCACCCCCTGCTTTGCTGCAACTAGAAATAACATCAAGCATTAAACTAAATTAAAAGAACCTTTCCTTGCCCAGGTGAAGGATATAATCATATTTGTTTAGTTTAGTTTAGAGACACCGCGTGGAAACAGCCCCCTCGGACCACCGACTACGTGTCGACCAGTGATCACCCCATACACCAGCACTATCCCACGCACTGGGAACAATTAATAATTTTTTTTACCAAAGCCAATTAACCCTCAAACCTGTACGTCTTTGAAGCATGGGAGGAAAGCAGAGCACCCAGAGAAAACCCACGGCGTCACTGGGAGAACTGAAAGCTCCCCACAGACAGCACTCGTAGTCAGGACTGAACTCGAGTCCTGGGCGCCGTAAGGCAGCCGCTCGCTCTAACGCTGAACCGCGGTGCAGACATTTAATCATAAACAAGGCCTATGGATGGCAGTAGAGCAGCACAATTTTTGTTTTAAAAATATTCTATTGACTAATTGAGAACAGTACAAGCCTGATGCATGTTATCATGGGCGTATTTTCTTCATCAGTGCCAAGTGCCTTTGAGGCTTCGAATCCCATGTTGAACTTTGGAAAATGCATCCTCCCATCTTTATTGGGTTCACTGAATCATTATCAATGTGGTTTGAAAACTGTTGTCATATGTGTTCTTTGGACACATTACAATTAACAGTTTCCCGAATAGGTGAGACTTTTTTATTCTTGAGAAAATATTTTTGAATGCAGAATTTAGCCCTAAAAATTCTTCTGCATTTCAAAAAACATGCACAAACATAGGGAAGCTTCTGTTCAGTGAGTTACTTGCTTATGTGAAATGCATCCTGCTGGGAGTATTGTGATTCCAAGACCACCATCAGCATTTGATACAGGACCAGTGTTTTAGCTGCATAGGTGAGTGAGAAGCGTGAACTTTAAAACAACATTCCCAGTCTTGGTGGGAGCTCTTAAAACAGCCCAGAGACGAATGCTTCTGGTAGCTGGACTGATTTGGGATAATTCTGGCTTTGAGTGAAGTTGGCGATAAGAAAGAACACCATAACCTTCTGATGTCTGATGAGACCTTGTATAGAAGGTGGACACTGTGGCAATGAGCTCTTTGGCCCATTTTACCTTCCGATGAAACATGGTCTTACGTGAGGTGAAATACATCTAGAATGGCTTTAAGGATTCCAGAGCTTGCTCCACTGATGTACTGTTCAACAAGGGCTCCAATAGATTTGGCCCGTAACATACTCTGGAGCCTCCTACACTTCTTCATCAGTATCCTGATGTCTTGCCCCTCACACTGATCTTGCTGAGGAAAGTTACCACATATTATGTTTCCTCTATCGTTTTTTCCTTTGGTACTGCAACCTCTGACAACAATATTGGATCTACTCTGACTATGGGTGGAAAATGGATCCCAAGCTTTCTCTATTTCTGAAGCACACATTTATGCTGAAAAGTTTAACAATAATCTCAACTGTGCAACTGTATATAAACACAGTGAACAATATTGCAATTTACCAAAACATATTATGTTCAAGTGATAGGAGCAGAATGAGGCCATTTGGCCCATCAAGTCTACTCCACCATTCAAACATAAGGAATAGGAGTAGAATTAGGCCTTTCGGTCCATCACGTCTACTCTGCCATTCAATCATTGCTGATCTATCTCTCCTCGTCAACCCCATTCTCCTGCCTTCCCACATAACCCCTGACACATATACTAATGTGCACATGTGAGATGCTAACTGCTTCTGCTAGTCCAATTTTCACTTCCAAAACTATTGGGTACCACATAAAATCGCTATACGATGCAATAACATTTCTGAAGTGTTTCATCTGTGATTGGGAACTCAGAGCTTCAGTCAAGCTACTTTGCAGGTCTGATGTTGACTATCCAGTTCCAGGTAGAGATTCAATGTAGTTTCATTGGAAAGTCTTTTTGGCAGACTAAGAAGGAGCTAAGCTACGATTTTGTCAACCAGATAATGGTTACATCTATTTTGTAACTGCAGTTTTTGCGAACAGTTTGTGTCATTTTGAGGTGGAAGAAAAATGTGATAATTCATACGAAGTCTCAGTGTAGCCTTTGAGATCTATATGATGTTACTGTGGAATTTCGACATGTGTCTAAACCAGAACAATACCGTCTGCACATATTGAATATTTAATGTCCTCCTGCACAGCTGTAAATAGATCTATTTACAGAGAAATGTTGCTTCATTAATCTTCCAGTTGACCGAATGTTACTCATATTCATCGTCACCATTTCATTGTCGCCTGAGGAGGGATGTGCTGGCATCGGACAGGGTCCGGAGGAGGTGTACAAGAATGATCGCGGGGTTGATTGGGTTAACGTATTATGAGCATTTGACGACTCTGGGTTTGTACTTACTGGAGTTTAAAAGAATGAGGGAACCTCATTGAAACTTGCCGAATAGTGAAAGAACTAGTGGATGTGGAGAGGATGTTTCCATTAGTGGGAGAGTCTAGGACCAGAGGGCACAGTCTCAGAATACATTTAGAAAGGAGATAAGGACGAATTTATTTCACCAGAAATGAATCTGTGGAATTCATTGCCGCAGACGGCTGTGGAAACCAAGTCTTTTGGTATTTTTAAAGTGGAGATTGACTTGATCAGTAAGGGTGTCAAAGGCTACAGGGAGAAGGCAGGAGAATAGGGTTCAGAGGGAAAAATGTATCAGCCATGATTGAATGGTGGATTCGACTAAATGGGTCGAATGGCCTAATTCTGTTCCTATGATTTAGGGAACGTATGTCAAGGTCAGAGACAATATAATCTGCTGACCATGGGAAATGCCCAGGGCCAGCAATGGATCAGAAGGTTGCCGTGAGCAACCATACTTCCAGAGACATTGCTGCTGGAACAGTCTTGAGATTTTTCTGTTTCAATACCGACCTGTTGCAACTTAAATAAAGAGCAAAATACAGAACACACATCCCACCCTTTAATCTGTCAAGCAGATTAGAAACTGTGGCAGTATTGCCTCATCCGCTGTGGTTCTAAATCTACAGCCTGTAATCTTTTTGTCGGTCTACTATTTGAAGCTGTCAGATTGCAACTTTTTGGCATGCCTACTTTTTTTCTTTCTTTTGAGTAATCCAACCAAGCAGACCATATAATCTATCCTCTTTTGTCACAAACCACACTGAAATCCTCCCGATGGATTTTAGATCGATCAAAATTATGACCAAAATTGGAGACATTCAGCCGGTCAGCCAGCACTTGCAGAGGGACAAATAGTTACTCTTCAGTATGATGACCTTTCATCAGGTTTGGAAAAAGCTAGAGATAAAAAGCTGTTTTAAACCATAAATAAAGAGGGAAGGAGGAGGAGAGAATAAAGAGGAAGCTCTGGGATGGGGGCGAGGACCAGGAGAGATCGAATAACACCAATGGTACTGGTGTCAGCAGACGAGTGATATTGGCAAATAAATTATAATCACACCACTGTGGTTCATTTCAACGATTTGAATGAGAATGTACAAAGCATGATTAGTAAGTTTGCAGATGACACTGAAGTGGGTCGTATCGTAGATCGCGTAGATAGTTACCAAAATTTATAGCAGGACCTTGATCAAGTGGGCAAGTGGGCTGAGGAATGGTTAATTGAGTGTAATGTAGGTAAGTGTGAGGTGTTACAATTTGGGAAGTTGAATTAGGCAGGACCTTTACAGTGAACGTAGGAGCCCTTGGGAGTGTGGTTGAGCAAATGGATCCAGCAGTGCAAGGTACATAATTCCCTGAATGTGGCATCACAGGTAGACAGGGTGGTCAAGAAGGCTTTTGGTACATTGACCTTCATTAGTCAGTCTTGCAAATGGAAATTGGGATGTTATGTTGCGATTGTATAAGACTTTGGTGAGGCTGTATTTGGAGTATTCTGTTCAGTTTTGGTCATCCTGCTTTTGGAAGGAAGTTGTTCAGTTGGAAAGAGTGCAGAGAAGATTCACTAGAATGTTGCAAAGACTTGAGGGCCTGAGATATGGGAAGAGTTTGAGCAGACCAGTACTTTAATCCTTGGAATGCAGGAAGGTGAAGGATGATCCTATAAAGATGTGTTAAATCATAAGAGGAAGAGATAGGGTCAGTGCACAGTCTTTTACCCAAAGTAGGGGAATCAAGAACCAGAGGACATAGGTTTAAGGTGAGAGGGGAATGATTTAATCAGAAGCTGAGAGCCATCGTTTCACACAGGTGGGTGTATGGAATGTGCAGCCAGAGAAAGTACTATAACAACATTTAAAAAACATTTGGATAGATACATGGACAGGAATGTTTTAGAAGGAGATAGGTCAACTGCAGTGAGGTGGGACTAGTGTAGATCTATTCACAGAGAAATGTTGGTGTCCGAGTCACCATTTCATTGTCGCCTGAGGAGGACGGTAGTTGGGGCATCTTGGTCGGTATGGACAATTTGGGCAAAAGGTTTCTGTTTCCGTGCTCTATTACAAAGGCATAGGTTGTAGTTCAAGTAATAGATAAACAAAGGCATGGTCAATCTGTATTATCTGTTTCCTCGTGATTCTTGAGAGTAAGCCATGACCTACAGTGAGATGCCAGGTGAGTGCCAATCTAGATGGTGAGAGTTGTGCTGACACCGCACACTCACATCAACATGCGTTGATTTAGCAGGTTACCAAAGTGTGCAGAGATTTCAAACATGGGTGTGACGGGAGGTTTGTGCTCTGCTCTGCAAGCCTGGTTCATCCAGCTTTATATCTGCTTGTTCAGATATACTCCCAGTCGGAGCATATGCGATGTTCTTTAGGAAAGAAGGAATAAAAAGGTGGTCCTCAAACCAAGACTGACTGCCCCTGCTTGAATGACATCTACAATATGGGAAGACGTTTCTCTACCTGCTGGAATTACATTGATTTGATGTTTTCTTGGAGCTTTGAATCATAGATTCATAGAGTCATAGGGTGATACAGTGTGGAAACAGGCCCTTCGGCCCAACTTGCCCTCTCCGGCCAACAATGTCCCAGCTACACTAGTCCCACCTGCCTGCTCTTTGTCCATATCCCTCCAAACCTCTCCTAACCATGTTCCTGTCTAACTGTTTCGTAAATGATGGGATAGTCCCAGCCTCAACTACTTGTTCTGGCAGCTTGTTCCAAACATCCACCACCCTTGAGTTACCCCTCAGATTCCTATTAAATCATTTCCCCTTCACCTTGAACCTATGTCCTCTGGTCCTCGATTCTCCCAACTCTGGGCACGAGACTCTACCCAATGATATTGTACACCTCTATAAGATCACCCCTCATCCTCCTGCGCTCCAAGGAATAGAGATCCAGCCTACTCAACCTCTCCCTGTAGCTCACACCCTCTAGTCCTGGCAACATCCTCGTAAATCTTTTCTGAACCCTTTCCAGCTTAACAATATCTTTCCTATAACATGGTGTCCAAAACTGAACACAATATTCTAAATGCGGTCTCACCAATGTCTTATACAACTGTAACATGACCTCCCAACTTCTATGCTCATTTGCTGAGCAGAGATTAAATTTGGTTGTGTGCTATCTGGCTTATGCCTACAATGATTCATATCCCTCTATTCTCCACACTTCCATGTCCCTATCGATCAGCCTCTTAAAAGCCACTACCTTATCTGTCTCCAAACAACACACCCCCCCCCTCTCCCCAACCCCCCCTCCCCCCCCCCACCCCCCCCCGCCCCCCCCCCCCCCCCCCCCCCCCCCCCTCCCCCCCCCCCCCCCCCCCCCCCCCCCCTCCCCCCCCCCCCCCCCCCCCCCCCAGGCAATGCATTTCAGGCCCCCCACTATGGTATCTAAAATAAATCTTGCCCGCATATCTCCATTAAACTTTCCCCTCTCATCCCATACAGTAGCTATGCCCTGTAGTGTTGGACATTTCCAACCTGAGAAAATGGTTCTGACTGATTGCCTTATCTATGCCTCCCATAATTTTTATATACTTTTATCAAGACTCCTCTCAAGCTCAAAGTATCTATTTTTTCTCTGTAGCTGAAACCCTCTAAGGCAACATTGTGGTTAAACTCCTCTGCACCCTCTCCAAAGTCTCCACATATTTCCTGTAATAGTGACCATAACTGCAAGTAATACTCCAAATGCGGCCTAACGGAAAGTTCCAAAGAGCAGCATCATGACTTTCTGACTCTCGTATTCAATGCTCCTATCAATGAAGGCAAGCATATGTATTTAATTATATTTATGTGTTACAATTTTAATAATTTAAATTCTTGAATGAATCCATTTGAGGACTTTGACAGCCAACGAGCTGACTGCAGAGGCCTACATGTTACACTGCCAGATGCCTGCCAGATGCAAATGGTCGGCTTGTTCAGCTCACTGCATCTGGAAAAGGAACAGTGGGTGGTTGGGTCTGTGGGAGTTGAGTCGAGGTAGCGGGTCTGATCCAGGACAATATGGTTTGTGTTTCTGACACATTCAGATACGTTGCTCTGCACATAATTTACCACTGCACTACTGTGCACTTAAGGCCGTGTGCACCACTTACAATGTGAGGGGGCAGTATTGGTTATCATCATATACAGTGGCTTGCAAAAGTATTCATACCCCTTGAACTTTTCCACATTTTGTCACGTTACAACCACAAACGTAAATGTATTTTATTGGGATTTTATGTGATAGACCAACACAAAGTGGTGCATAATTGTGAAGTGGAAGGAAAATGATACATGGTTTCCAAATTTTATTACAAATAAAAAACTGAAAAGTGTGGCGTGCAAAAGTATTCAGATCCCCTGAGTCAATACTTTGTAGAACCACCTTTCGCTGCAATTACAGCTGCAAGTCTTTTGGGGTATGTCTTACAGCTTTGCACATCTAGAGACTGACATTTTTTGCCCATTCTTCTTTGCAAAATAGCTCAAGCTCAGTCAGATTGGATGGAGAGCATATGTGAAACAGCAATTTTTCAAGTCTTGCCAGAGATTCTCAATTGGATTTAGGTCTGGACTTTGAGTGGGCCATTCTAACACCATGAATATGATTTGATCTAAACCATTCCATTGTAGCTCTGGCTGTATGTTTAGGGTCGTTGTCCTGCTGGAAGGTGAACCTCGCCCCAGTCTCAAGTATTTGCAGGACTTAAAGATTTTCTTCCAAGATTGGCCCTGTATGTGGCTCCATCCATCTTCCTCATCAACTCTGACCAGCTTCCCTGTCCCTGCTGAAGAAAAAGCATCC
>CM069133.1:8767924-9204951 GCA_035221665.1 Okamejei kenojei
TTTTCATGTCTGTATTTGTCGGGGGCAGATACGAGTGGGAGGCCGGGGGCGCGGGGGGGGGGGGGGGGGGGGGTGGGGAGACGGAACAGGCTCTTGGAAGCTGCACACACACAGAACCGTGCCTCACCCGCAGCCAGGATCGAACCCGTGCCCCCGGCGCCGTAAGCGCTGCTGAACCATCACTGGACCGTCCCCGGTCCGTCCCCCCACTCGAGTGTCCCATCACCACCCAGGTGGCGGGCGAAGACGTCCGGACCGACGGGACATCGGCCCCCAGGCTCCCAGCCAACGTGGAGAAGCGCCAACCCCATCTCACCTCTGCCTCTCCCGCCGGGCCAATGACACCAGCGGCCCCAGGCCCACAGCCAGCGCCAACTCCAGCCCGCTCCTCAATGGGCCGCTATGGTGACAAATGCCAGTTCGCCCACGGCCCAGTTCGCTCAGCCGCCACCCCCAAGTACAAGATGGAGCAGTGCCGCACCTTGCACACCACCGGCCTCTGCCCCTACGGTACCCGCTGCCACTTCATCCACAACACCGAGGAGGAGCGAGGGCCCCGGCCTTGCCTGAGCCAGCCTGGGCTCAGCCTTCTCCGTCCCGGCGCTCGACTGGGCCTTCAGCCCCGACCTGAAGTTGGAGCTGGCCCGGACGTTGGGCTTGGGGCTGGGCAAGGGAGGGGGAGGAGGTTGCTGCTGCCGCCAGCAGCACAAGCAGCTCCAGCGGGCGCCCGCCCTGCCCATGGCCGGCAGGAGCCCGTCCGCAGACTCTCTCTTCGACCAGGACGACTCCAGCAACAGCGTCTTCTAGCAGGGCCGGCGGCTGCTCATCTTCAGCAGGATCTTGGTGTCGGATTGAGGGGAGGGGGGTGGAGATGGAAGACTGCTGGCCAACCCGGCGGGACAGGCAGAGCCGAGCTGAACATGCCATGTATATCAGCATTGTTTTGGGGCAGATTAGCACCCTACTTGGAACTGCAAAATAATATTAGAAAAATAAAGCATTCAATGTTGTTTTTTTACGCATGAATAATTCTTGGAAAAAAAACTTCATCAATCCCTTGATGCTCTTAAAATCGCGTCATTCTTTATCCAAAAGATGCAGCATCCGCATCTTCTTGATTCCACTGGACACGAGGGGCAAATGACGTTCCTGCTTTACAACATTGTAATATTGTCCAAAATGATGGGAGACCTCATTGAAACTTACCGAATAATGAAAGGCCTGGATAATGTGGATGTGGAGAGGATGTTTGGTTCTTGACTCTCTCACTAGTGGAAACATCCTCTCCGCATCCACACAAGGCAGGAGAATGGGATTAAGAGGGAAAGATAGATCAGCCATGATTGAATGGCGCAGTAGACTTAATGAGCCAAATGACCTAGTTCTGCTCCAATCCCTTATGAATTTATGAAGTCTGGGAGATTCCACATGGTACAAAAGCTGAAAGATTCAAAATGTAAATAGTTTAAGCATGCCATCTAAGAAATTAACTATTTCTTAGGCGTCGCAGTCAGCTAGATTGTCCGTTGCTGGTCTTGAGTACAAAACTGCGGTTCGCAAGGTTGATGGCAAGGAATCGCATTAAATGGCGGTCAGGAATGGTGCGGAGGAGCTTCAAGATCAGGCCCTGGTGCCACACTGTATCGTAGGCGGCCACCAGTGTGACGCCCGCCTTGTGACCCTTTTCGAAGCTGTCTTCAATGTCATTGGTCAGCTTGACTATTTGGTGGGTAGTGCAGCGTCCATGACAAAATTCGGCTTGTTCAGCGGGTAGTGGGGGGTTGCCGATTAGATCGGACCAGGCCAGGATGAGCCGTTCGAGGAGCTTGTGTGGCTCACAGAGGAGTGAGATGGGCCGATAGTTCCTTGGGTCGCCGCAGGCTTTTTATTTTTGGTAGGGCAATGATGGTGGCTTTCCGCCAGATCTTCGGAATGGACTGACCAATGAGGCAAGAGGAGTAGAACTCACAGAGCCAGACCTGGCATTTAGGACCGCAGTGTTTCAGGAATTCTGGGGGGATGTTATCAGGACCCTGGGCTTTTCCGCATTTCAATCGAGAGATGACAGAATAGGATGAGGGGGGATCTTATAGAAACATATAAAATTATAAAAGGACTGGACAAGCTGGATGCAGGAAAAATGTTCCCAATGTTGGGTGAGTCCAGAACCAGGGGCCACACTTAGAATAAAGGGGAAGTCATTTAAGACTGAGGTGAGAAAAACGTTTTCACCCAGAGAGTTGTGAATTTATGGAATTCCCTGCCACAGAGGGCAGTGGAGGCCAAGTCACTGGATGGATTTAAGAGAGAATTGGATAGAGCTCTTGGGGCTAGTGGAGTCAAGGGATATGGGGAGAAGGCAGGCACGGGTTATTGATAGGGGACGATCAGTCATGATCACAATGAATATCGGTGCTAGCTTGACGACCATGTGGATCATCACTGGAGTTTAGAAGGATGAGGGGGGAACACCACAGCCCCACCCGGCTCGGACCTGCCCCGCAATGAGTGGGTCGCCCTGAACCGACTCTGTGCAGGGGTCGGCCAGTTGAACGCCAACATGCATCGCTGGGGGCTGCGTTCATCAGCAGTCTGCGTGTGTGGAGCAGTCCAGCAAACAGCGCAGCTCATCATTTTCGACTGCCCTGTCCTCTGCCCCCTGGTGGAGGGGTAGACCTCACGGCTCTCGACAACAGCACATTGAACTGGCTACAACGCCTGGAGGGCGTAATAACTTATGTTGCCTCAAACGCAAGAAGAAGAAGATGATTTAATTATTTTCTATTTTGGATTATGCTTGCATGCTCCTAAATGCATTCAGGTGGACCTGTCATGCTCCTTGGTTTGCCTACTAATTGAGCTTTGTCCAATTGAAGACTATATCCATTTGTTCTGGATTCTTCAATGGTTGAACGAATTTTTCCTATCGCTACCCTATGATCCATATTTAATATTGTAAGCATCTTAATTACATCACCTTCAACCTTTAAAACTCAACAGAATGTGCTATATTTATGAAACTTGTCGTTATAATGTATCTCTTTAAAACAGTGCGATGGGTGACCTAATCCGCGAGTTAAGAAGAGTGTCTTGGACCTTGAAGCTCGAGGGCACTTGCACACGCACACACACACACACACACACACACACACACACACACACACACACACACACACACACACACACACAGCCAGGGAAAGCAGGGGAGCGCTCTCTGAAATTCACACCCGCGATGAAGAGGAAGGTAACACGACTGCACAGTAATGGTAGGCCCTTTAGAGAGTGCAGGGGGGGAGAAGGCGATAGAAAGGGGGGAGAAGGAGCTGAGACTCTTTTAGCAAGTATGATAACGTTTAGCGGGCATTTTACCTACCTGTAGATTTTCCTTGGTCCTGTAAACTCCAGTGAGTCAATCAAAATGCCCGGTCAGCGAAGGAGATTGCCTGCGGCTGCCATCGACTGCCTGTAACTAAATAGCGACCCCACTCCACTGCACTACGAGTTCAAAAGAACCATGCCGACCAAATTTTACTTGTGGAAATGTTTTCAACATGCTGAAAAAATTTCCGCGACCTAGCTGAGGGCATGAGTATTCGGGAACTTCCCTCGAGCATGAAGGAGAGTTCCAGCAACCTCATAGGACCTCCTAGGACTATGTGTCGGCCATGCTGCGAATTTGAAGGTCAAAGACACTCTTCTAAACTCGCAGATTAGGTCGCCCAAGTGGGACAGCCCCTTTAATACTCCAGATATTGTCCAGAGGATTAGATAGCATTGGATCAAGAAAACCTGCCTTTGAAGCTAAAGTAAGGATCACTTCCTTACTTTAGCAGTGACCCATATGGATTCCCTAGTTTTTGTTGGGAGGGCCAGCAATGAGACTCAAAGGAGCTTGAAGCCAGAAACCCCTTGTAGACCATTATAGCAGATGGTAGTTATGACCTTCCACAGATGGAACACCATTCTGCATCATTGGTAACCATCTTACATTTTCTACAGGTGCACGGAAGTCAAGTGATGAATGCAGCCCAACATGAGGTTTGCATTTCCGTCTTCCTTTTATTGTGCCGAGACAGGATCTGGGTTGAAACGGCAACTTTACAGGGGTGTTAATCAGTCAATGCAGGTGTGTTTGATGTGGAGCTGAGAGGAAGGATACTCAGCATTTTCCACAAAAGTGAAAGGGAGATCAAAGAAAGTTTCTGCAGCCTGTGGCATAGAAACATAGAAAAATAGGTGCAGGAGGAGGCCATTCGGCCCTTCGAGCCAGCACCGCCATTCATTGTGATCATGGCTGATCATCCCCAATCAATAACCCGTGCCTGCCTTCTCCCCATATCCCTTGATTCCACTAGCCCCTAGAGCTCTATCTAACTCAGACTGACCTGGGGGTTTGAAGAAAGGTCTTGAGCTGAAACATCACCCATTCCTTCTATCCAGAGATGCTGCCTGTCTCGCTCAGTTACTCCAGCATTTTGTGTCTATCTTCTGGGGGTAGATTGCCTGTTTGTCACTGGACAAGGACATATTACAGAGTTGGGGGGATAGTTAGAGAGAATGGAAAACAAATCTTACTTAGCCAGTAAGTGGGCTCTCGTTTGATGCTCAAACAACCATGCCTAACGTTTAGCAAAGCAATCGTTGTTTAGCTTCCAGAATTTGGGTGTTTTCATTTTGTGACTTTAGTGCTATACAACAGAGTTCCACCTCACTGACCGAAGAGCAAATCCGGGCTTCAGACCCATCCAGACTCAAAGGAGAAGCAAGTGCATATTCAATGAAGTGTTAAACTTGACGTAGAATAATCATCTGAGCACTTTATAAACCAAATTGTTGTTAATGAACATTATGAAGCATTCTGGAGACAATTTTCCAAACTTTTGCTCCTGCCAAATGACCATTGTGTGTACAGAGATCATAAGGAGGGCAATAATGCCAGGTCAACACTTCCTTTTCATCTAACCAATACTCTGATGAGTTCTACTGATGAGAGGAGCAAAACTCCACTTTCAATAGGATCAGGTGTGGAGTTGCCATGGAAATTCTGAGTTCTTATGGGTCAATTCTCATGTTTATGTTAAAGGGGCATTTAGAGGCACTTCATGAATATAACATTTATCATTTATTTGGATAAGAATAATCTGGGATTCTTGCAGTAAGAGTGGAAGGGAGAGGCTTAATTTAGTGATGAATAAAGGCACTTTTACCCACGCCGACCATCGCTCACCAGTTCTCACTAGTTCTATATCCTCTCACTGACGCATCCACTCACGCCACACTCGGGGTAATTTACAGAGGTTAATTAATATACAAACCCGCTTGGGATGTGGGAGCACCTGGGAGGAAATCCAAGTGGTCACAGGAAGAACCTACATAATCCGCGCAGACAGCACTCAAGGTCAGAATCGAACTTGGGATTCTGGCACTGCGAGGCAGTGCCCCAGTGCCACCCACATGGCCATTACCCTGAGCAAATTGTTTCCAGATCCAGAGGTCTTCCGATTGCTGTTCTCCAAAAGCCTTGATACTGGTAGCCAGACCTGAGTTACATGACTGCCATGCTTCATTTTCCTTGTGTTTTTTGGTTTAATGGCAAAGCTTGCAGTGTATGCAATTTGCAGTGTGAGCTGTGGACTTACAGTTTACAGTATTTCAGGCAGGGATCCTCGGCACCAGTGAAGCAGTGGAAATAGGCTAAGGCCTTTCCACACTGTACAAGCATCTATCGAGATGAGAGTCGCAGCAGTATGTTTTAGGCTAAATTGCAGGCAATAAAACTATCAGTTCAGTTTAGTTTATTGTCACGTACCGAGGTACAGTGAAAAGCTTTTGTTGCGTGCTATCCAGTCAGCGGAAAGACAATACATGATTACAATCGAGCCATTTACATTGTATAAGTTACATGATAAGGAATATCTCTTACCTGGCTTAATAATCAGGGTTATACATCCTATTGAAAGGACAGGCAGGTGGGCAGAGGAGGGGGGGTAGCTCTGCTGGTGAGGGATGGAATTCAGTCCCTTGCGAGCAAAGACATATGGGCTGATGAGGTAGAGTCACTGTGGATTGAGTTGAGGAATTGTAAAGGCAAGAAGACACTAATTGGTGTTATTTACAGACCCCCAAATAGTAGCCTGGATGTAGGGTGTAAGTTGCAGCAGGAGTTAAAACTGGCATGTAATAAAGGTCATGCCACTGTAGTGATGGGGGGATTTCAATATGCAGGTAGACTGGGAAAATCAGGTTGGTTCTGGACCCCAAGAAAGAGAGTTTGTAGAATGCCTCCGAGATGGATTCTTAGAGCAGCTTGTAATGGAGCCGACCAGAGAAAAGGCAATTCTGGATTTAGTGTTGTCCAATGAACCAGATATGATAAGAGAACTCGAGGTAAAGGAACCGCTTGGAGGTAATGATCATAATATGATTAGTTTTAATCTGCAATTTGAGAAGGAGAACGTTAAATCGGAAGTGGCAGTGATGCAGTTGAACAAAGGGGACTATGAAGGCATGAGAGGGGAGCTGGCCAAAGTAGACTGGAAAGGGATCCTAGCAGCAATGACGGTGGAACAGCAATGGCAGGAATTTCTGGGCATAATCCGGAAGACGCAGGATCACGTGGGGTGAGTGGCGGTGCTGCCTGGCAGATGCGGCTCGCCTGCAGTCCGTCTGTTTTTTCTTTTTGTTGTTGTTTTCTTTTGTCTGTTTTAGTTTAAGTGGGGGGTGGGGGGTGGGGGGGTGGGACAAACATGGTTTTAGTCTCTTCCTTCAGGAGGATGCGACCTTTTCTTGTCGTGTCCCCTGTCTCCGTCTCCGTCTGCGCTGAGGTCTAATGGCGGAGCTGACGGCCTCGGGGCTGTGGCGGCGTTCCGGAAGCGGCAGTGGCCCGACTGGCCCGACCTGGCAGCAGCAGCGGCCCGACTTGGAGCTATGGCGGCGTTCTGGCAGCGGCCCAACTGGAGCTGTGGCCTGACTTTGGAGCTGTTGTGGCGTTCTGGACTTCCGGCGGCGGTGGCGGCGCGCCTTGCGAGGCCCGGCCACGAGCCCAGTGGACGACATCATCGGGAGCTCGCAGGTCACAGGTTGGTGAGCTGTTTTCCAGAGCTCCCGCAACAACAGCTGCGTCCGCCCTGGACTGGAGGGCGGCAGCTTCGGCATCTTCGACCACCCTGGGCCGCGGAGTTTGAACCGGCCCGTTCACGGAGCTGGATTCAGCCGCGGGACTGACTTACTTACCATCACCCGGTGGGGTCACAACATCGGAGGCCTGGATCGCCTCAGCGCAGAGGGAGAACAAGGAGGGAAAAGACAAAGACTTTAAGACTTTTGCCTTCCATCACAGTGAGGAGGTGCCTGGTGAGCTCACTGTGGTGGATGTTAAATTTGTGTTTATTGTGTGTTTTTGTTATTTTTATTATATGTATGACTGCAGGCACGAAATTTTGTTCAGACCGAAAGGTCTGAATGACAATAAAGGTAGCATTTCATTTCATTTCATTTCATCATATCATTCCAAAAAGGAAGAAAGATTCTAAGGGGAGTAGGAGGCAACAGTGGCTGACAAGAGAAGTTAGGGATAGAATAAAACTAAAAGAACAGATGTATAACACAGCAAAGAGTAGCCGGAAGCCAGAGGATTGGGAAACTTTTATAGGACAACAGAAGGAAACAAAATGGGCAATACGGGCTGAAAAGATGAAATACGAGGGGAAGCTAGCCAGGAATATAAAGGACAGTAAAAGCTTCTTTAGATATGTTAAGGGAAAAAGAGTAGCAAAGTCAAATGTGGGTCCCTTGAAGGCAGACATGGGTTAAATTATTATGGGCAAGAAGGAAATGGCAGAAGAGTTGAACAGGTACTTCGGATCTTCACTAAGGAGGACACAAACAATCTCCCAGATGTACTGGAGGACAGAGGATCTAAGGGGGTAGAGGAACTGAAATAAATTTTCATTAGGCGAGAAATAGTATTGGGTAAGCTAATGGGACTAAAGGATGATAAATCCCCTGGGCCTGATGGTCTGCATCCCAAGGTCCTCAGGGAGGTGGCTCTAGAAGTAGTGGACACATTGATGATCATTTTCCAATGTTCATTAGATTCAGGATCAGTTCCTGTGGATTGGTGGATAGCTAAAGTTATCCCACTTTTCAAGAAAGGAGCGAGAGAGAAAACGGGGAATTACAGACCAATTAGCCTAACTTCAGTGGTGGGAAAGATGCTGGAGTCAATTATTAAAGAGGTAATAATGGAGCATTTGGATAGCAGTAAAAGGATTAGTCCAAGTCAACATGGATCTATGAAAGGGAAATCATGCTTGACTAATCTTCTGGAATTTCTGGAATTGAGGATGTGGCAAGTAAAATGGATGAAGGGGTGCCAGTGGATGTAGTGTATCTAGACTTGCAGAAAGCCTTTGATAAGGTCCCGCACGGGAGACTGGTGACTAAAATTAGAGCACATGGTATTGGGGGTAGGGTGTTGACAGGGATAGAAAATTGGTTGGTAGACCGGAAGCAAAGAGTAGGAGTGAACGGGTCCTTTTCAGAATGGCAGGCAGTGGTGAGTGGAGTGACGTAAGGCTCGGTGTTGGGGCCGCAACTGTTTACCATATCTATAAATTATTTGGAAGAGGGAATTAGGAGCAACACTAGCAAATTTGCGGATGACACAAAGCTGGGTGGCAGTGTGAACTGTGAAGAGGATATTAGGAGGTTGCAGGGGGACCTGGACAGGTTGAATGAGTGGGCAGATGCATGGCAGATGCAGTATAATATAGATAAATGTGAGGTTATCCACTTTGGCGACAAAAACAAGGGGGCAGATTATTATCTCAATGGGGTTAGGTAAGGGGGAGGTACAGCGAGACCTGGGTGTCCTTGTACACCAGTCACTGAAAGTTGGCGTGCAGGTACAGCAGGCAGTGAAGAAAGTTAATGGAATGTTGGCCTTCATAACAAGAGGATTTCAGTACAGGAGTAAAGAGGTTCTTCTGCAGTTGTATAGGGCTCTGGTGACACCACATCTGGAGTATTGTGTACAGTTTTGGTCTCCTAATTTGAGGAAGGACATCCTTGTGATTGAGGTAGTGCAGCGTAGGTTCACGAGATTGATCCCTGGGATGGCAGGACTGTCATACGAGGAAAGATTGAAAAGACTACGCTTGTATTCACTGGAGTTTAGAAGGATGAGGGGGTATCTTATAGAAACATATAAAATTATAAAAGGACTGGACAAGCTGGATGCAGGAAAAATGTTGCCAATGTTGGGCGTGTCCAGAACCAGGGGCCACAGTCTTAGAAGAAAGGGAAGGTCATTTAAGACAGCTGAGAAAACACTTTTTTACCCAGAGAGTTGTGAATTTATGGAATTCCCTGCCACAGAGGGCAGTGGAGGCCAAATCACTGGATGGATTTAAGAGAGAGTTGGATAGAGCTCTATGGGCTAATGAAGTCGAGGGATATGGGGAGAAGGCAGGCACGGGTTATTGATAGCGGACGATCAGCCATGATCACAATGAATGGCGGTGCTGGCTCGAAGGGCCAAATGGCCTCCTCCTGCACCTATTTTCTATGTTTCTATGTTTCTATGATTGCTTTTTGGTCTAGTATTATCTGACTTGATTGTATAGCGTGCAAAACAAAGGTTTTCACTGTATCTCGCTGCACGTGACATTAATGAAACCTAAATATGAGAATAAGCTAACTAAATGACTATATGGGTGTTGCATCTTTTTTTTAAAGAAGGAAGCATTATTTGAAATAATAAGCTTCTTAATAAAACTTGCATTCACAATAAAAAAAAAGCACAATCAGCTTATCAGAACAAAGAGTGGGCGTTCAGACAGAATTTGCAACTAGGGTCAATAAGAGTAAGATTAAATGAGAACTTACCAGTTTGAAGTTTGATCTTGATTTTATAAGGAATTACGTTGGTGATTACGTGAAGAACCCCGTCCAGGCCGCATGTGCGTTAATCTTCAAAGCAGCGGTATGAAATCACATATAACAATTACCGAAGTGACATAGTAAGATGCGTGACTCGAGAACTACCAGATGATCTTTATGAGAGAGGGTTGGGCGTGGAGGGCACGTAATCACCAACGTAACTCGTCATAAAATCAAGATCAAACTGTTAAGTTCTCGTTTAATCTTACTATTTTACTTCGGAGTCACGTGAGTGATTCCGTGAAGAGTTCGAAGCTTTGTGATTTCATGCCGCGGATCCAAATCTCGGCGTCTCACTGCATCGATTGACTCAGGATGAGTGAATAATTAAAAATGCACTAAGCATGACATTGATTCAAATGTATTAATGGTTTACGTTAATAAAGAAATCAATAGCAACCCCTGTAACTCAGGGGAGGCTAACGTGGACGCAAAACAGAATAGGCAAAACCCCGGGTCTGTAACCGACCTATGGTAAAAATTCTTTAAATCAATTCAGTTGACTATCCTGCGGTCGCGAGGATATGGTCGATGGGCATGTCCATTGCCCTGGCCGCCGACGTTGATGCTGACCTGGTGGATTGAGATACACAATTGTCAATGTTAATACCTGCATAACCCAGAACCTGCTGCAGCCACCTTAGTCTGAACCGACCTTCCTTTGTGTAGTTGTTTGTTGATTAATAAACAATGCTGATTCCACACTTCTTAGGATTCTGGTGGCCTTGATATAATATAGCAAGCCTGCCCTCCCACATAGACGTGAGACCGTGGGGTATCCGAAAAATGATCTTAAATCCTGCCACCCCTGGTCTGCTCTGCTTGTGTAGATCAGAATGTAAATGTAATGGCACCTGCAGACAATTCCATCCTATCTAGCCACAGCGTTTGCTGTGTTTGCCCTCGTTGGGCTGATATTAGTGTCATAACTTAGGATGTAGCTGGAACCCCTTGGTGAAGTAATGTTAACACATTTTCAATAACCAACTGCATATTCTTGTAGTGGGAGAACTTGTGTCAAGATCTCTTTAACAACTCGATATCCGGGTTGAACCCGACAGAGTGGTTCCCGTTTGTTGCAGCTGTAGTGTCTCTATAACTGAATTATTGTCAAATACCATTTAAGAATGAACTGGAAGATGTCAGTAATCTGTACCATATTAAATGTAACATTAACATTTAAACAAAATCACTTCCGATCCCTTCAAATAGGAATGTATTGCTTTTTTGGGTGCTATCCCTGCACTCTGCAGTGAGCACATCCATGGCTTGATGTGACAACCTGAGCCATAAGTCAATCCATTCAAAATGTGTAAGTCAATAATTGTTTTTATTATGCGAAGGCCAGTCTCCTGAACCACAGTTTGAACCAGCAAGTTTTTGTTTTTTGGAATAACCGTATACCGTTGTATTATACTGCCTGATGAAGCAGGTAACATGGCTACTTAGCCAGTCCGAAAGTACAAACCCAAGCGAGGTCTTGCTGACTGTTTTAAGACCCAGCTAATGAGGCAAAGAATGGAGGAAGACATAAAAGAACATTCCTCCTTTTGTAGCGAGAATGTATTTCTCCGCACTGTTGTGCCACATATTTTTGCAATCAGTGAATAAACATGAACCAACATGTCAATATTCGATGTAGCATTGAACCATACTTTCATAATACTTTGATCCAATACCTATTCTGTGTTGTCATCGATCTGAACTGGGTGATACACCAGTGGCAAAAGAGATTACTGTACTACTAACAGTAAAACATTGCAGAATGGGATAAACTGTTTGTTGATCATTGGGATTTACCTTTAACTATTAATTAGCCTATGACTCCGCCCAGTGGCAAGAGATTGGAGTTAATAGCTGACTTTTATTTCATCAAGGGCAATTGGCACATAGTAGCTGTGTTCCAGCTGAGCAAATCAAGGAACTGATATTGTGCAAAATAGCAACCTCTCAAAGGACATGTAGACCCATGTTTTGGAGTGCTAGACTCACTTTGTTGTGTAGGGTTGTTAAAATGCATGGAATTTCTGAGCTATCATGCTGCCCCCAGCTCCAGTGAACCGCCTACTTGCCGATGAGCGTCTGGGGTGCATTCTGAAATGATGCCCTTTGCCCACCATTGGCCTGGTGACGCTCTCCCGTAGGCCGGCACTTTCATACATGAAGCAGCCCTGCCAGGCGCTGCTGGCGCGGCCTGTCCCATAGGCCCGCGCTATTACTGTGTAGGCTCACTAAATCAAAATTTTTAGTGTACAGCTTTACCTGTGAAGGGTTAAAGCAATTTTTAACCCTTCACAGCAACTTGTGCTAAACAAGAAGAATTTCATTGTCAGGGACATATGACAATAACTTTTTATGCCTTTAACTTTTAACTTTAAGAAAACACTATAACATACATTAAACTTTATTTATAAGAGAAAACCCTTGTAGCCCGACTCACCTGAGTCCAAATAGGGCTGAACGAGTCCTTTCTCCCCAATTTTATCCCCTGCCTGGGGATCGACGTCCGTGAGCCGCTGACCGCACTGTCAGCGACTCTGGCGTTACTTCCTTGCCATTCTAAGGCATCCCCGCAGGCTGGAAGCCACTGACTGCCTTGTCTCACAACCCGATCTTTTTGCCGGTTATCCGCTGCCGCGGTCAGACCAGGGTTTCCCCACAGTTCATAACCGGTTCACTCGTCGGGCTGTGAAACTGACAGGAAAACCTCTGTGAAGAGAGGTTCCTGCTTGAAAATACCCCTGGTAAGTAACAAAGGAACTTACCTTCTAGGTTTAACTTACTCTGTCCTGCCAGTCTGGTGCTTGCGCCAGTGCGGCTGACGTACCAACGCGCATGAGGCCTGGACGGGGTTATTCGCGGCATCACTCACGTGACTCCTAAGTAAAATCAGGCATTTGCCAAGCACGATATTCTATTGGGAGTGAAATATGTCCAAGCATCACAGTTCTCAGAGAAAAGTGGGTTGGTTGATAATTACATAATTACCCATAACACTTGAGTATGTGCTACATCACCTTCTGATTGACAATATATTTTTGTTCTGCTGCAGTCAAGTTGCCAAGTGAAGGTGGCACAGGTTTACCAGTTCCAAACAACCACTGGAGTCAATCCTATATCATCTTATGATTTATATTATTGATTCCAAACATTTGGATTTAATTGTGGAATAGGTTTGAACAATGTATCATCCAACTTAATTTGCAATATTTATCATACGGGCAGATGGGACTCGTAAGCCTGGGAAGGCAGTCCATCTGGGAGAGGGAAAACTCAGATTTAAAACCTCCACTGCCTTGTGGCCATATCCAGTCATGGAAAAGGCTCCTGGAGTAAACCTCAAGAAAATCCGGAGTCGGAGCCCCCGAGGCAGTTTGTCGTTGTCTACAACCTCGCTCTGGCAGCTCCTGCGACGGCGCTGGTGCCAAATGTAACGGCCCTGCTGTTCCTTTGGATCGATCAGCGACGTAGCGAGGGGGGGACGTGCTGCATGGGCAACAGCCTGTACTCCATATGACATCGCCCAGGCTTGCAGCCGTCCAGGATGCATCACCCAAGGTCAGTCATGACCAAGAGGGGCCTACTACTATCAAACACTCAGATATTGCTCCATTTTTGTGCGTGCCAGTACAAAAATGTGTGCTTTCTGAAATGAATCTGCATCGTCCTTGAAAAGAGTTGCAACAGAACCTAACCAGAGGAGCTCGATGAGTACGTTCTTACAACTTTAAACTTGCTAAAAATGACCATTAACTTTCTAACCACTTACTTTCTTTCTTTTCGTCTATTCCCTTAATTCCTTGGATTATTTTTTTCTGAAGAAGAATAGCATTCACCAATGCCTACATAGATTTGCCTGACTGTAGCTAATAGTATGATAGAGATTTCAATGTTCATCAGGAAAGATTCAGCAGGTCACGCAGCATTTGTGGAATATATCTCTCTACAGTTGCTCACTGTTTATATTTTAGAGATCCAGCATCTGCGATGTTTCTTCCTTTTGGTATAATGATGACTCAACGTATATTCTTGAAATGACACCAACTGAAGCATCCTGCGCAAGCGATGTTAATTCTTAGAGTTCATGAAAAAGCACATTAATGTGAAGCCAGAAAGTCAGTCAAAGTCAAAGTTATTTGTCACATGCATCAACTAAGGTACGGTGAAATGAATTTGCCAGCAGCGATACAGTTGAAAAAAAGAACACACAATACACAATAGAATTTAACACAAACATCCACCACAGCATTTTTCACTGTGGTAGAAGGCAACAAAGTTCAGTCAGTCCTCCTTTGCCCATCCGTAGTCTGGGCCATAAATGCTCCTTAGTCGCCGCTTCAGATGGCCGGATGTGCAGGCCCTCTGCACAGGTCTAATAGAAGAACAATAAACGCTGGAAACGGCCAAATTAAAAGTACTACATTTCAGTTGTAGAGGAAGGAACTGCAGATGCTGTTCCACTCTCTATACCCGAGATAGACACAACATGCTGGAGTAACTCAGTGGATCAGGCAGCATCTCTGGAGAATACGAATAGGTATGTTTCGTGCCTGAACCCTTCTTCAGATGTGAAAACAGACTTCTAATGTAGGGTCCAGATCCAAAAATGTCTTTCCGCTTTTATCTAGTAGTTCCTAAACTGATATGGTTAGCACTTGCTCCAGCTTGCTCAAATTCTTTAAAATATTTGGGGTTATCCCAAAATGTATGTTATTCCTCCTGCATCCTGCATTGATTTTTAGATCAGTCGCATCCTGCTCTCTTTTATCAGAGTTCTCACTGCAGTTTTGTGTCTTGCTATTGCTAACCTATTGAGTCCTGAGAGACAATTTAACTTTTCATAATAAACACAGATGTGTTGGAAGTGCTTTTTTACAAATTAGTATTTTTGCAACAAAAGATATGTTCTAAATTCTTATCAGAATAAGACATTGTTTTTGAATACCACTGGCATTTCTGAGGGAAAGATAAGTCATATCAAAGTTTTATTTTCTGATGTTTATTGAAACAGGAAAGAGGAACGAGGAGCAAACTAAATAGTTTTCTTATTTGATTCCAGCACAGTACAAAGCACACCTGGTTCAAGGCTTTGCTGGCCTGTGTTAAATTTGGCTTCTATCCGATAAATGTAGGAGCCAGCACTGATCAAAGGATTCAGCACATACTGTACTTCCGTGGGAGTGTTGACAGAATAAATGTTCTGCACAGCAAGGCAAGATTGTTAAGCTGTGAGAACCAGAAAGCTCAACATCACAAGAAGATAGAAAGGAGCAAATGTTTGTTCACTTCATTTGGCTCATTTTACCAAAGAATTGCTGAGGAGCTTCTCGGAACTTGTTTAGATTTAGTTAAGTTTAGTTGAGAGATGCAGCGTGGAAACAGGCCCTAAGGCCCACCGAGTCCGCGCAGATCAGCGATTCTCGTACGCTAGCACTATCCTAAACACTACGGGCAATTTACAATTTTTAACAAAGCCAATTAATCTACAAAGTTGTACGTCTTTGGAATGTGGGAGGAAACCGGAGCTCCTGGAGAAAACCCACGCAGGCATGGGGAGAATGTTTGTACAAACTCTGTACAGACAGCACCCGCAGCCAGGATCGAACCTGGGTCTCTAGCGCTGTAAGGCATCAACTCTACCACCCAAAATAGGGAAAAGAAAAATCAAGGGAAGCAATTTCACCTCTTGGCCAACTAAAAGAAAGCATTCAAATTACTTAGTCTGAAGAAGGGTTTTGACCAGAAACGTTGCCTATTTCCTTCGCTCCATAGATGCTGCCTCACCTGCTGAGTTTCTCCAGCATTTTTGTCTACATTCAAATTAGTTAAATACTTTGCTGGAGCTGATAGGTTTTGATTTCCATCTGTTTACTTTATTCATTTGCACATAAAGGGCATCACAGTCTAGGGCAATTGTTTTGACTCATAAATGACATTAGGAGTCAGGATGACTGTGAGCTGTTTTCTTGATTCGCTGCCGTCCATATGGCAGTGACAGCCACAGTATCTTTACATTAGAGTTCCTGATTTTTAACCCAATGATGTTAATAGGTACAGCTGTCTCCCCTGGCATTCAATGTAATTACTAATGTTGAATCCACCATCAAACACTAAAAAAAACAGTGCTGGAGGAACTTTGTGCCTCAGGCAGTATCTATTGTAGATAAATGGAAAGATGATGTTTAGAATTCAAAAGTTGGGCTCATCCAGAGATAAAATCTGGAGGCTCTAAATGCCCTAGAATCAATACATTGCAAAACGTTTTTTATAATACCTGCATTTTACAATGAGAAGCAAAACTTCCAGGATTCAAATTCACCTGGACTATACTTCCTCCTATCCTGCCGCTTACAAAGAAACCATCTCCTACTCTCCATTTCTCCGTCTCCGTCGCATCTGCTCCCAGGCTTTCCAGTCTAGGACATCCGAGATGTCCGCTTTCTTTAGTAAATGTGGATTCCCCCTGCTGTTATAGGTGGATCCCTCACCCATTTCTCCTCTGTCACCTGTAGTTCTGCACTCGCTCTGCCTCTCCCCCTTCCTTCCCCCAGTTGGAATAAGGAGTTCCCCTGCACCTCGCCCCTCACTCCACAGCAACTGCATCCAACACATCATTTCTGCCAATTCGCCACTTTTAACGTGATCCCACCACCCATGTTTTCCCATCCCCACTCCTTCTTGTCTTCTGCAGAGACCGCCCCCTCCACAACTCCTTGGTTCACTTATCCCTTCCCATCCAATCACCCCCTCCCTAGGAACCTTCCCCAGCAACCGCAGGAGATGTAACATCTGTCCTTATACCGCTTCCCTCATATCAATCCAGGGACCTCAGCAGGCCTTACAGGTGAGACAGAGGTTCAAGTGCACCTCCTTTAACCTCCTCTACTCCATCTGGTGTTCCCAATGTGGCCTCCTTCATCGGCGAGATCAAGAAAAGCATCGGCGACTGTTTTGCAGAACACTTGTGCTTGGTCCAACAAGGCCTGCAGGATCTCCTGTTTGCTAACCATTTCCTTTCCTATTCCCATACTGACCTCTCTGCCCTGGGCCTCCTCCATTTCCAGAGTGAGGCCACAAGCAAACTGGAAGAACAGTACCACATATTCTGCTTGGGTGACTTACAACCCAAAGGGGTGAACATTGAATTCTTTAATTTTAGATAACAAATGAATACCCTCCCCCAAGTCCCCTTTTCCCCTCTCTCTTCCCTGAGTCCCACCTGGACTCACACCCACTTCTCCCCTTCCACCTACATTCCCCTTCCTTGTTTTACAATTCACAACTTTTCTATTCTCATCTCAAACCTTTTGTCTTTTCATCTCTGGCCTTTGTCCAACCATCTGCTATTAAAAAAAAACCTAACTTGCATCTGCCTCTCACTCGTCAGGATCTGTTTTCCTCCCCCCCCCCCTACCCTTCCCACTACAATCGGCCTGAAGAAGTGTCCTGACCCGAAACAACACATATTTATGTTCCCCAGAGATGCTGCATGACTGGCTGGGTTTCTCCAGTACTTTGTATAAGAAGGTAGATAAAAATGCTGGAGAAACTCAGCGGGTGAGGCAGCATCTATGGAGTGAAGGAATAGGTGACGTTTTGGGTCGAGACCCTTCTTCAGACTGATGTGGGGGTGGGGGTTGTGGGGGGTGGGGGGAGTGGGGGGTGGGGGGCGGGAAGAAGAAAGGAAGAAGTGGAGACAGTAGGCTGTGGGAGAGCTGGGAAAGGGAGCGGAAGGAGGGAGAAAGCAACGACTACCTGAAATTGAAATTACCTGTACTTTGTATCTTTTTTTTACGCTAGATATTACGAGATATCCATTGTATTGTATCCAGGGTTAGGGGGAGTATGAGGCCCAGGGCAGTTTACTGTTCTGGATGTCAGATGTGGGAGGTCATGGAGTTGGATAGCCCTCCAGACGTCCACATCTGCGCCAGGTGTGTCGAGATGGGGCTCCTAAGGGACAATATTAGGAACCTGGAGCACCAGCTCGATGACCTCCGTCTGGTCAGAGAGAGTGAGGAGGTCATAAAGAGGAGTTACAGAGAGGTAGTCACTCCAAAACCACAGGATGCAGACAAGTGGGTCATGGTTTAGGAGGGGCAAGGGGCAGAGGCAAGGACTAGAGAGTACCCCGGTGGCTGTACACCTTGACAATAAGTACTCCTGCTTGAGAACTGTTGGGGGGGGGGGGGGGGGACAGCCTACCTGGGGGTAGCAACAGCGTCTGGTACAGAGCCCGGCCCTGTTGTTCAAAAGGGTAAGGAAAAGGAGAGAAGGGCAATAGTAATAGGGGACTCTATAGTTAGGGAGTCAGATGGGCGATTCTGTGGACGCAGTCCGGAGACCCAGATGGTAGTTTGCCTCCCTGGTGCCAGGGTCTGGGATGTGACTGAACATGTCCAAGATATCCTGAAAGGGGAGGGAGAGGAGCCTGAGGTCGTGGTGCATATTGGTACCAATGACATAGGTAGAAAAAGAGAAGAGGTCCTGAAAGGAGAATTTAGCGAGTTAGGAAGAGAGTTAAGAAAAAGGACCGCAAAGGTAACAATCTCAGGATTACTGCCTGTGCCACGCGACAGTGATAGTAGGAATGGAGTGAGGTGGAGGATAAATGCGTGGCTGAAGGACTGGTGCAGAGGGCAGGGATTCAAGTTTCTGGATCATTGGAACCTCTTTTGGGGAAGGAGTGACCTGTATAAAAAGGACGGATTGCACTTGAACCCGAGGGGGACCAGTATCCTGGCGGGGAAATTTGCAAAGGCTACTGGGGAGAGTTTAAACTAGAACTGAGGGACTCAAATAGAGAAAGCTAGTAGACAGTGTCTGAAGCAGGAGGCAGAGAAGGGAAGCACTCAGACCCAACATGTAGCGGGGAAAGAAGACAAAAATATTCAATATTCAGGAGGGAGAGACAGAAAGGTAAAGGAGGTGGGATAGCATTGCTGGCTATAGAGGAAATTAATGCAATAGAAAGGAAGGACATTAGCTTGGAGGATGTGGAATCGATATGGGTAGAGCTGCGAAACACTAAGGGGCAGAAAACGCTAGTGGGAGTTGTGTACAGACCACCTAACAGTAGTAGTGGAGTTGGGAATGGCATCAAACAGGAAATTAGAAACGCGTGCAACAAAGGTAAAACAGTTATAATGAGTAACTTCAATCTACATATAGATTGGGTGAATCAAATTGGCAGGGGTGCTGAGGAAGAGGATTGCTTGTAATGTATGTGGGATAGTTTTCTAAACCAACATGTAGAGGAACCAACAAGAGAGCAGGCTATTCTAGACTGGGTATTGAGTAATGAGGAAGGGTTAGTTAGGAATCTTGTTGTGCGTGGCCCTTTGGGCAAAAGTGACCATAATATGGTTGAGTTCTTCATTAGGATGGCGAGTGACATAATTAATTCAGAAACAAGGGTTCTGAACTTAAAGAAAGGTAACTTTGAAGGTATGAGACGTGAATTGGCCAAGATAGACTGGCAATTGATTCTTAAAGGGTTGACAGTCGATATGCAATGGAAGGTATTTAAAGACTGCATGGATGAACTACAACAATTGTTCATCGCAGTTTGTCAAAAGAATAAATCAGGGAAGGTAGTGGATCCATGGATAACAAGGGAAATCAGGGATAGTATCAAAACAGAAGATGAAGCATACAAATTAGCCAGAAAAAGCAGCCTACCAGAGGACTGGGAGAAATTCAGAGTCCAGCAGAGGAGGACAAAGGGCTTAATTAGGAAAGGGAAAATAGATTATGAAAGAAAACTGGCAGGGAACATAAAAACTGACTGCAAAAGTTTTTATAGATATGCGAAGAGAAAAAGATTAGTTAAAACAAGTAGGTCCTTTGCAGTCAGAAACAGGTGAATTGATCATGGGGAACAAGGACATGGCAGATCAATTGAATAACTACTTTGGTTCTGTCTTCACTAAGGAAGACATAAATTATCTGCCGGAAATAGCAGGGGACCGGGGTCAAATAACTGAGTGAAATCCAGGTTAGTCGGGAAGTGGTGTTGGGTAAATTGAATGGATTAAAGGCCAATAAATCCCCAGGGTCATATAGGCTGCATCCCAGAGTACTCAAGGAAGTGGCCACAGAAATAGTGGATGCATTAGTGATAATTTTTCAAAACTCTTTAGATTCTGGAGTAGTTCCTGAGGATTGGAGGGTAGCAAATGTAATCCCACTTTTAAAAAAAAGGAGGGAGAGAGAAAACGGGAATTGCAGACCAGTTAGTCTAACATCGGTAGTGGGGAAATTGCTAGAGTTAGTTATTAAAGATGGGATAGCAGCACATTTGGAAAGTAGTGAAATCATTGGACAAAGTCAGCATGGATTTATGAAAGGTAAATCATGTCTGACGAATCTTATAGAATTTTTCGAGGACGTAACAAGTAGAGTGGATAAGGGAGAATCAGTGGATGTGTTATATCTGGACTTTCAGAAGGCTTTCGACAAGGTCCCACATAAGCGATTAGTATACAAACTGAAAGCACACGGTTATGGGGGTTCAGTATTGATGTGGATAGAGAACTGGCTGGCAGACAGGAAACAAAGGGTAGGAGTAAACGGGTCCTTTTCAGAATGGCAGGCAGTGACTAGTGGGGTACCGCAAGGCTCAGTGCTGGGACCCAAAATACATGGCAGATGCAGTATAATGTGGATAAATGTGAGGTTATCCACTTTGGTGGCAACAGGAGGGCAGATTATTATCTGAATGGTAGTGGATTAGGAAAAGGGGAGATGCAATGAGAACTGGGTGTCATGGTACACCAGTCATTGAAAGTAGGCATGCAGGTGCAGCAGACAGTGAAGAAAGCAAATGGTATGTTAGCATTCATAGCAAAAGGGTTTGAGTATAGGAGCAGGGAGGTTCTACTGCAGTTGTACAGGGTTTTGATGAGACCACACTTGAGAATCAAGTACACCCGACAAGATGTTAAGAAGTCCCTTGTGCCAATAGGTGGGGAGCATTTCACAACATTCGTTAATTGTTGAGAGTGGTAGACGCTCAACATCGGGAGGGCGGGGGGGGATACGTATATGTATATCTTGGCCTGGGTAACCTGCAGGACAGTTGGGCACAGGACACATCATCAGTAGTGTACCCTTGCATCACTGGGTGTTTCGGCCTTTTAACACTATACACCCTCCACAAGGGCGGCCCGCTGCAGGATGATCAGCCCTCAGCGCGTGTCCCGTGTCAAACTGCCCCACAGATTCACCATGACGTATTTGGGGCCCAGCATGGGTCTTTCCGCTTGAGCCAAATCCAACGGCTCTTCTTTCAGCCGCGTCTGAGAGTGATCTTATGGTCTTCCGCAGAGCCTGACCGTGGATTCCAAGCTCCTTCAGCAGTCTGATGGTAGATGACACAACAAATCCTCTGCATCCCACTTCAACTGGATAAACTTTGATGTTCCAGCCACGATGCGTTGCCTCTGCTGCAAGCTCTGCGTAGCGCAGCTTCTTACGCTCATAGGCCTCCTCAACAGAGTTCTCCCATGGAACTGTGAGCTCTATGATGTAAGCAGTCTTCTGTGAAGGGGACCAGAACACCAAGTCTGGCCTGAGGTTGGTGTAAGCAATTTCAGGTGGAAAGATTAGTTGTTGGCCGATGTCCGCCAGCATCCTCCAGTCACGGGCCCTGCATAGGTTTCCTTCTTCTGATCTGGTGGAAGGATGCTTAGGTGTTTTCTGTCCTTCTCGCACAAAGGTTGTTGCCCTTAAGAGCGGGGGGTTGCTTGCTTTCGGAGGCAAGGAGTTGGTCGCACACAGCCTGTTCTCAAGGGCTGTTGCCAGGCCTTTTAGTACCTGATTATGCCTCCACGTGTATCTCCCTTGCGTGAGGCTGGTCTTGCAGCCTACCATGATGTGTTTGAGGGTCGCTGGAGTTGGGTAGAAGGCACAGGTTGGATCCTCGCCGTACCACTGATGGAGGTTCTTTGGTGATGGAAGCACATCATATGTCGCTCTGATGATGAAGCTGATCTTGCTTGATTCCATTTCCCATAGTTCTTTCCAGCTGATCTTCCTCCACTCCACACCTTCCCACTGCATCCATTGCCCCTGTTTGGCAAGAGAGACCGCCTTTGCACTTCTTGCGGCCTCCTCCTGTCGCCGCACCTCCTCAACCACCAATGTCCTCCGCTCTGATGTTGTGGCCTTTCGCCAAGTTGGTTTACTTGTCGTAAGGCCAAAGCCTCCTCTTCCCTGCTGCACTTGCCCCATGACGTCTTTGTGCCTCAGGGCTGATGAAGCTTGCTGTACTGCATCAGATGGTGTCCACTTCCGGCCAGTTTACTAGGGGCAAGCGCAACAGCACTGATGGTCTTTTCTCTAGAGTCCCTCAGTGTCATCTGGAGTCTTACTTTGGAACACTTGTATTCCTCTGTTAGACTAGTGAGAGGTAGTTCCAGGACCCCTTTGCCATAGAGGCCGATGTTAGTTAGACATCGTGGGACACCGAGCCATTTCTTCACGTATGAAGTTATGGTTCGCTCCATCTTCTCCACAGTTGTTATTGGAGCTTCATAAACGGTCAGTGGCCACATTGTCCGAAGAAGGAGTCCAAACTGTAGGCACCAGAGCTTCAGTTTCCCAGGCAGTTGGGTCTGATGTTGACAATTTCTTGCCTTAGTTGTTGCACCTGCTCTTTGTCCTTGAGACTTGCGTTGTACCATCTGCCCAGGCTTTTTACTGGCTGCTCAGACACTGTTGGTATTAGGTCGTCACCGATGCAGAACCTTGTGTCTCTAAGCACCCCCTTAACTATGGAGATGCTTCGAGATTTACTTGGTTTGATTTTCATTCGGGCCCACTTGATGTTCTCCTGCAGCTTTCCAAGTAGCCGCTTGGTGCATGCTGCAGTAGTGGTTATTGTTGTCATATCGTCCATGTATGCCCTGATGGGTGGCAGACGGAGCCCAGCACTGGTTCGTTCACCGTCCACCACCCATTTTGAGGCCCTGATGATGACTTCCATGGCCATTGTAAAGGCCAAGGGTGAGACTGTGCAGCCTGCCATGATGCCTACTTCCAAGCGCTGCCATGTTTGTACTGAATTCAGCTGTTGTGAAGCACAGCTGCAGGTCTTGGAAATAGTTCTTGACCAGTGTGGTGATGAGCTCTGGTACCTGGAAAAAGGCAAAAGATTCCCAAAGGAGTTCATGGGGAACTGAACCAAATGCATTGGCCAGATCGAGGAAGATCACATGTAGGTCTCTCTTGTCCTTCTTAGCTGCTTGGATCTGGTGCCAGATCATGCTTGTATGCTCCAAGCAGCCCGAAAAACCTGGAATTCCTGCTTTCTGTACAGATGCATCAATGTACTTGTTTGTTACCAGATAGGTGGATAGCCTTTGTGATACAATGCTGAAAAAGATTTTTCCCCTCGACGTTGAGGAGAACATATTGGCCGGAATTGGCTGATATCTGATGCATCCTTTTCTTTAGGTATTAGTATGCCGCCGGCCCTTCGCCACACCTTAGGTATTGTTTGCTTCTTCCACCACCACCCTCATGAGGTTCCATAGAAAGCGTAACACATTCGGTGCATTCTTGTAGAGCTTGTATGGTACTCCGTTTGGCCCCGGAGCTGATGCTGCTCTTGCTCGCCGGACAGTGTTCTCTACCTCTTTCCATTTCGGAGGGCTGGTGTCCAGGTTGAATTCAGGTGGTTGAATAGGCGGGATGTCATGTGGGATGACTAACTGCTCCTGCCTTTTCGTGTCTTGGTGGGCCTTTTCCAGGTGTTCCTCCAATTCTTGTTTTGATGTTTTCAAAGTTCCACTTTTTTCCTTTGCGAAGAGGTCTTTGATGAACTTGTAAGGGTCTTTGTAGAACCGTGTTCTTGTGTGTTCTTTATTCTTGCGAAGTTTCTTCATGTTCTCTGCAAGGTTGCCAATCGGCTCTTGATGTCCTCTTGGAGTAGCATGAGACCTTCTCTCTCTGCGTCAGTTGCTTTTTTCCATTGCTTTTTCAACTGTCTCCTCTCTCTGATTAGCCTCTCGATCTCCTGCTGCCTCCTGGACTTGATTGGAGTATTGCGTACAGTTTTGATCTCCATATCTGAGGAAATACATTCTTGCCATAGAGGAGGTACAGAGAAGGTTCACCAGACTTATTCCTGGGATGTCAGGACTTTCATATGAGGAAAGACTGGATAGACTCGGCTTGTACTCGCTAGAATTTAGAATTTAGAAGATTGAGGGGGGATCTTAGAAACATGGAAACATAGAAACATAGAAATTAGGTGCAAGAGCAGGCCATTCGGCCCTTCGAGCCTGCTCCGCCATTCAATATGATCATGGCTGATCATCCAACTCAGTATCCTGTACCTGCCTTCTCTCCATACCCCCTGATCCCTTCAGCCACAAGGGCCACATCCTCTTAAATATGGCCAACAACAAGGCCTCAACTACCTTCTGTGGCAGAGAATTTCACAGATTCACCACTCTCTATGTGAAAGAGAGAGAGTGGTGAATCTGGTCTCTAGCCTGTCCAACCCCTTAAGAATTTTGTAAGTCTCTATGAGATCACCCCTCAATCTTCTAAATTCCAGCGAGTACAAGCCGAGTCTATCCAGTCTTTCTTCATATGGAAGTCGTGCCATCCCAGGAATCAGTCTGGTGAACCTTCTCTGTACTCCCTCTATGGCAAGAATGTCAATCCTCAGATAGGGAGACCAAAACTGTATGCAATACTCCAGGTGTGGTCTCACCAAGACCCTGTACAACTGCAGTAGAACCTCCCTGCTCTTGTACTCAAATCCTTTTGCTATGAATGCCAACATACCATTCGCTTTCTTCACAGCCTGCTGCACCTGCATGCCTACTTTCAATGACTGGTGTACCATGACACCCAGGTCTCGTTGCATCTCCCCTTTTCTTAATCGGTCACCATTCAAATAATAGTCTACTTTCCTGTTCAACGTCACATTTATCCACATTATACTGCATCTGCCATGCATTTGCCCACTCACCCAGTCTATCCAAGTCATCCTGCAGCCTCCTAGCATCCTCCTCACAGCTAACACTGCCCCCCAGCTTCGTGTCATCCGCAAACTTGGAGATGTTGCATTTAATTCCCTTGTCCAAATCAATAATGTATATTGTAAATAGCTGGGGTCCCAGCACTGAGCCTTGCGGCACCCCACTAGTCACTGCCTGCCATCCTGAAAAGGACCCGTTCACTCCTACTCTTTGCTTCCAGTCTGCCAGCCAGTTCTCTATCCACATCAATACTGAACCACCAATACCGTGTGCTTTAAGTTTGTATACTAATCTCTTGTGTGGGACCTTGTCGAAAGTTTTCTGAAAGTCCAGATATAACACATCCACTGCTTCTCCCTTATCCACTCTACTAGTTACATCCTCAAAAAATTTAATAAGATTCGTCAGACATGATTTACCTTTCGTAAATCCATGCTGACTTTGTCCAATGATTTCACCACTTTCCAAATGAAAGTGGGAATGATCCAATGAAGTGAGGAAAATCCAATGATTTCACCACTTTCCAAATGAAAATCTTATAGAATTCTTAAGGGGTTGGACAGGCTAGATGCAGGAAGATTGTTCCCGATGTTGGGGAGGTTCAGAACAAGGGGTCACAGTTTAAGGATAAGGGGGAATTCCTTTAGGACTAAGATGAGGAAAATATTTATCACACAGAGAGTGGTGAGTCTCTGGAATTCTCTGCCACAGAAGGTAGTTGAGGCCAGTTCATTGGCTATATTTAGGAGGGAGTTAGATGTGGCCCTTGTGGCTAAAGGGATCAGTGGGTATGGAGAGAAGGCAGGTACAGGATACTGAGTTGAATGATCAGCCATGAAGGCTCGAAGGGCCGAATGGCCTACTCCTGCACCTATTTTCTATGTTTCTATATTTCTATATCATCCAATATTCCCTATTTTGGTTTCATATTGTCAAAATATTTATTGATATTTTTTTAACAAAATACTTAAACTCATTGAACTGAAGGGGGAAATAAAGGAAAATAGTGGTTGATATTTGTTTATAAGTACACAACCATTTTTCATGGTTGTTTTTTCCATTATCCCATCCATCTCTTGCCTCGACCTATCATTTCAAAAGCAACACTGGTGTTCTTTTCTGTTATTTTTGGCTTCCTTTTGTGACTAAGTTTGCAAGATCGAGGAGATAAAGGTTTGGAGCCCACCACGAACATAGATCTTCCCAAATTCACATGTTCCATGTGGCTGTCATTTCACCACATGATTCCACAATGGTCGAAAATACATCTTAGTTCATGGCCAGTGTATTTTGACTTTCCTTGAAGAGTTTTTAGTCTTTGAGCTGCATCCTGAATTTAGTTTCATGTGGGACTCATAATTATGAATCACATTAGGACAGTGCGTGAATAAAATCTGATACACCAGTGGCAAGTTTCGTGAACACGTTAGTTCAATTCAGGCCTTGAACAGTATATGCTTTGGAAACAGTTTGAGGGATGGCTTAAAGTTACTCCTCCGGCTCAATGCCCTCCTGCAATTTGTAATATTCCTGTTACAATGCGGATTTCACATTTTCACAGTAATTCATCGGTAATCTATTTTTCTTTATAGCCTTTGATCCTTAATTCTGTGGGAGTTGCCACCACATGCCTGACAACTATTTACCCCATTTCCTCCATTAAATAGATGCCATAAATCATGGTCCCAGCTTTCTGCCCTGACAACTGGATAGAGTGGTAAAGAAACCATACACTATGTTTGCTTCCTTAGGTTGGGACATTGAGCATAAGAGTCAGGAAGTCATGATTAGCTTTATACTGTAACACTTGGCTAGGCTGCATTTGGGTATTGCATCCAGTTCTGGTTGCTCCAATATAGAAAGGATGTAGAGGCTTTAGAAAGGGTGCAGAGGAGGTCTACCAGAATAATGCCTGGATTATAGAAACTTAGAAACATAGAAAATAGGTGCAGGACTAGGCCATTTGGCCCTTCGAGCCTGCACCGCCATTCAATATGATCATGAATGATCTTCCAACTCAGTATCCTGTACCCGCCTTCTCTCCATACCCCCTGATCCCTTTAGCCACAAGGGCCACATCTAACTCCCTCTTAAATATAGCCAATTAACTGGCCTCAACTACTTTCTGTGGCAGAGAATTCCACAGATTCACCACGCTGTGTGAACATTTTTTTTCTCATCTCGGTCCTAAAAGACTTCCCCCTTCTCCTTAAACTGTGACCCCTTGTTCTGGACTTCCCCAACATCGGGAACAATCTTCCTGCATCTAGCCTGTCCAACCCCTTAAGAATTTTGTACGTTTCTATAAGATTCCCCTCAACCTTCTAAATTATAGCGAGTATAAGCCGAGTCTATCCAGTCTTTCCTCATATGAAAGCCCTGCCATCCCAGGAATCAGTCTGGTGAACCTTCTCTGTACTCCCTCTATGGCAAGAACTTCTTTCCTCAGATTAGGAGACCATAACTGTACACAATATTCCAGGTGTGGCCTCACCAAGGCCCTGTACAACTGCAGTAGAACCTCCCTGCTCCTATACTCAAATCCTTTTGCTATGAATGCTAACATACCGTTCGCTTTCTTCACTGCCTGCTGCACCTGCATGCCTACTTTCAATGACTGGTGTACCATGACACCCAGGTCTCGTTGCATCTCCCCTTTTCCTAATCGGCCACATTCAGATAATAGCCTACTTTCCTGTTCTTGCCATCAAAGTGGATAACCTTACATTTATCCACATTATACTGCATCTGCCATGCATTTGACCACTCACCCAACCTATCCAAGTCACCTTGCAGTCTCCTAGCATCCTCCTCACAGCTAACACTGCCCCCCAGCTTCGTGTCATCCGCAAACTTGGAGATGTTGCATTCAATTCTCTCGTCCAAATATACTAAATAGCTGGGGTCCCAGCACTGAGCCTTGTGGTGCCCCACCAGTCACTGCCTACCATTCTGAAAAGGACCCATTTACTCCTATTCGTTGCTGGGGTATTTGCGACAGAGAGCGTTTGGACAAATTATTTTCACTGGAATTCCAAAGGTTGTGGGGAAGCCTGATAGAAGTACATAAAATAATGAGAGGCATAGATAGAATACAGAGTTAGAATCTTGTTTCACAGGATGGAAAAATCAAATACTGGAGGACATAGCTTTAAGGTGAGAGAGCAAATTCACACAGATGTCAGTGTGTGCCAGGGTTGGTAGTTGAGGTTGATGCATTAGTGACATTTAAGAAACTTTGGATTGGCATATGGATACGCGGGGAATGGAGGGATATGGATTATGTGCAGGTAGAATTGGTCTAGGCATCATGTTTGGCACTCATTGTGGGCTGAAGGGCCTGTTCTTGTGCTGTACTGTTCTCAGACTCATCTGAAGACCAATTCCCTTGCATTCAGCCTGGTTTACAACCCTTATTTTGCTTTGCTTCTGTGAGCTACTCCCTAAAATCTATACAATTCCCTCCACAACTCACTGCCTCTTGTCATCTGACCTATAAACTACCTTTACTGGGTTCTCACAATCCTTTCCAATTTGTAATGCCCTTATGTTGCCCATATTGCAAACTTTCCCAATGTTATAGTAATTTCAACAGATTCCTTTATCAATCCTCGCTGCTGGCACTTAGCCATGCCCAAGTGAGTCATATTATTAATACCATATGAAATATCGCTGCCTGTCTAACTCACCTCCTACCTGTTGAAAATTTATTTTCCAGCATCTGTATTCCATTTTTATATCCCTCGCTTTGATCTATTACCTCCTCCTCTCTTTTCTTACACAGTTCTTTCAAATTAATTTATTCTTTCCTCAATTCTCATACCTTTCATTTCAATTATCCTAATCCTTCTCTGCTTCTTGCGTTTCTTTTGTTAGTTTCTAATTTTCCTGATTGGGTGGCACGGTGGCGCAACGGTAGAGTTTCTGCCGTACAGCGCCAGGGACCCAGGTTTGATCCCGGCTACGGGTGATGGCTCCCACACTCCAAAGACGTTTGCAGGTTAATTAGCTTGGTATAAATGTAAAATAGTTTCTAGTGTGTTGGATAGTGTTGATGTGCGGAGATTGCAGGTCATCACTTACTCGGTGGGCCAAAGGGCCTGTTTCCGCAATAAACCTTTAGTTTATCTCTACAATAAACGAATACTACCTGCTTCCCCTCAATTACTGCAAACATTACCACTGAGCAATATTGTTAATCTTTCAACTTTTTATGATGAACTTTCTGAAGAATGTGTACTGGGATTCCTTTGGGAATCCAGTAGTGTCTAAGACCCATAGGTCTTTACTTAGGCACGTATGCACCTTGGTTCAAACGACCATTTTCCACAGTAGCTTACACTGTTCCCATTTCTCATTAAGAGGCTTTTCCATGATAGCCATGACTTTGATACTCTTTAGTTCATTAATTTAACCTTGTGTATTTTTTATACAAACCTTAACTAAGTGAGTCCTGCCACAGTTATCCATTACTGCAGCAAATTCTCAAAATAAATTACGTACAAAATTCTTAAGGGGTTGGACAGGCTAGATGCAAGAAGATTGTTCCCGATGTTGGGGAAGTCCAGGACAAGGGGTCACAGTTTAAGGATAAGGGGAAAGTCTTTTAGGACCGAGATGAGAAAATCGTTTTTCACACAGAGAGTGGTGAATCTGTGGAATTCTCTGCCACGGAAGGTAGTTGAGGTCAGTTCGTTGGCCATATTTAAGAGGGAGTTGGATGTGGCCCTTGTGGCTGAAGGGATCAGGGGGTATGGAGAAAAGGCAGGTACAGGATACTGAGTTGAATGGCAGTGCAGGCTCGAAGGGCCGAATGGCCTGCTCCTGCACCTAATTTCTATGTTTCTATGTTTCTAAATGTTTTTAAATAATCAAGAGCCGAAACTCATGTCAAACTAATTTACATTGGCATAACCCCCCCACCCCCAGAGGTATTGAACATTTCAAAACCAAGCGGCGACAAGAAAAAGGCCACGACACTTGAGGCAACAGCTCACGACAATACAGGCGCCACGCCGCGTCACCCCGCCACCATGTGGCGACAGCCTATTTTCCGTCTGTCGCCTAAAACGTCGCCTAAGTGGGACAGGCCCTTTAATCTCTCCCTCCTCCGCTCTGAGGTACCCACCTGCTTCAAGAAGACCACCATCATCCCAGTGCCAAAGAAAAGCAAGACCTCACACCCAAACGACTGCTGTCCAGTGGCCTTGACATCCACCATCATTAATTGTTTAGATTCGGCCCTTCGAGCCTTCATGGCTGATCTAAGACTGTGGCCCCTGGTTCTGGACTCACCCAACATTGGGAACATTTTTCCTGCATCTAGCTTGTCCAGTCCTTTTATAATTTTATATGTTTCTATAAGATCCCCTCTCACCCTTCTAGTCTTTACAATCTTTTCCTCATATGACAGTCCCGCCATCCCAGGGATCAATCTCGTGAACCTAAGCTGCACTGCCTCAATCACAAGGATGTCCTTCCTCAAATTAGGAGACCAAAACTGTACACAATACTCCAGATGTGGTCTCACCAGAGCCCTATACAACTGCAGAAGAACCTCTTTACTCCTGTACTGAAATCCTCTTCACTGCCTGCTGTACATGCACGACAACTTTCAGTGACTGATGTACAAGGACACCCAGGTCTCGCTGTACCTCCCCATTACCTAACCTAACCCCATTGAGATAATAATCTGCCCCCTTGTTTTTGCTGCCAAAGTGGATAACCTGACATTTATCTATATTATACTGCATCTGCCACACATCCACCCACTCACTCAACCTGTCCAGGTCCCCCTGCCATCTCCTAACATCCTCTTCACAGTTCACACTGCCACCCAGCTTTGTGTCATCTGCAAACTTGTTAGTGTTGCTCCTAATTCCCTCTTCCAAATCATTAATATATATGGTAAACAGTTGCGGCCCCAGCACCGAGCCTTGCGGCACTCCACTCGTCACTACCTGCCATTCTGAAAAGGACTCGTTCACTCCTACTCTTTGCTCGCGGTCTGCCAACCCATTTTTCTATCCATGTCAACACCCCTACCTCCAATACCATGTGATCTAATTTTAGTCACCAGTCTCCCGTGCGGGACCTTATCAAAGGCTTTCTGAAAGTGTAGATACACTACATCCACTGGCACCCCTTCATCCATTTTACTTGTCACATCCTCAAAAAATTCCAGAAGATTAGTCAAGCATGATTTCCCTTTCATAAATCCATGTTGACTTGGACTAATCCTTTTAACTGCTATCCAAATGCTCCATTATTACCTCTTTAATAAATTGACTCCAGCATCATTCCCACCACCGAAGTCAGGCTAATTGGTCTGTAATTCCCCGTTTTCTCTCTCACTCCTTTCTTGAAAAGTGGGATAACATTAGCTATCCTCCAATCCACAGGAACTGATCCTGAATCTATTGAACATTGGAAAATGATCACCAATGCGTCCACTATTTCTAGAGCCACCTCTCTGAGGACCCTGGGATGCAGACCATCAGGCCCAGGGGATTTATCATCCTTCAGTCCCATTAGCCTACCCAATACTATTTCTCGCCTAATGAAAATGTCTTTCAGTTCCTCTACCCCCTTAGATCTTCTGTCCTCCAGTACAGCTGGGAGATTGTTTGTGTCCTCCTTAGTGAAGACAGATCCGAAGTACCTATTCAACTCTTCTGCCATTTCCTTGTTGCCCATAATTATTTCACCCGTGTCTGCCTTCAAGGGACCCACATTTGACTTTGCTACTCTTTTTCCCTTAACATATCTAAAGAAGCTTTTACTGTCCTTCTTTATATTCAATATGATCATGGCTGATCTTCCAACTCAGTATCCTGTTCCTCCCTTCTCTCCATACCCCCTGATCCCCTTAGCCACAAGGGCCACATCTAACTCCCTCTTAAATATAGCCAATGAACTGGCCTCAACTACCTTCTGTGGCAGAGAATTCCACAGATTCACCACTCTCTGTGTGAAAAATATTTTTCTCATCTCGGTCCTTAAAGACTTCCCCCTTATCGTTAAAGGATGTTCTGGACTTCCCCAACATCGGGAACAATATTCCTGCATCTAGTCTGTCCAACCCCTTAAGAATTTTGTGAGTTTCTATAAGATTCCCCCCTCAATCTTCTAAATTCTAGCGAGTACAAGCCGAAGTGTTGTAGAAAGTTATAGGTGTGAAAACACCTATCCTCCAGTTTCAGAGACAGTTTCGTTCCAGCTGTTATCAGGCAACTGAATCATCCTACCACAACAAGAAAGCAGTGTTGAACTACTATCTACCTCATTGGTTGGACTTTGTGGGCTTTACCTTACACAAACCGTCATCCCCTTATCATATATCTATACACTGTAAATGGCTCGATTGTAATCATGTATTCTCTTTCTGCTGACTGGATAGCACGCAACAAAAGATTTTCACCGTACCTCGGTACACGTGACAATAATCTAATCTAAACTAAACTAAATTAAAGCTGCGGGAAGTTCAGGAAGAAATTACAGGAGTGCTGGCTGAGATATATAAATCATCGTTGTTCATGGGTGACGTGGCGTGAGACTCGAGGTGGCGAATGTAGCGCCACTATGTAAGAATGGCCACAGAGACAAACCTGGGAACTATAGACCAGTAAGCCTAACATCTGTGGTAGGCTAGGTACTGGAGAGGATTCTGAGGGATAAAATATACAGTACATGCATTTGGAAAGGCAACGGCTAATTAGATATTGTCAGCATTGTTCTTTAAGTGAGAGATCATGCCTCATTAATTTGATTTCGTTTTGTGAAGCCGTAACCAAAAAGGTGAGGCAGCATCTATGGAGTGAAGGAAAAGGTCAGGTTTCGGGTCGAGATCCTTCTTCAAACTGATGTGGGGGTGGTGGGGGCGGGAAGAAGAAAGGAAGAGGTGGAGACAGTGGGCTGTGGGAGAGCTGGGAAGGGGAGGGGAAAGAGGGAGAAAGCAAGGACTACCTGAAATTGGAGAAGTCAATGTTCATTCCGCTGGGGTGTAAACTACCCAAGCGAAATATGAGGTGCTGCTCCTCCATTTTACGGTGGGACTCACTCTGGCCATGGAGAAGGCCCAGGACAGAAAGGTCAGATTCAGAATGGGAGGGGAAGTTGCAGTGCTGAGCCAACGGAAGATCATGTTAGTTATTGTGAACTGAGCGAAGGTGTTGGGTGAAGCGATCGCCAAGCTTACGCTTGGTCTCACCGAAGTAGAGCAACTGACGCCTAGAACAGCGGATGCAATAGATGAGGTTGAAGGAGGTGCGGGCGAACCTCTGCCGCACCTGGAAAGACTGCTTGGGTCCTTGGATGGAGTCAAGGGGGGAGGTAAAGCGACAAGTGAAGCGGTTGCAAGGGAAAGTACCAGGGGAGGGAATGTTTTGGGTGGGATAGGACGAATTGACCAGGGAGTTACGGGGGGAGCGTTCTCTGCAGATCACAACAGCAGATCCATGCCTTCAAGCAATGGCAGATTCACGCCTTCAATAAACGTTTCCTGGCCACCTGGACCCCACCAAGGACCTTAAACTCGCCCGCCTCCAGGCCGTTTCTGCCACCGACACTCCACGACATGACCACCTGCAGGCCCCGGGCCCCAACACTGGCCATCTCCGCCTGCCCGAACACCACTAGGCTGAGTCTCGCGACACCATCTTTGCCACGAGGAGTAGCACCAGCACTCACTGCGTCCCTGGCCGATCACACACAGGCCCAGTCCACCGAAGATCCCGCCGTCGCCGACCTCCACGTTGCCGCTGCCGCCGACCTCCGCCTACCCACCGATGGCGTTGAACCTCGCTGCCTCACCGGTAACTCTGACTAGCGCCCCCTCACCGATAACGTGCACCCTCGCTATCTCCCCGATTCCTCCGACTATCGCCACCAAAGCGTGACCGCAGAACTTCGTGGCCTCATCGTGACCGCCAAACCTCGCCCACTCACCAGGACCGCCGGACCTCGCCGCCTCACGGCCATCAGCTGATCGGGAGTTCCTACGCTTCGCCCGCTGACCCGGACTCCACTCCCCGCAGGCCTCCTCCATTGACTCTACTGACCCTCACCACTCCACCGCCCTCCAGCAGGCCGCAGCCATCACCTTACCTGAGTCCTAGGCTCAGCACTGGGCCTGAAATCTCCACGCTGCAGACTTTCACACCACAAGGTCTGACTATGCTGGGTCCTAGTGCTCCCCCCTAACATAGGGAACCTTAGTGGTCGTTCCACTGGGTCTTCCCCTTCCCTCTTAAACCATGGACCCTAGCTCCTCCCCACCCACACTATAGTCCTCATACCCCCCTCCTCCCTGACCACCCACCACCCCCTACTAGACATGCTTCAGCCTCCGTCCACTCACCTGCCTTCCTCCGCCCCCAATTCCCATACTTGCTGTGTGTTCACCATCCCCCCTGACCTCCCTCTCTCTGATACCGAACGGTCTGCCTCAGCAGAGGCCTCACCTATGTTCCCCTCCGTCCCCACCTAAATGAGTTCTGCGTCCGCCACGATGTGGAGCTTTTCTTCCGTCTCCTCCGCATCCAAGCGTTTTTCCATGGGAAGGAGTCCTCACCCCCTAGTGATGACCCCTTCTCCTGTCTCCAACTGACCCCCTCCTCTTGGACTCCCCCTCATGGGCATATACCTGCTTTACACCTTTTTATTTTAAACTGCCGGCGGGACATCAACCGCCTCAACTTCTCCACTCCCCTTTCTCACTCTAACCTCTCCCCCCCTGAACGTACAGCCCTCCACTCACTCTGCAACAACCCAGACTTGGTGATCAAACCTGCCGACAAGGGAGGTGCCGTGGCAGTCTGGCGCGCTGATCTCTACAAGTCTGCGGCCAGGCGCCAACTCTCAGACACCTCCTCCTACTTATCCTCGGACCATGACCCCACAGACGAGCTCCAGGCCATTATCTCAAACACTATCACTGGCTTCATCACTTCCAGCACCCTGCCCTGCCAAGCCTCCAACCTCATCTTTCCCCAGCCCTGCACGGCCCAATTTTACCCTCACCCCAAAATCCACAAACTGGACTGTCCTGGCGGACCCAGGACAGCAGAACCCTGCTTGTTCGTGTCCCACCGAACTTATTTCCACATACCTCGACTCCATCCTATCCCCTGGTTAAATCCCTCCCTACCTATGTCCAAGACACCTCACACGCTCCATGACTTCTGTTTTCCAGGCCTCCATTCCCTCATCTTCAGAATGCAGAATGCAGAAATCACTGACTTCCTCCATTTCACCACTAACTTCCATCCGGCACTCAATTCAATTCAATTCAATTCAATTCAATCTTTAATTGCCATTGTGCAGTGTACAATACAGAGACAATGAAATGCAGTTGGTATCTCCGAAGGGTATAAACAATTCACCTGGACCATTTCCGACATTTCCCTACCGTTTCTGGACCTCACTGCCTCCATCGCAGGTAACAGACTACTGACCGACATCTAAGTAACAAAAAGTCTCACCTTGACCACTTCCTGTCTGCACTCTATATTGATTTTAGAAAAAACACTACCAGATATTGCTATGATTTTTGGCCATCTTACTCACAGTTCTCCTCTGCTGAGGCAGCCCCGAGGATCTTTCTGATCGATGAAAAATATAAAAGTTATGAATTACTAAAAAATCGGTCCCTTCGGCCCACAACCCATATTGGCACTCCAGAAAGCCCCCCACTAGCCATCAATATTGGACTTGGTGGAGAGGTGGAATATTGCATTGGGGGACCAGCCCTCCCGTGTGAACATAGGAACCAACGGGTCCCACTTAGTCTAGTCTACTATAAACCCACTGACTCCCATGGCTATCTGGACTACACTTCTTCCCACCCTGCTTCCTGTAAGGACTCTCTCCCCTACTCCCAATTCCTCCGTCTATGCTGCATCTGCACCCAGGATGAGGTCTTCCAAACCAGGGCATCGGAGTTGTCCTCATTCTTTTGGGAGCAGGGGTTCCCCTCTTTGACAATACATGAGGCTCTCACCAGGATCTCTTGTATACCTCGCAACTCTGCTCTCACTCTCCATCCCCCCACTCGTAACAAGGGCAGAGTCCCCCTTGTCCTCACCTTCCACCCTACATGCTGTCACATACACAGATAATCCTCCGACACTTTCGCCACCTCCAACCAGAAGCCACCACTGGCAACATCTTCCCATCTCCTCCCCTTTCGGGTTTCTGCAGAGACCGCTCCCTCCGCAACTCCCCGGTCAATTTGTTCCTTCCCACCCAAACCACCCCCTCTCCTGGTACTTTCCCTTGCAACCGCAGGAAATGCTACACTTGTCGTGTTACCTCCCCCCTTGACTCCATCCAAGGACCTAAGCAGTATTTCCGAGTGCGGCAGAGGTTCACCTGCACCTCCTCCAACCTCATCTATTGCATCCGCTGCTCTAGGTGTCAGCGGCTCTACATCGGTGAGACCAAGTGTAGGCTTGGCGATCGCTTTGCCCAAACACCTTCGCTCAGCTCGCAATAAGCAACCTGATTTCCTGGTGGCTCAGCACTTCAACTCCCCCTCCCATTCTGAATCCAACCTTTCTGTCCTGGGCCTCCTCCATGGCCAGAGTAAGTCCCATCGTAAATTGAAGGAGCAGCACCTCATATTTTGCTTGGGTAGTTTGCACCCCAGCGGTATGAACATTAACTTCTCCAATTTCAGGTAATCCTTGCTTTCTCCCTCATTCCCCTCCCCTTCCCAGCTCTCCCACAGCCCACTGTCTCCGCCTCTTCCTTTCTTCTTCATGCCCAACCACCCCCACATCAGTCTGAAGAAGGGTCTCGACCCGAAACGTTACCTTTTCCTATGCTCCATAGATGCTGCCTCACCCGCTGAGTTTCTCCAGCATTTTTATCTACCTTCGATGTGTCCAGCATCAGCAGCACTTCTTACCAAAAAGGTTGATGAGGGCAGGGCCATAGACAGTCTTTATGGACTTTAGCAATGCTCTGAGTGAGGTTCTGCGTGTTAGGCTACTCTGGAATGTTAGACCAGGGGATCGAGGGAGAACATGCTAACTGGATACAGAATTGGCTTTACGATAGGAAATAGAGCACGCATGAGGGAGGTTGCTTTTCAGACTGGAGTGCTGAGTGGTGTGCCTCAGGGATCAGTGCTGGGACCATTGCTATTTGTCATTTATGTTGATGATCTGGATGAGTAGGTACAAGGCATCATTTGTAAATGAAGTTGGTTATCAAGAATTACAATGGGACCTTGCTCAACTAGACAAGTAGGGTGAGGGATAGCTAATGAATTTTAATGCAGTTAAGCACGAGGTATTATATTTTGGGAAGTCAAACCAGGCAGAACCATTACAATAAATAGTCGACCCTGGGGAGTGGCATCAGAGTTCCAGAGCAGAGGGATCTCTGACTACATGGTTTCCTGAATGTGCGATCACTGGTAGATAGGGAAGTGGAAAAGGTTTTTGGGACGCCGGCCTTCATCAGTAAGGAAATTGAGCAGCGAAGTTGTAATGTTATGTTCCAGTTTTACAAGATGTTAGTGAGCCCACATTTTAAATATTGTATCGCTACTGTAGGAAGAACATAATTAAGCTGGCCTGCATTTGTACCATGACTGTGACAAACTTGGAGAATAATGGACTTTGCAAAATATAAACTGGTTTATTAGAAGTTTAGCTATCAAAATGTTATCATAAATTCAGGATCGTCCGCAATTATCTTTGAGATAATTTCTAAAGTTCATTGTTTTTACATCCATGAGTAGAACAATTTTATAAGAATAATAATAATAATAATAATAATAATAATAATAATAATAACTTTATTACGGACTCAAGGTCCAGACAAGGGGCAACATTACATTAAAAAAATGCATTGCATCTCAAATATCATAAATATATATAAAATCATGGTAAATCACATAAAAACATCATAATTTATATATTTAAAAAAAAAAAACCCACAATACTTAAGTTAAATATCCTGAGTAAAAAATGATCAATGTCGTACAACGAGACAACGATACCAGTGTCTCCACAACTGGGATTCGTAGCGTGTAGTGCTAACCCTTATGTTTGTCAAGACCACAATAAGCACATTTTTAGAGTCATTTGAACTGTAATGAAAGAACAGTGAAAGATGCAACAGTGCAATTTAAAAAAAGCCTCAAATTTATTGTTAAAGGATTGAAAATTAATAATGTACAAGAAACAATAATATTCTCTTCCACCATAATATTTGACAAAGCATTTATTGCATTTAACATATTTTTTACAGTACACCTGGCTCTTTTAAGTATAGGTTTATAAAATTCCTAATGCAGCCTTTTGGCAATATGTTGAATAGCCACAGTTCATCTGCGGCTGATATTGTATCTTGCACAGTTAATTGCTCTTTGGTGTGTCCATTTTTTAAATTAAACTTTTAGAAATTATTTACATATGCATGCACATCTGAACCACATATGGGCCATTTGATGGCCATGCACTTCTTATGCTGGAAAATTCTTTTAAACCCTTTGATCTTGTTGAACATATTCTTAAAGGTGCATAACACAATGTTAAAAGAAGGATGTAATGTATTTTAGGAAATTCAATAGTGGAGTGTCTGAAGAAGGGTCTCGACCTGACACGTCACCCACTTCTTCTCTCCAGAGATGTGCCTGTCCCGCTGACTTACTCCAGCATTTTGTGTCTACCTTAGAAAAGTCAATATCAGGTATATTTAAATACAAACTCAATTAAAGCAAATACTTCATAATTTTGTTGTGTTTATTTTACTGAATTATTACAGATAAAAATATTTATTTGATTCTCAATTCAGCAACTGTGAAATTAAATTCAGTTTCATAATATGAAAACAGCCTAGTTATAAAAATCCACGGTTCATAAGTACCTTAAAGGAAAGGAAATCTACCATTTTTAACTAAACAGACTTATATATGATTCCAGTTGGTCTCCATATGGTTTGGCTTTTAAAGACTCTACAAACTAGCTGGGCAAGTCAATCAATTTTATCACTTAGTGTTACATAGAAACAAGGAAACAATTACATTGGCATCAACTTTGGCACTGAATTTTGATATGCAAACTTACTTACAGTCCAGATCCTCTCAGCCATAAGTCATCGTGGTAATAGTTCTTCAGTGGTGTGCCCTTGATATGACTATCTTCAGCATCTTCATCAATGAGCTTCCAAAAGTAGGGATGATGATTGCACCAAATTCAATTCCATTCACATTTCCTCTAGTTTAACTATCCACACTGATTTCCTCAACATCTTAGAGCATCGCCATTACTAGAAAATCAACTTGACCATGCCCTTTAATATGGTGAATACATGAGAAGGTCAGAAATTATGTATCTGTGGTGAATGATTCACATCCCAAGGACCTGTACTTGTCACATTGAGATGGCCATTCAGCCTTATCAGCCCAGTGATCACAAGAATAGATTGGATTAAGTCACTCTAGTCCCAAATGACTCCAACAACACTTCTAAAGATGAGGTGAAAGTGATTACTTTTGACATTGAGGTATTTGACAGAGTATGACAGCAAGGTGCCCTGGTACAGCTGAAGCCAATGGAGAAACACTCCATAATTTACACAAAATAATACAATTGTAGCTGTATATCATCTCAGCCCCAAGTCATCATGCCAATAGTTCTCCAGTCTTTTCAAATAGACTAGAGAAATGGACAAAGAAGAGATCCAGGACACTCATGCTTTGGAGTGCATCAGCTCTCTTGCTCCTCAGACTAGAATCAATTTGATAGTCTGAATCAATTTGAGAGCCTCTAGTTTTCAGAATCTGGCACTTGAGGGTTAGCTGCAGAAATTCTGATCAATCAGTTGCAGGAAGTGAGAGTTTAATGCTTGGCATGTATCTCCTGAGAAGGTGAGAGCAGGTCAGAAATGTTCTCCCAATGTGGAAATATCAAAGAATAAAGGGGATAGCTTTAAGGTCAGATGAGCAAAGTTTAAAGGCAATGTGCAAGGCAAGTTATTTTTATACTGTTGGTAGTGGGTGCCTGGAATGTGGTGGAGGCAAATATGATCATGGCATTTGAAAGGCTTTTATTTAGCCACATAGAAATGCGGGGAATGGAGGGATATGGATCATGTGCAGGCAGAGGAGATTAGTATAACATGGTTAGCACGTACATTGTGGACTGAAGGACCTGTTCTTGTGCTGTACTGTTCAATGTTCTGTGTAAATGCGACCTTGGATGAGAGTATGGCAAGTACTGCAGAGCAGAGTGACAATTAAACTCAGTCGACTGAAGGACAGTCCGTTATGTCAGAATCAGAGGCATCGGTTGGGCAGTGCTTTGGGTTTCTCATTTATGGAGTTCAGAGGAGGAGTCCATAATCTGTTTGAACTGTATGGGACAGAGGTTACAAGTTAGTAGCTGCACAAACATAAGAATCGTCCTGCAAGACAAGAGGCAAAATGTTCCGACTAGACGTGGTGCTGAGATAACATCCGTCGTTTTACACAAACAATATTGATAGAGAAGCTGGATCACCATCAGTTTTGGGAAAAGCTCATGAGAAGAGTCATAGAGTGATACAGTGTGGAAACAGGAGCTTCAGCAAAACTTGCTCACACCGGCCAACATGTCCCACCTGCTCACGTTTGGCCCATATCCCTCAAAACCTCTCCTATTCCATGTAATGTTGTGTTTATAAAATTGCAGGAAGTAGTAAATGACGCACATGCTGAGTAAGAGGCATTTGGAAATTACAGTGGTGTTGTTGTGTGAAGCCATTCAATTACTGTGAAGATCCTGTTGTGATCATCTGTGATGCTGTGAGTGATAGTGGATTTACAGGTGTCATTCGAGGACACTATCGCCAGTGTGACCAGATAAACTGACAACAGTCATGCTAGATTTGGGGGTCCTTGAGGTGATTCGGAAAGGAAAGTCAAAAACAATTGTGCTTCTCAAGGAGACAACCAGTGTACAGTAAGTAAGGACTCAGGACAGATATAAAACAAAACAAAAAAAACAAGTAGACATTGTTATAAAATTATGGTCATAAATATGCCCAATATAAGGTATAATTGTAATGAGTATACTGGTTGATAAGAATATGTAACCCTTATTTGTATATGCAATGAAAAGACTTTAGTGACTTTATGTACAGCACATAATGAAGTGTTTAAAAGATGAAAAGACTAGGGAGGTCATGTGGCAGTTGTATAAGACATTGGTGAGGCCACATTTAGAGTATTGTGTTCAGTTCTGGACACCATGTTATAGGAAAGATATTGTCAAGCTGGAAAGGGACAGAGAAGATTTACGAGGATGTTGCCAGGACTAGAGGGTCTGAGCTATAGGCAGAGGTTGTCTAGGCTGGATCTCTATTCCATGGAGCACAGGAGGATGAGGGGTGATCTTATAGAGGTGTATAAAATCATGAGAGGAATAGATCGGGCAGATCTATTGCCCAGAGTAGATGACTCCAGGACCAGAGGACACAGGTTTAAGGTAAAGGTTTAAAAGGAATATGAGGGGTAACTTTTTTACACAATTGGTGGTGGATGCATGGAACATAATAATAATAATACGCTTTATTTAATGGAGCCTTTCAAAACACTCAAGGTCACAATACATCACATAGTAGTAAACATACAATAACCAGGGCTGTTTCGGTGCTATGTTTGGGGCGGAAGCCAGATTGGAATTGTTCAAAGATATTAATGTTTTCAAAGTAGGTCTGGAGTTGAGCTGAAACTACCCCCTCAAGAATTTTGGAAATGAATGGGTATGTTGGAAATAGACCGATAATTGTTTTGGTCACTAGAGTCCAAACCAGGTTTTTTCAAGTTTGGTCTGATTATGGCAACTTTCAGTGAAGAGGGAACTATACCAGTGAACAGAGAGGAGTTAATAATGGAGGTTATCAGGGAAATGATAAAAGGCAGGCATGTTTTAACTAGGTTGTGGGGATTGGATCCAGGTGACATGTGGAGTTATTGGACTTAGTAAAAAGTTCATAAATATGGTTTTCAGTTGGAAGACTGAAGTCACATAGGACAATGGATGGGGACAGTTTCATGGTGCTTATTGATGGCCATTCAGTCTGCATGATATTGGCAGAGGTCAGCTGCTCATGGATTGTGCTAATTTTGGAGTTGAAAAACTTCAAAAAAAGCAGAGCATTGTTCATTGGAAAGAACAATGCTAGATGGGACTAGGGGAAAACAAATGGTCGGCACGGACTGGAAGGGCCGAGAGGGCCTGTTTCCGTGCTGTAATTGTTATATGGTTATATGGTTATATTGGTTTCAGGTGGTTTGAGTAGCCTGTTCACTATGGAGAAGAGGGTTCTGGTATTTCCTTCACCTGTGCTGATGATATTTGCATAATAAGAGGTTTTAGCTATTGAAAGAGCATTTTTGTAGTGGAGTAGATGATCAAAATACATTTGTTTATGAATAGCAAATCCAGTCTTGGTGCAGAGCCTCTCCAGGTGCCGACCTAAAACTTTGAGCTGACGTAGCTCAGGTGTGTACCAGGGTGCAGTATGGGAAAATGAGACAACCTGTGTTTTCAGAGGGGCTAGAGAATCAAGTGCAGAAGATAAAGTTTTGTTGCAGTAGTCCATTAGATCCGAGAATGAGGGGGTTGGAACAGGAACGGAGTTCAAGGTAATTAAACTGCGGCGATCTTCTGGGTTAACATGTCTGATGTTGCGGTATGACACGATGCAATGCACCCTTGATTTACTGAGCGGTAGGTTGGTGTTGAATAACACAGCTTTATGGGTAGTTTTATGAGATGGGTAGTTCAGCAGAGGTGATGTTATATGGTGTAATGCTGGAACAACAATCTAGGTCAAGGATATGGCCCTTGGTGTGGGTTGTAAAATTTACATATTGTGTTAGGTCGAAGCAATCTAACATTTCTTTAAAATCTTTAGAAAAAATATTGTCAGTGTTATCAAAATGAACAATAAAATCCCCCGTTAGGATGATATTAGGAGACATTGCACTAAGGGTGGTTAAAACGGTCGATAGTTCAGAGAAAAAATATTTGATGGCTTGGGTGGTCCGTACAGTACAACAATAATGGTGGGTTTAGGTCCACAGAGGGTTTAGCCAGCTGTCAAAAAGGAAGACTGATCAGGTAGAGAGAGTGATGTTAGTTTTATGCTCCCGCGATAAATCAGTGCGAGGCCAGAGGAAGTAGTCGAGGCAGGGCCTATCCCAACATTTTTATTTATTTATGTATTTATTTATTTTTGTTGGAACTAAGTACAGTAATGTGGTACCTAAGTACCTGATGCATACAGACATGTTACAATTCTTGTACAACTTCTTATTTTTAATTTAATAATAAAAGAGCAGTGATAGAAAGAAGAAAATAGAGAGTGTCGAGATAAGTAGACAAGAGAGTAGAAACGAATAGCGAGAGAGACAGAAAGAAGAAATAAGAAGCTAAAGAGATTGAAAAAAAAAGAGAAAAAAAAGGAAAATAAATTAGGAGAGATATCCCTATTTAATATCTTTACCCATCTGTCAACCGGTTCTGAACCATTTAATTTCTAAGCTTATGTTATGTTGCACCATATGCTTATAAGAAGTCAATAAAAGGAGACGTAATCTTTAAGAATTGGTCTACTTTGCCTAGTAGGAGGAATCTCATTTCTTCAAGATGTAGCATTTCCGACATATTTGAAATCCACATTTTAAACGTTGGTGTGGTTGCGTTTTTCCAAAATTTAAGTATGTTTTTTTTGCTGTTATTAAACCATAATTAAAGAGAGCTTCTTGGAACGTAGTTAGCTTACGTCCCTCTTCCATTGATCCAAAGATAATCAGTTCTGTATTGGGGTTCAATTTTGTGTTAAATAGTTTTGTAAAAGTTCCAAAGATTTCATTCCAAAATTTATGAAGTTTTGTACAGGAGACAAAGGAACGTGCTATAGTGGCATTTTGAGTTAGACATTTCTCACAAATGGGGGGAAACGTTTGGAAATATTTTATTCAATCTAGTTTTCGAGTAATATCCCAACATTTCAGAAGCAGTTAGACAGGCACATGGATAGGATAGGTTTGGAGGGATATGGACCAAATGCTGACAGGTGGGACTTGTGTAGCTGGGACATGTTGGCTGTTGTGGGCAAGTCGGGCTGAAGGGCCTGTTTCCACACTGTATCACTCTATGACTCTCTATGACCAAGCCACTGAGAGAATTTATAATTGGTCAGATTTATGACAGTGTCCTTACATCTGTAGATAATTTGTTCTATGCTTTCAAATTTATAAATAATTAACTGACTACTTGTTTGTATTTATGGTTTGTGTGGGTTTCTTATTTATTTCATGAGAAGTAATACAGTGCATATAATGTGGTACAACTTTTGATACATGATTGTACTGCACACGCTGCTGTTAGTTGAAAGTATGTTGCGTTCAAAAAGGATGTATTTTTGGAAGGTTTTCCTCCTTTATTTGCTATCGTAAGCAGCAACACTAAAGAGATGGCTCAAAAAGAAAATGCTGACACGAGAATACACTTTAAGAAGTTGCATATGATTTCTTGTCAATTCCCGTTGATACAATAATTAAGTGCAGGAGAAATTAGTGGCATTCTCCCAAAACAAACCATCAATATGTTTAATGTGTAGGAAGGAACTGGAGATGCTGGTTTACACCGACGATAGACACAAAATGCTTTACTCCAGGGATGCTGCAGGTCAGGCAGCATCCCTGGAGAAAAGGAATAGGTGACGTTTTGGGTCGAGACCCTTCTGCAGACCACATCAGACAATATTTTTTATCCAATTTTTTTTATCCCAGTATTCATCCCATTTTCAACCACTTACTCCCTTTAACATGCACACCGATTCCACACTGATTTGCCCACTCACCTCCTGCACCCTGACCCCTCTGTCTACACTCGGGGTACTTTACAGTAACCAATTAAACCTAACAACCAGCATGTCTTTGAGATGTGGGAGGAAAGCAGAGCTCACAGAAAAACCCGTGCCGTTGCAAGGAGAATCTACAAAACTCCACACGGGGCAGCACTAGTGATCATGATTGAATCTGGGTCACTGTAAATGTAAGGCAGCAGCTTAACCAGTCGCACTATCATGCAGTAAGACAACTACAGTACTGGCTTTACCATGAAGCTAAGACAGGGGCACTGTTTCTCCAAAGACCTTTCATCTATAAACGCTGATAAGAAAGTTAAATGATGCCCACCCTTGGTAGAAGATAATGCAGATGAAATATGAAATGAAATCAGAACATGCGGGAAACACTTAGCAGGTCAGGCAACATATGGGGAAGAAGAAACAGTGTTAACATTTCATTTTGAATACTTTCCGTCTGACCTGAAGCATTCACCCATTTTCAGTTTGCACAGATGTTATTTGACCGGTTGAGTGTTTTCAGGATTTTCAGACTTCATTTGTTAATTTAAATTACTGCTTGTTCTCCAGTAACTAAAGAATAAATAAGGGAGGCAAAGGTAGAAGCCAGAATCTGAGGCATTATGTGGACAAGGGAAAGTCCGGGAAATATATAACAGAGGAAGCTCAGTCACTTAGTCACTCGAGCCTGGTCCACAATTTAATGCTGATCAATTATAACCACAGCTTGGTATTCCTGCCAATTGCTGATAACCCTTTGTTCCCATGCTTATCTACTGCACATTTAACTTCAACTTAAAAATATTCAGGTCTTGACTTTGAACTTTGAGAAAAAAGTTCCATGGCTCTTTGAGTGAAAAATTGTCCACTTCATCTTTGCTTTAAGTGGGTAACTCCTTCCTTTTAAACAGTGAGCCGCGGTTTAGACTCTCCACAAGAAGAAAAATGCTCTCCATATCCATACCTCAGGATCTTAAAGGCCTCAATCAAATCCCCTCTCTTTCTTCTGAACTCCAGCTGGTATAAACCTAATCTGTTCAATCGCTGTTAAACTAAAAACTTGGCTTCAGGAAAACTAATTGCTTCATTTGAACTATTGTTGTTAATGAAATGGTCGACACAAAATATATAACACCTAATTCAGCACACCAACAGCAGGAGAGTTATTGATAACACTTTTTAAGTCAGCGATCCTTCAGCAGTCATGTTATTCCCATGTGTATTTAACATGGTAGATTTTCAATATCATGCAAGGAGTTTTTGTGGCAGATAAAATAGACTGCACATGCCGGAACCTTGAGCAAAACAAACTGCTGTAGGAACTCAGCGGGTCAGGCAGCATCCGCGGGGGGAAACGGACAGACGTCTTTCCGGGTTGGGATCCTTCTTCAAGAAAAATGTTGCAAAATATGAGTTTAATCATTGATGTGCAATCGTCAAGCAACTGCCTCCAGTATCTCCCTACTGGCCTATGAATTAGGTGGTTGGTGCCACATACAGTACTACTTGTCATCATTACCTCCAACAGCCTTGTAAACTTTAGTCTCCAAATATTGTTAATGGCATTCACTGCTCACTTCCCTGCCCAGAGTGCTAGGTCACCAAGACCTGGGCCAAATCTCAGCAGCATTTATTTCATATTTTAGTGAAAGAATTTATTGAGTATTAAGGCAACTGTGGGTACAAAGCTAACAGTTGGCTGCAATTAATAAAATGTAAAAATTTCCACATCAAAACAAATCCAGTGAACTGCTTAATGACCTAAGAACATTGGCAAGGATGTAAGAGTTAGATCTCCAAATATTGTTCATGGCATTTTGTGGATAATTTGTTCCCCAGATTGCTAGTTCAGATTCTACTTGCAGGGATTAAGCATCTAGTTTTCAATTTATCCTGATACTTACCTGTAAATTTGATGCCTATGTCTCAGAATCCAGCTTGGAGTTTCTAAACATAACATTGCCACTCAGCTGGTATGTCATGTCATGAGTGGAAGCTGTTGACGTGGTTATGTATCAGCCTTGGATTTGAAGATGTAGAAACAAGGAACTCCAGATGATGGTTTATAAAAAAAGACACAAAGAGTTGAAGGAACCTACGAGTCAGGCACGAGGGAACATGGATAGGTGATGTTTCGGGTCAGTAGGGTCATGACAAGGAAGTCACCTATCGATGTTCTCCAAGGATGGTGTTTGTCCCGTGAGTCAATTCTGCACTTTGTGTCATTTTTTTCAGATTGAATGATGTTGCTTTTGAACGATGTTACTGACGGAGACCATAATGCTTGTTCTGAATATTGCATTCCGGAAGAATGATAGTTGGGGGATCAAGGGAAGGTGGAGGTGGGAGAGTTGGGATGGTTGGGTAGGAAGTGGGACATGGAGGTACTTCTGACCTATGTCATATCTTAGGGTTGTAATATTGGATGTACTCCACCCAAGAGTAATGACTCTGGATGATAATTGCAAGACAGTAATGAGAAATTCCAAGTGCCTCAGAAATCTCATCTTCTTAGGAACTATCATAGTAGAAAAGGTAACTGATGAATGCACAGATTGTTGCTTTTATATAATCTGATTCAATTAAAAAAAATAATTGTGGTTCATCATTCACTTTCTTGTTAATCATTTCCCATAGAACAAAGGGGGCATCAGCAACATGGAAATAAAATTGTATAGGGGATGCCAAAAGTGGCAGTAGTAGTGAAAAGTAATTTGGTGAATGGGAAGGAATTCGACAGTGTGGTGATCCAGGAACTACCGTTCTTGGAAGTTAGTTGGAGTTGGATTTGCAGGGATTACAATTCATGGAAGTGCAGTGAACTGTGTAATAATAGTCATCAAGAGCATGCATTCAGACTAATGGAATAGAAGAGCTTCGCTAAGATGGTTCGAGGGATGAGGAATTTTGTTACATAACCAGATGGGAGAACGGTTTGTTATTCTCCTTTATGTGGAGGAGGTTGACATGGAATCTGCTGGAGACATTTAAAATCAAGAAATGTCCAGACAGATAGGTAGAGGGGTCCAAAAGCAGCAAACCCCAAAAGTGTTATGGAGAAGCCTTTTTCTAATGCAGTTACAGGAAAAAATCGAGAATAGATGTGCTGCGATGATAGTACAGGAGACACGTTCAACCCTGTTCACACAGAAGCTGGATAAATACTAGGAAGGCAAACAGGAACATATAGGCTATGGGGAAAGGATGAGGGCGTTGACCTGGCTAGATTACTCTTATAAAGAGCCAACAGGGGCTAAATATCAATGGCTGACTTTCTTCTGTCCTGTGACTATTCCGAGATTTTGCTATTCTGGGTACGCGCACATCTTTTAATGAGATCAATCAATCCATATAATTTACTTTTATTGGAAAAGTTAGGTTCTTTAAACACACTGACAAGCGAATAAAAGATGGCTGTGAAGATAACAAATGAGTGTTAGAAACAATACATTTATTAATATATTAACATTTATTAATATACACAGAAAATTTACTGCATACAGTCTGAGGAAGTTGCAAGCCACAAAGCTGAACAGGAATAATAAATAATCCTGACTTATGGAGACAGAACAGCACTTTTAATCATTGAAATAATTTACTGCTTTGTTGATCTGCTATAAATGTGACTGCCAGAAAGAAAACTGCCCTGATAAAACCCCACAAGAGGAAGGTTTCATGTTTTCTGAAAAGCGGTTACAGTTCTTTGTCGTGCCAAGTTCTGGTAATAAAGAATTGATTTCATTCAGCATCATTTGTAAAATATAATCATGAAGATAAAGTAATATTTTGCTAATTTACGTTAAATAAAAATATATTGGTGGGTTGTTTTGTTTGATGTAATTAAGCCTATTTGATCAATTGAACCAAATTGCTGTTCCATGCTAACTGCCCAAGTCATAAAGCACACAAGTATGTTTTTGCCGAGCAAATTACTGCCAAGGGAAAGTGAAGGCATTCAATGCAATTATACAAGGAACATCTTTTTACATAGTTTAAAACTGAACAATAAACCACCTGACCTTTTTCAAAAGCTTATTTCCTGCAGCAAAATTGAAGACTCACTAACATTTATGACACATTTAAGGGAGCATGCAGTTTGTATTTTAGTGAAAGAATTTATTGATGTAAAAGATAAATGGGGCCTCAAATAGTCTGGTTATTGGCTTGGATGCAAATTTCCTCAAACAAGTAAAATAGAATCCATACCAAAGCCAATCCAAAAAGCTGCAAATTAACAGAGTCATCGAGTGGCCCTTCAGCCCAAATCGCCCACACCAGCCAACCATTCTGACCATCCCTAATCAGCCCTTGCCCATTCAAATGCCTGTATGTCCGATCCCTCAGAATACTCTCCAGTAACTTACCAACTACAGATGTAAGCTCACCAGCCTATAGTTCCCAGCATTTTCCCTGCAGCCCTTCTTGAAACGAGGCACAACATTTGCCACCCTCCAGTCTTCCGGCACATCTCCTGTATTTAAGGACGACTCCTAAATTTCATCCTCGGGCTCCCGCAATTTCCTCTCTCGTTTCCCACAATGTCCTCGGATATATCAGATCGGGCCCTGGAGATTTGTCTACCTTCAAACATGACAGTACCTTCAGTACTTCTTCGTCAGTAACCCTGGCTGCTCCCAAGACACTTCCATTTACTGCTCCAATTTCCTCCGTCCTACTGTCTTTCTCCTCGGTAAATACAGAGGGGAAATACTCATTGAGGACCTTGCCCATCTCCTGTGGCTCCACACAGAGGTGACCGCTTTGATTCCTGATAGGTCCCACTCTCTCTCTAGTAACCCTTTCCCCCCTTATGTATTCATAAAGTCTTTTGGGATTGTCCTTAATGCTACCCACCAGAGCTATCTCCTGGCCCCTTTTTTCCCTTCTGATTTCCTTTTTTGGTTTACTCCTAATGCCCCTGTCCCACTTAGGAAACCTGAACGGAAACCTCTGGAGACTTTGTGCCCCACCCAAGGTTTCCGTGCGGTTCCCCAAGGTTTTTGTCAGTCTCCCTAATGGTCGAAAGTGGTTTCCGCTTCTTCTATGTTCTGGCGATTATTTCAAAAAATTCAAAACCGGCCGCGACTAAAAATAGGTTGCTGTTTTAAAAATCGGTAATTTTTTAGTCGAGCCGGTTGCGATGCTAGTTGAAGGTGGTTGCCGGAGGTTGCAGGTAGTGGAAGGTAAGACCTTTTTTTCACCCAGTTTTATTCCACCAGGGAGGTCTTACCTTCCACTACCTGCAACCTCTGGCAACCACCTTCAACTAACATCGCAACCGGCTTCGACTAAAAAATTACCGATTTTTTAAAACGGCAACATATTTTTAGTCGCGGCCAGTTTTGAATTTTTTTAAATAATCGCTGGAACATAGAAGTAGCCGAAACCACTTTCGACCATTAGGGAGACTGACAAAAACCTCTGGAAACCTCCGGGAACCGCACGGAAACCTTGGGTGGGGCGCAAAGTCTCCAGAGGTTTCCATTCAGGTTTCTTATGTGGGACAGGGGCATTAGCATACACAAAGTTTGTCCATGCTAAAATAAATTCAGGATGAAAATTGGCAAACAAAATCAAAGGTTAGATGCACCAAAAACCTCCCTTTTTCACTTGAATAGCAGCAAAGATATAACAATACTTTGGAGATAAAGCAATACTTTGGAGATAGAGCTCTCATCCTGAAGGTATAAGACTTAGGCTTAATATTGTGACATGTACCTGGGTACAGTGACAAGCTTTGTTTTGCATGCCATCCAATCAGATCAGATAATACTATACATAAATAGTTTATTTTTAGTTTTTGTTAAGTTAATTATTGTCATGTGTATCGAGGCACATTGAAAACCATTATTGTTGTGTGCTATCCAGTCAGCGAAATGTCTATATATGATTACAATCAAGCCATCCACAGTAGACGGTGTAATGTTTAGTGCAAGATAAAGTCAAGTAAAGTTTGATTTAAAGATAGTTTGGAGGTCTCCAATGAGGTAGATTGGAGGTTAGGACCGCTTCCAAGTTGGTGATAGGATGGTTCAATTGCCTGAAATGGCTGGGAAGAAACTGCCCCCGAATCTGGTGCTATGTTCACAACTTCTGTACCTCTTGCCTGATGGGGGAAAGGAGAGGAGGGAGTGACTGGAGTATGACTGGTCAAAATACAATTGTCCTTGCTTATCCCTACTTAATGGGCTTGAGTGGCTGCCCACAGATTCCACATGACTGCATCCTTAGCTCTTGATGAGGAGTGCTGATTGTGTTGGTCCTTCATACTCACATCCTATTTTGATGTTGAATGCTTTCCCCTCGAAAAACTGGTTTCATGGCCTAGTGCACCTGAGAACACAAGAAGCAGAGTGCAGATTTCCCTCAGGGAAAAATCATGAAGACCACTTGTCATAGACTGACATTCTATCACCAGTTTAAGGTTTATAAATCACCAAGAAGGAACTTTCATTTGCCGTCCAGATCGGCATTACTCAAGGTACTTTTACTTCCCAACCCACTTGGCGATGATGTGACCTTTAGTAGAAACTGATGTAGAAATAACTTCTGTAATCAAAGTTGTGAAGTTCAAAGCTGAGATAACTTGTAATGAGATAAGTCCTTAATATTTCACCCACTTTTCCATAGCTGCCAAGTTTCAAAGTCTTTCATTGTCAGCACATACATGCTCTCGCTTTTAAAGGGCTAATACAAGTGACCGTCCGAGCGTTTGGATTGTGCACAATGTGCACATTGAAGAAATTCACGGTTATATCCTTGAGCTCACTTTGCTTCAGGCTGCCAAACTCTCTCTCGGTCAATGTTCCATATAACCTAATGCGCTTCATTATATTTGTAGTCACGTGGGGTCTGTGGGCTCTAAAAAGTGGCAATATCCCCATCTTCAGACTGGAGCCACGATCCCCAAGGTGCCATCCATTCATCCTGTCTTCTTGTGTAAAGACCCCTGGCAATCACAGTGAATGAATCATGAGTTAAACCGACGAAGGAAATTGGCAGTTGCTTGCATGATTTCATGCTTGGCACTGCAGAACAGCTTGGGTATTGACAGAGTACTATCCCTTTGATTAATGCATGGAAGTGAATTTGCCTTGGGGTCCTGATTTTCACATGAGCGCAGACTTCTAGCCTACAACTCCGAGTACATAAGGTGATCTAGCTCTAGTACGAAGCTGCCTCTTCTGCTGAAATTGAGGAATGGGCACATCACCTATTTTTGTGATATGTTAGCTGCTTAGCATTATAACTGCACATATCTGACTGTTCTTGGTAGAGTTATACTGTATCTATCGGATAATTGAATGCAAGATAACCTTTGGACATACAGTAGAAGTGGGTGATGATGCATATCTGGTGACATGAAAGCTGCCATTTACACTGCTGCTTAGCTTGACCCAAATATTTGGATCTTATTCTCGAGATCCTTTAAACAGGATGTGTAATAACATCACCCACGCAGGATGCAGTATTGGACACACAAATGCTTTAAGGATCTTGGAATTTCAACTTTGCGCCGTTAACTCACCTATATTGTGCTGTGGCAGATTCTGACTCCTTGCTTCACTTGCTTTAATCACAATCAGGTACCAGCTTTAACCCAATGGTATCACTTTTGCCTCTGTTTCCGTGCATCTCATGCTTCAACGTTATCATAAGGTCATAAGTGATAGGAGCAGAATTAGGCCATTCGGCCTATCATCTACTCCACCATTCAAAATCATGGCTGACCTATCTCCTTCCTAACCCCATTCTCCTGCCTTCTCCCCACAACCTCTGACACTAATCAAGAATCTATCTATCTCTGCCTTAAAAATATCCACTGACTTGGTCTCCATAGCCTTCTGTGGCAAAGAATTCCACAGATTCACCACCCTCTGACTAAAGAAATTCCTCCTAATCTCCTTCCTCAAGGAACGTCCCTTAATTATCCTGGCTAGCACCTGCACAATACTGTCAAAGACGTGGTCTTTCAGATGAGCTATTGAAACCCCACCACATCGCTCTTCGGTGGATTTAAAACAAATACATGGATCAGGAATTTCCGTGCTGCTATTCATGTTTTGCCATTGGGATATTTCTAGATATGGATGGAAACCTGGTACATTGTTAGCAGCGTACATGTGGTGGACTGTAAGCAGCACTGAGAAATCCGCAGATGCACAGCAAGTATCCATTAACCAAAACCTCTAAAATAAACCTTCTACTTAACTATCTTGTTGCACTTTGTGGCATCTCAGTGTGCATGATTACCTTTGCAGTTGTCCTCATTACAGTGGATTAACCAGGGTTGGCAGCATGGCTTTGCACATGGCTTTGCACACGGCAGGGCTTTACTTACTAACTTGATTGGGTGTTTTGATGAGGTGATAAACACAATCAGTGAGATTGGGAGGTGGATGTTGTCTGCATGGATTTTAGTATGGCTTTCGATGAGGTTCCGCATTGATCAAGATGCACAGGATTAACAGTGACTTGATTGTATGGATTCAAAAGTGGAATACTGATAGAAGATCAGTAGAAGGTTTGTTGAAATAGGACAATATTCAGGCTAGAGGTTCCGCAGGGCTCTGTGCAGGGACCTCTGCTATTTGTGATACATATATAAATGACTTGGACTTAAATGTAGACAGATTGGTTTGTAAGTTTGAAAATGACAATAAAATTGATGTGTTCATGTAAGGGGAAATATACAATTTTACTTCGGAGTCACGTGAGTGACTACGTGAAGACCCCGCCAGGACGCATGCGCGACATATCGTCGAACACATTGCGGAAGCGACAGTCGGGAGGAGCGCCGCTCCTCCAGCGCGAATTTTGAAAAATTATTGAAGGTAAGTCTTACCTTTTCTGGTGAGCGTGGCGACTCGGTGTGTTTCTTTTTCAGAATGGAGGAAGCACCCATGGAGTCCGCGCAGAGGGAGAGCAGCAGCTGATACCGCTGCTGTGGAAGCTCTTTGGAGCCAGCAGGCGGCCGTCTCTCCAGAGCTGCGAGGTGCTGCCAGCAGCTCCCGGCTTCTCGCCGCTACAGACCGCAGTGGAGGCCGCGGCGGCAAAACCACCGGAGGGTCGGACAGGTCCGTTGACTCGGCTGGGTCCGGACCTGAAGACACCCCGTTCACAGAGCGACGGCGGCTCTTTGCCGCGGGAGCGGCTTATGGGGAGCAGTTGCTCCAGCGTGACCTGCTTATGCAGGGGCAGCAGTCACAGTGGTCTCCTCGCAGACCCACGGCAGCATCCCTTCAAGGACTGCCAAATGTCTCACCCTCTTTCGCAGGGGGAGCATTAGGGGTCAGAGCTGGGCTGACCCTGAAGAAGGGGCAATGGCTGAACAGTCAACGTGAGGGGTGCCAGAAGAGAGAGCAGCAGAAGATTGTGGGACACATGCTGTATCAACTCAAGAAGGACTGCCTATACAAAGCTGCAAGCCAGTGAAAAATAACATGGCTACAAACCAGCTACAGGAGCAAGCCATTAACTTTATGGCTGGGAAGTACATTGCTCCAGAGAACTCCATTTCTCTTAAAGTACCAGCAGTCCATGACCCCATCTTGGGGCAACAGGAGCCCATCTATAAGGAGCCAGGAGGTGAAGCTCCAGAGGAAACTGCTGGCTGCTAAAATCACAGCAGTACCAGGACAACTGATGGGGTTGATTTGCCTGAAGAGTTACGTGATGCTCTAGCAGACTGTGAAATACTCAGTGGAGATTTACAGTTACAGGAAGAGCATCATCAAGAAGTGCGGAATTATGCAAGACAAGTAGCACACAGGCGCCAAAATTGCTTTTGGGGGACCTCCCGAAGCAGGTGAAAGACCTGCAGGAAGCCAAGGCTATAGGCCCGATCAAGGTGCCAAGCACCTCTAAAACCCCCTATCAACAGCGGCAGCACCCCACACACCCACCAGACATCGGTGCTATGGAAGACCAACTGGTGGTGAAAGCTCGAAGGCCGCAACCACCCCGCAAGCGTCTTTCAGACCATGGCCCAGCCCGGACCTTCATGGAAAACGCGCCAACCCCCACAACGCAACATCAACACAATACCAGCAGAAACAACTGCGGAGAGAAGAATCCCACACAACATAACCATGGAGGTAGGTGGGTCTGGTTGTCTTAAAAAACATTGCATGTCTCATTAAAGTTGAGGGGACGGTTGCACTTGTTTCATCATGTGTGCTGCACTTTTACCTCTGAACCATCACTAATCGGAAGTATTCAGAATTACAAAATTGAATTTGTATAAAACTACGTCCGCCAGTTCAGCATACGCCTAGCAGGAAGGGTTCATACTTCACAAACAGAGAGAACAGCAGGCCATGCTGAACTGTTTACAGCACTTGAAAGAACAAAACAGGATTTGAGAATTTCAAGAGTTCGTATCTAATATATTTCACTAAAAAACTAAAAGATGATGGTTGACTTACCGTATATATACATTTGATAGATTTTGAAACAGCCAGACTATTGGTTTCAAGAGGGTACTTCCGCATTGCCCATTTCAAATTAGACCTACGTTTGTCACACACAGGAGTCATCATAAATACCTGAAATTTATCTGGATGGGAAACAGCAATGGCAGTATGCCTTATCCAATGGGTTGTCTAACCTCAGCACCCAAGGCTATTACAAATTTATTAAAACCTGCTTTGCATTAAGAAACATAACCATATCGTCATGACGTATTGATGATATTCTCATAGTAGGTGAAAATTGGAGACTGGCTACATTGGTGGTATCAGCCACAACAGAAGTTTGTTTGAAACGTACATCCAGATAAATCAAAATTGGAACCCTCCACTACCATGGATTATTTGGGGTTTACTATTGACTCTGTTCATATTGTATCACCTTGCCACCAAACAAAGTGACAGACTGATGGAGTATGCAAAAGCACTCATGGAACATGAATAGGGAACCATCAGCAACCATTCGGTAGGTAGCAAGAGTGATTGGGAATTGGTGGCAGCGTTCCCAGCAGTACAATTTGGACCTTTGCACTCCATTAAATTTAAACCTGAAGAGGGAAATTTTTAGCTCTCAAAAATCATACAGGCACTTTGGCCTATGAGTTTAACAACTACCAGAAAGTTAAATTAGAATTAAACTGTGGATAGAAATGTTCCATATTATCCTAACCCCATCACCCCATTCTATATCCCAGTATTAACCATTACAAACGGATGCCAGTGCTAAAGGTTGGGCTGGGGAGCAACTAATAATCCACCGCACAGGTGGTGCAGATGGACTAAATTTGAATCATCTGTTTAAAGCACAGGAACAACTACTCTAGAAATGCTGGGAGCGTTTCATGTTAAAAGCACTCAATACTGCATCAGATGCACCAGTTGCATCCGGTACAGATTAGATACCACACTGGGGTGGCCTTATATAATCCACATGGGTGGTGAAATAAAGTCGATATCATGTGATGACAATTTGGCCTAATAATATCTGGCACTGGTGTCTGTTGAAAGAAATATTTGGATCAAACTTACCTTCCAGGCAAGCTAAAATACAGTGGCAGACATCCAGCTCACGTAATTCAATGACAACATTAATCGAATGGATGTTGGAAATCGAAAATGTTTGCTGAAATTACAAAGAATATGGGACACCAGATATCGACCTCTTTTTGCCATCCGGACTGAATTCACCAGTACCAACGTATGTCGCTTGGGAACCAGACCCAGGGCAGCAGCGATGGACATTTCTCGCTGCATTGGGGGGGGAAAATGTTCTTTTATGCATTTTCCTCCCTTCTGCCTCATCAGTCGGTATTGCGCAAGATTCAATTGGATTTCCGCTTCAGAATCTTGATAATACCTGGGCCTACACAGCCATGGTTCCCAGTGGTTCGACATGGTACTCAGTTGAAACACCGTTGAATTCCAACCAGCAGTCGAGAGTTGGCATTAATCCACCCCGTGTCAGGCATTAGTCATCCGTGCCATGACTGAGTCAATCTCCTGGCTTGCAGTTTTCTGAAAAAGGCCTCTACTGGGATACCTGGACTGTCTGACAGGACGCCATCAACATGCCGCATCCCACCGGGAGTCCCCCAGAGACAGTACCTGACCAACATATGTCAGGAAATGGGGACGGTATTGCTTCCAAATCAGGAACTACCTACACTACAGCTTACAGCCACCAGTGTTGTGGAGTTCTGGCCACCCTTGGATTACATCGATGAAGGACTGAGCTTACAGTGCCATTAATATGTGCAGCCAGGAGTGCGTTGCATCTAATATTGGTCCAGCAGCAGGACAACTGGCTTTGGGGTCCCATCCACTAGTGGTCAAAATCATGAGGGGCATTTTTAACACCAATTCCCCCTAGGCCCCAGGTACACTCAGATCTGGGATGTCAGCTTGTACTGACGTACCTTAGGGATGGCCACCACCCAGGGGCTCACTCACGCTGGAACAACTTACACTGAAATAGTCATGCTCATGGCACTTTGTCAGCTCAAAGGGTACAGTCCCTCCACCTTCTGAGGCTGGACAGCATGACAGAGTCATTGGACTGTAATCACATTTCACATTCAGGGACTGGTCAAACAAACTAGACCAGGTACCACGCCTCCAGTAATGGAGTTCCGGGCATATTCACTGACCCACGTTTGTTGCCAAGACCCATCCTCGCCAATTACATAGACACAACATATAACTTAAGAGGGAGAGAAAAAGCTTTATGGATATGCCACAAGAAGCCTCATGGTCAGTGACGAGCGCAAACCATTTCAAGATGGCTCAAGCAGGTGCTTAAGTCCACGTGGTCGATACTAATGTTTACAAATCTCATTCCACCAGGGCTGCATCTACGTCGGCGCTAGGCGAATGGATGTGCCTATGGACCACATCTGGCCAAGCAGGATGTCCTCGGAAATGAACTTTCCAAAGGTTTTATAATTAAGCCGCTGGCGGAGCCTGCTACATTTGCAGACAGAAATTTTAAGTCCGCAGCTAAATATTTAATTTAAGCCAATGGGGGCTCTCTGTTTTTTGTTATCATTAATAAATCTTTATTGTTCACAAACAGGTTATTGTTGATGTATAACATGCTTCCTCCCTAAAGGTCTTCAGGCAGTGAGTGAAGCATGGAGCTGGTTCACGTTCGGATTCACAGAGCTTTGAAGTCTTCACGTAGTCACTCACGTGACTCCGAAGTAAAATAGTAAGGATTAAATGAGAACTTACCAGTTCGAAGTTTGATCTGTATTTTATGAGGAGTTACGATGAGGGATTACGTGCCCTCCGCTCCCAACCCTCTATTATACAATCAACTGGTATTAAGTTCTTATTTTTCTTTACTATATTTATTTCAATTGTTTGTTTTTCTGAGAATCCACACCGCTGCTTTGAAGAAATGTCGCGCATGCGTCCTGGCGGGGTCTTCACGTAATCCCTCATCGTAACTCCTCATAAAATAAAGATCAAACTTCAAACTGGTAAGTTCTCATTTAATCTTACTATTAATGCTGAGACCTTGGACAGGATTGAGGTAGAAAAGGATCTTGGTATCCATGTTCACAACTCCATGAAAAAGGCAACACAGGTAGATAAAATGGTAAAGAAGGCATTGGGTATGCTTACTTCATTGAGTATAAGAGTCAGGAAGTCATGATGCAGCTTTATAGAACTTTGGTAAAGCCACATTTGGAGTATGTCATGCAGTTTTGGTTATCCGATTACAGGAGGGATATGAAAGCTTTGGAAACGGTGCAGAGGAGAGTTACCAGAATGATGACTGGAATAGCAGGTATTTGCTACAGATAGAGGTTGGGCAGACTTGGATTGTTTTCTCTGGAATACCGGATGATGAGGGAGACCTGATAAAAAGCATGTAAAATTGAGAGGCAGAGATAGGGTTGACAGAGAGGACTTTTTTCCCAGGGTGGAAATATAAAATACTAGAAGGCACAGCTTTGTGGTGAGGACCGACGTTTAAAGGTGATGTGTCACAGAGTCATAGAGTGATACAGAGTGGTAACAGGCCCTTCGGCCCAACTTGTCCACACCGACCAACATGTCCAACCTTGGTCCATATCCCTCCAAACCTGTCCTATCCATGTAACTGTCTAACTGTTTCTTAAATGATGGGATAGTCCCAGCCTTAACTACCTCCTCTGGCAGCTTGTTCCATGCACCCATTAACGTTTGTGTGAAAACGTTACACCTCAGATTCCTAGTAAATCTTTTCCCCTCACCCTGAACCTATGTCCTTTGGTCCTCGATTCCCTTACTCTGTGCAAGATACTCTGTGCATTTACCTGATCTACTCCTCTCATGATTTTGTATACCTCTATAAGATCATCCCTCATCCTCCTGTGCTCCAAGGAATAGAGACCCAGCCTACTCAACCTCTCCCTATAGCTCACACCGTCTAGTCCTGGCACCATCGTCATAAATATTCTCTGGCTTGACAATATCTTTCCTATAATATGGTGCTCAGAACGGAACACAATATTCTAAATGCGGTTTCACCAACGTCTTATACAACTGCAACATGACGTCCCAACGTCTATACACAATACTCTGACTGATGGAGGCAAATGCGCCAAAAGCGTTTTTGACCACCTTCAAGGAACCATGCACTTTGTACTCCTAGATCCCTCTGCTCTACAACACTCCCCAGAGGCCTACCATTTCCTGCCCTGACCTCACACTTCTCTGTTTTAAATTCCATCAACCATTCCTCCGCCCACCTGGCCAAATGATCCAGTGTGCTGGGAAGATCTTTTACACAGAGTGGTGAGTGTGCGGAATGCAGTGCCAGGAATGATGATGGCGGCAGATATGATAGCAGCATTTAAAATACTTTTGGACAGGCACATGGGTATGCAGGGAATGGAGGGATATGGATTATGTGCAGGCAGATAAGAGTACGTTTTGGCATTATGTTCGACACAGACATTATGGGCCAAAAGGCTTGTTCCTGTGCAGTACTGTTCTATGACTATGTGACTCTGAGCTATGACTATGTGACTCTGAGCTTCATTGGTAAGTAGGGCATTGTCACGGAAAGTGCAGTTTAAGTGCATTTCTCCTTATTAATTATTTGAACTTCCTCATTCTTCTTAAGTACAACACATTGCAAAAACAAGGAAAAGTTAATTTCTTCACTTCTTTAATGGTTAACTGCATCATTAACAAAAAAATTATGGTGCTGAAATTCAATCTTGCAAAAAATACGTGCCAAACACAAAGGAGGGACCCACTCGTTCCACGTATGTCTGCTGAGTGAGTTTTATGTGTGCACATTGTGTAAGTGGTGTGACTTGCAAGTCTTCTGCTGCACATTGACTTACTGAAATTTTTGTAGAAAGACAGAAATTGTTGGAAGCCCTCAGCGGGCTGCATCTATGGAAAGAGAAACAGAATTCATGATTCGGAATTTGACCTTTCACCGTATCCGGCACCCATGTTCTGGCTGAGTCATTCCTGAATGTTCTATTTTACTTTGGATCTTGGCTTGAGTTAAAATAGTGGTTATGAACTGGCGCTGGTCTTAGATATGGTAGGGGAAATTTTAATGAGAGAGTGGTGACATTGGACTGAACTGATGAGGAGAGATGTAGCACCTTGTAAAGTGTGAAGACGGACATTTGGCGAGGGGGTAGAATTAGTGTAGCTTACCCTTCATAAACTTCTGCAAAACAATCAGAATTCTGATTCACTTGCTGGATCTATTACCACCTACTGCAATAGGTCCTCTTTCCTCCACCCAAATTATAGGTGAATGGAGCTTAAGAAACCTTCTTCCCATTGTTAGGACTTGCTATCCTCACTTTAACATATGCTACCTCTTTCAAAGCACTCAAGATCCAATGTTTCAACAATAATGGCAAACTGTTTTGCTTGATGGGTGACATCACTGTTGTATGCTCAACAGCCTTCATTCAAGACTCAAGAGTGTTTGGTTATCACATGTACTGGCAGCAGAACAATGACATTCTGATTTGCTGCTGCTTCACTGGTCCATTAATACAATTGCACACCAATAAATGTCCAATAACCAATAATGCATTAAATTAATAATTGGTAATACTGGGTAACCAAACTACAATAGTGCAAAACCAAAGTCTGTAGTCCAACCAAGCCAAAGTCCTTGGTAGATCATAGTTGTTGAGGAAAGATTGTGGTTAGTGTTGTACAGTACTCAAAGGCTGATGGTGGGGAGATCAGTACTCAAGATGGACTGAGCAATGTCTCCCACTTTCTGCAGCGTTCGTCATTGCTGAGCTTTTGAGTTACTGACTCATGCTGCAATGCAACCAGTCAGTATGCTGTCTACCATTCAGCCACAGCATCTATGAAGTTAAAGATGGTGCTGGAACTGTGTCTGGCTATACACTCGTGGGTATAGAAAGAGTATGAGCACAGAGTGTTGAGGTGCTCCCATGCTGATGGTTATCGATGAAGAAATGTGTTGCCAAATGGTATACGGATCCAATTGCATAGGGACATGTCACACGCTTGGAAGCACGTTCCTTGATTGCAAAGAGTGTGAAGAGTACAAATGCATTGTAGGAAAAGATGGACAAGTGTATGAAGTAGTGAAGAGAGAGCTTCTCTGATAGAGGAAAAATAGGATGGGATTCAAGTGAAGCATAAATGCCAGTAAGAATTGTTTGGGCGAAGTAGCCTGTTCCTTCATTGTAGATTGCATGTCACAAGTGATAGGAGTAGAATTAGGCCATTCGGCCCATCAAGTCTACTCCGCCATTTAATCATGGCTGATCTATCACTCCTATCTATTTCTTTAATGTATCTATTTTTCAAATTTACATATTATATAGTTTTCAGTTTCACAAAAATCTGTCACTGATTGAGTGAATTCTTGTTTTCCAGCATTAACTAGAGTTAGGTTTCAGCAGCATGACTGTGTTTACATTTTTTCTAAAGTTTATGCATTGAGGATGAGAAAAGGCGCATGCAAGCTTTTTCCCGACGATCAACTGATTCTGTTCGTACATTCCAAACATCTCTTCTCCCACTTCTTGAGAGATGCAAGAAAAAAAATTCAGAGGCATGCTACCAATTCAGATTGAAGTGGGATTGATGTGGGAAGCAGATGGTGAGACGATCTCCCATGATCTGTACTTGGTAAATGCAAAAAAAACCCACTAGCATGAAACTATTATGTGCTGCACAATTGTTTTTTTTAATCATTAATACAATTCCAAGGCCCAAGGAAGCTCGTGATTAAGTGAGTGTGAGAAAGCTTGAGCCGCTGATTCCTGCAATTGGAACTGAAGAGGGATGAACAAGACTGGAGTTAAAGTTTGCAGACTTCTAAAAGTATGAGAGATTAGGAGAGATCTGTTCCAAGGCTTGGATAGAGTGGATTTTTTTTGTTTAAAGATACAGCGGGAAAACAGACTCACCGAGTCCGTGTCGACCAGCGATCCCCGCAAACTAGCACTATCCTACACACACTAGGGCCAATTTGCAATTCTTAAGCCAGTTAACCTACAAACCTGTACGTCTTTGGAGTGTAGAAGGAAACCGGAGCACCTGGAGAAAACCCATGTGGTCACAGGGAGAATGTGCAAACTTTGTACTTTGGTCAGGATTGAACCCGGGTCTCTTTTTTTAAAATTTTTAATTTTTTTTTTTAGGTTAGATTATCCCTTATTGTCATTCAGACCTTTTGGTCTGAATGAAATTTCGTTACCTTGCAGTCATAACATATAATAAAAAACAAATCACACAATAAACATATATTTAACATCCACCACAGTGAGTTCAGCAGGCACCTCCTCACTGTGGTGGAAGGCAAAAGTCTTAGAGTCTCTTGTCTTCTTCCCTCCTTGTTCTCCCTCTGCGCTGAGGAGATCCAGGCCTCCGATGCTGCCGTCCACCAGGCCCGCAGCCGAGCCTCCGAAGCCCGGCTGCCGCCACCCCGCCGTCGCCGGAATGCCGGAACAACACCGCCACAGAACCCGCTGCTGGAACGCTGGAGCACCGCAGCTCCAAAGCCAGGTCGCCGCTGGAACGTCGCTGGAGCACCGCAGCCCCGAAGCCAGGTCACCGCTGAAGCTCCGTAGCTGTGCCGCTGCTGCTGGAAGCTGGAAGGCCACCATAGCTCCTAGGCCGCCAGCTCCGCCATTAGGGCCTCAGCGCAGACGGAGACGGTGACGGGGGACACGACAAGATAAGTCGCATCGCCCCGAAGGGAGAGACTAAAACCCTGTTTCTCCCACCCTCCCACACCCCCCACACACATGCATAGCCTAATAAACCAAAATAATCACTAAAACAGACACAAGAAGACAGAAATAAAATAAAAAAACAGACGGACTGCAGGTGAGCCGCAGCTGCCAGGCAGCGCCGCCACTTCCGGAATCTGGCGCCGTAAGCAGCAACTCTACCGCTGCACCTCCGTGCTGTGGAGAGGATGTTTCCACTAGTGGGAGAGTCTTGGACTAGAAGACAAAGCCTCACAATTAAAGGACGTTCTTTTAGGAAGGAGACGGGGTGGAATTTATTTAGTCAGAGGGTGGTGAAACTCGTAGAATTGCCACAGAGGATATATTTAAGGCAGAGATAGATTCTTGATTAGTAGGGATGTAAGAGGTTATGGGGAGAAGGCAGAAGAATGGGGATAGGAAAAATAATAAGATCAGCCATGATTGAATGGTGGAGTAGACTCAATGGGTCGAAGGGCCTAATTCTGTTCCAATCACATGACCTTATGACCTTATGATCATTAAAGCCTACTAAATTATGTTGTAACTTGGCAGGGTTGAAGTAGGGACGATGTTTCTTTTATCTAGGGTGTCTGCAGCCAGGAACCACAGTCTCAAGATAATGGGTCAGCCAGTTAAGAAGAGATTAAAATATTTTTGTTCATTCAGAGAATGGTGAGGAGCATCAGTTGATGAATATATTCAAGGTATGCAAGGAAATGAGGGATGTGGATCAAATGCAGGCAGAAGAGATTAGTTTAACGTGTCATCATGTTCAGCCTGGACATTGTGTGCTAAAGGATCTATTCCTCTGCTGTGCTGTTCTGTGGACTTCAGAAGATTTATGAATATTGAGAAAAGTTGATTTAAATTTGGAAAATAGCATTGAGGTGTAAAAATCAGCCACAATCTCATTGAATGATGGAGAAAGCATGAGAGGGCACACGACTAACTACTATTTCAATTATTTTATGTTTGTTTGTTCTTATTTACTTGATATATTTGTTGGTGTTTTTGTACACTGCAGTGAGGTCCTCTGTGCATATAACATGCACATGTATGGAGGTGCTGTGATGTTAATCAGCGTCTAATGCATTGTTGCGGCTGATACACTTCCGTGGCTGGATTGCCGCTGGGCGATCAGGCAGTGAAGATGGGCCATTCTTTCTTAAAATAGGTTCTTGTTTCTGCTTCACGTTCCCAGTGAACAACTCCCCACTTCTGAAGTCTGAAGAACAAGTCTGAAGTCCCAAGTCTGCAGAAGGGTCTCGACCCAAAACTTTGTCCATTCCTTCTATCCAGAGATGCTACCTCATCCGCTGAGTTACTCCAACATTTTGTGTCCAACTCCCCACTTCACTGCTCTCCGCTCACTCCTGATTTCTTCCTTTTCTAAAGCTCATGAGGATTAAATCCTATTCATTTTAGAGTCATGTAGCATAGGAACCAAACCCTTCGACCCAACTCATCCATGCCGACCAAAATACCCCAACAAAGCTAGTACCACTTTTTCACATTTGGCCCATACCCTTCCAATCCTTTCCTATCAAAGGACAAAGGACAAAGGACATTTATTGTCACATATTGTCACATTTCTGGTGTAGTGAAATTTGAGTTGCCATTTGCAGCACACCAATAAAAGTAAGACACCACATTAAAGAATAATTTAACAAAACATAAAAACATCCCCCCACGATGGTTTCCACTGTGAGGGAAGGCAACAAAGTCCAGTCCTTTTCCTCTTGTTCACCCCGTAGTCGGGGCCTATTTGAGGCCTCCACAGTCCCCGCAACAGCGGCCCGATGTTTCAGGCCCTCCCGCCAGATGATGGAGCTCCGGCATCGGAGGAACACTCTCAGTGGCCTGGAGTGCCTGGAACGGCCGCTTGCTGCCAGAGACCACGGTTCCCGTAGTCCACAGGCCGCGCTGGCCGGAACGGTGATCACTGGTGATCTCGGCGAGAGATCCCAGGCTCCGCGGTGTTTAAAAGTCAGCACCGCCCCCGCAGCTGGACATCCCGCAATGACAGCTCCGCGATGTAGGAGTCGGTGGTCTCAGCACTCCGAAGCTTACCGCATGGCGACCCGGGTAAGGCATCTCCCGCTCCGCGGTGGTGCTTCAGCGCTGCGCCGCCGCCGGAGCTGAAATTCTGGCCGGTCCCGGCAGGAAACGCCGCTCCGGTCCCGTTGGTAGGCCGCGAGGAAGGGGCGAAGATACGGCTCGGAGAAAAGCCGCATCTCCGACCAGGTAGGGACTGAGAAATACAGGCTTCCCCCTTCCCCCCCACTCCCCCCCACATAAAAAAGATTAGACCTCCAAGACGGAACTTTTTAACATACTAAAAAATAAAAAAAGGTTGAAAAGACGGACAGCTGTAGGCTGGGCAGCCATACTCGCCCGCGCCCCCACTCGATTGTATCTGTACAAGTGTCTTTTAAATGCTGTTTCACTACCCACCTCCTCTGGCAGCTCGCCCCAAATTCTCATCACCTCCAAGTTTAAAAACAAGCTTCTCAGGTTCGTGCTGAATTTTTCTCCCTCTCAATTTAAACCTGTGTCCTATGGTCTTCGATTCCCCCTACCCTGGATATGCATTCACCCTATCAATTCCCCTTATGATTTTATACACCACGGCAGGACCACCCTATAGCCTCCTGCGCTCTTTATTAATATCCACTTTCTTTCTGTTTTGATTGCCCTTTGTTACCCCTAGCTATTCAGTACATTATCGAAACAAGACTAAATGATGAGAAAATTTGGAATGCACAGCAGTTGCAAGATGTCATGAAGCTTGCTGAATTAAATTGAAATCTTCACATCAACTTCTAGAAAGGGTTTCTCATTTCCTTATTCTCCCTCAGAGTTTCTTTCACTTTCTGCTTTTGACACATATTTGACTGTGTGAGTGATTAAACGTTGTCGTAACAGCAGACTTTTAAGACCTCATTTCTATTGGAATTATAAATTGTGACGAAAGCCAAATGTTTCCGATCACTCGCCCATTCAAGGGACTCTTTGCTGGTCCGACGATTATTTTACTGTATAATTTCCGGTAAGACACATCCTTCAATGCAAAAATACAGATTCTCCGTGAAACACTTTTAAAATTTAAATTATACAATGTCGAATTTGGGAGGGATTTCTCCAGGATTTCTCCTGATCTCTCAGTGCAGTCGCAGCAAAGGATCTTGGAAAATTCATGTCAACAGCTGGTTTTAGCCATTCCGTGGTTTAGTCGTTTATTCCATTTATATCTAGGTTCCGCTGATCTACAACTGGAGAACCTCTGTGGAAATTCCAAGTACTGTTTTCTTTTGAAGACCTGCAAGGGAGCCAATTTTCCGGTCCCTAAAGTTGCATGTCCTCTACTTGTTTGAGTATTCGGAAAAGGTGGCAGAGATCCATTGCAAACGTTTTCTTTTGGGCAATGGACACCCCTTTTAATGTTTCATGCAAAGTTGGGGACCCAATTAAAAAAAAAACATGGTTGTACTTTGCTATACACGAGTGTGATGATGAGAGGAAATTCTGCTTTTATTAACCATTAGTCAGTCAATGGGGACAAAAGAATGTGACAATATCTGATGCTGCTATGGGGGATCCAGGAGGTAGATCGCTGGAGCCTTAGCCATAGTTATAGCCTTAAGTGCCTGTCCTACTTAGGAAGCCTAAACAGCAACCTCTGGCGACCCTGCCCACCACCCAACGTTTCCATGAGGTTACAGGAGGTTTTGGTCACTCTCCCTAATGGTCGAAAGTGGTTTCCGCGTGGTCGAGGCTTCATCTAGGTTGCTGCTATTTTTTCATCATGATTAAAACCGGCCTCGACTAAAAATAGGTTGCCGATTTTAAAAATCGATAATTTTTTAGTCACAGGTCTAGTCGAAGCCGGTTTTCTTCATAGTCGAGGAAAGTTTTCAACATATGTGTGGGAGGTGGTAGGAGGTTGCAGGTCACCTCGACCTTGATTTTGTTTTGTGGCGGGCAAGGTCACCAGAGGTTGCTGTTTAGGTCTCCTAAGTGGGACAGGCCTTGTATCTTCTGCCTGAAACGAGAGGGGAGAACAGGGAGTGACCAGGATGTGAGTGATTCTAGATTATGTTGGCTATTTTCCTGAGGCAGTGGGAAGTGTAGATGGAGTTGATGGGAGGGGTAGGAAGAATGGTTTGCATGATAGACTGACCTTGAGCAGAGCACCTGCCAAACCAGGTTATGACTTTGGGTGATGTCCTGGTTGGTCATTTTTTCAATTTTTTTTGTTGTTACTGATTTTCCGAAGATGAAAGTTTAAACAAAATCCAAGAATGATTGTGACATTTTGAGATGTGATGCTGCATGTTATTACCTTGCTGATGTGAATAGGCTTGTAGCAGAGACTGACCTGTTAAACAAATCCTCAGGCTACTCATTTCTTACTTCACTGAGGGTGGGGTGGGGTGGGGCAAAGGGAGGGGCAATGAGGTAAAGAGGGTGTGGAGAGAGGTAAAGAGGGGAATTTGTAGGGGGGGGCAGGGAGAGGAGTAAGATGGTGTGGAGGGGGAAGGGTTAAGACGGTGTGATGTTGGGGCAGGCGGAGGGTGAGAGTTAGTTCAGGGAGATGGTGTTGTGGAGAAGGGGAGGGCGTTTGGAGGGAGAGAAGATGAAAAGGATGTTCGGGGGAATCAGGATTCCAGGGGAGAAAGTTGCGGGAGAGCTGTGGGAAAGAAATTGACAATCTGGGGTGTGGGGAGGAGAGAGGAGGATGTGTGGGGGAGAGGGAGCCCGGAGTAGTGAGTGTTGGGTGCCTGGAGGAGACTGGGTTTGAAAGAGGTAGACACAAAATACTGGAGTAACTCAGCAGGACAGGGAGCATCTCTGGAGAAACCCTTCTTCAGACTGATGTCAGGGGAGTGAGAGGGACACAGATAGAATATAGTCAGAGACAGTAAAACTGGTGGGAGAACTGGGAAGGGGAATTGAGTTAGATAGAGCTCTAGGAGCTGGGGAAAAGGCATGCACGGGTTATTGATTGGGGACGATCAGTCATGATCACAATGAATAGCGATGCTGGCTCGAAGAGCCGAACGGCCTCTTCCTGCACCTATTTTCTATGTTTCTATGTTATGATGCATCCCAAGAGGATGCTTTCCACAGTAGATATCTGTAGACATTGGAAACATCCTGAATTTCTTTAGTCTTCTGAGGAAGTCGAGGCTTTGGTGTGCCTACTTGACGTGGCATCAATGTTGTTGGACCAGGACAAATATTTTGTGATCTCTGATTTTCTTCCTGAATATCACAAATTGGAATGGTGGCCTTGCGTGCTTTGGGGAAGGTGAAGACAGGCTTCATAGGGAGGGAAACAACCCAGACAAATGGGCAAGGACATGGGAGGTGAAATAAAATTTGGAAAAATTTGAAGTTATCCAGTTTGGTTAAAAAAAAACCCAGAAAGGCATGATATTTTTTAAATGGTGGGTGTTTAACATAAAGGCAAAACAGTACAGCATAGGAACAGGCATTTTGGCCCATAACGTTCATGCAGAACTTGATGTCAGGTTAATCTAATCTCCTCTGCCAGCATGTGATCTATATACCTCCATTCCCTGCATATGAATGTGCCCATCTAAAAGCCCCTTTAATACCATTGTCAAATCTGCCCCCGCCACTAATCCTGACAGCGAGTTTAAAAAGTGTTAGTTTTCAAAGGGAACTAGGTGTCCTGGTATATGAGTCACCATAATCTGATGTGCAATTAGGATGACAAACAGTATATTGATGATCACAAGTTAATTTGAGTTTAAGAGTATACTGTTTTGCTCCAGTTATATAAAATACTGAGTGAACTGCAGTTGAAATATTGTTTGCAGGTCTGAGCCCTAACTAAGGAAGGATTTTATGAGATTGAGACAGTACGATAATGAGTCCTTTGATTCCTGGGATGACACATTTTTTTATAAATGGAGAGATTAAACTGGGTTTGTAATTACTTGGATTTACAAGAATGAGAGGAAATCTCAATGAAATTCTTCTGGAATGCTTTACAGAGTGGATGCAAAGTTGATGTTTCTCCTGGTTAAAACCAATAAAACCAACGTCTGAAAATAAACGGATTGGACATCTTGGTCAGGGATGAGAAGAAACGTATTCATCATGGTTGGGAATTTTTTTTAAAATTCTTCACCCTAAGGGGCCGTGAAAGCTCATCATTGAGAATATTCAAGGCAAAAATTGATAAAATCCAATCAGGATTCACCTTACAGGAAGGATGTGTTAGCAATAGAATGAGTACAAATGAGAACAATCAATTCAATAATATCCAGTTTCCAAGGCGCCCAACCCAGGTGACTATTGATGTGATAGTAACAGAAGCAGATCTATAATCACATGTTACAATCACTCCACACTTTTAAATATCAATTCTTACTTTAACTATGATCTTAAACTCATATCTGTACACGGTGAATGGCTCGATTGTAATCATGTATTGCCTTTTCGCTGGCTGGTTAGCAAGCAACAAAGGTTTACCACTGTACCTCCTTTCACGTGAGAGTAAACTAAAGTAAACTATCATTTGGATAAGATTGTTAAGGACTTGGACACACTAGAGGCAGGAAGCGTGTTCCCGATGTTGGGGGAGTCCAGAACCAGGGGCCACAGTTTAAGAATAAGGAGTAAGTCATTTAGAACAGAGACGAGGAAACACTTTTTCTCACAGAGAGTGGTGAGTCTGTGGAATTCTCTGCCTCAGAGGGCGGTGGAGGCAGGTTCTCTGGATGCTTTCAAGAGAGAGCTAGATAGAAAATAGGGCTCCATTAAACCGCCAATAGATCATGGCTGAGTCAGGGCTCTTAAAAATAGCTGAGTCAGGGGATATGGGGAGAAGGCAGGAACGGGGTACTGATTTGGGGATGATCAGCCATGATCACATTGAATGGCGGTCAGGGTCGGATTTAGATGAAGAGAGGCCCTAAGCTATTTCACTTGTGAGGCCCCCCCCCATCCCAATCCCCCACCCCCACGGCTAGAAGACCGTGACTACCCGACAGTGACAGTGTGACACTTTTAGAACCTTCTGTATGCTGTCATTAAACAGTTGGTTTTAAACTACATATTGGATTCATCGTGGAGCCGGCGATGCCTTACCTGGATCACTGTTTGAAGCTCTGGAGTGTTGGGCCTGCCGCTTCAACATCATGAAGCTGCGGTTTGCGGAGCTCCCAGCCTCGGGCCGCGCTGACTTCAACATCGCGGAGCCCTGGGATCCCTTTGCCGAGGGCCGCCAGTGTGAATCTCCGCCCAGCTCAGCCTGCGGACTTCGGGGAGCAGCGGTCTCCGGTAGGAAGTGGCCGATTCGGAAGTCCAAGCCGCTGAGAATGTTCTCCCATTCTGATGTCAGATGGTGACTCCCAAATTTAATTGTACCAATGGCCATGAGGGGGGGTCCAAGAGAGGAGGGGGTCCATGTGGAGACGAGAAAAAGGGATCATCAATGGGGGCGAGGACTCCTTCCCATGGAATAACGGTGTGAGGCGGAGGCGATGGAAGAAGTGCTCCAAATCGCGGCGGGCACAGAACTCATTGAGGTGGGGACGGAGGGGGACAAAGGTGAGGCCATGGCCGGCCGTAAGCCGAATTGGACCGATTGCTCCCAATTGGGCCCTGCGAGTAAGGGGGCCCTGCGCCAGAGTAATCGACTCTCGGCTCGGGGAGGTGGAGGGGGGAGAGAGGGGCAGAGAGAGAGTAGAGGGGTGAGAGGGGAAGAAAAGGGGTGGATGGGGAGGGGGGGGGTGTGAGAGGAATGGAGAAGGGGGAGAGGGAGAGGTGAGTCGTTCCCTCACAGTCCGAGGGCAGCGCTCCCGCCCATCCAGTCGCCGCGCTTCACGCACACAGCCCCGGCTCCACCGCTCTCTCTCCCCGGGGAGACGAGGTGAACAATACAGGGAGGGCTGGCGGTTGGAGCAACGTTTACAAACCTCGGCCTGAGCTCACACCCGTCCGCCCGGACCCCGGCATCCGCTCCTGCCGCCGGCCCTCTCCCTCCCTTCTCTCCTTCCCTTCTTCCCTTCCTCCCTTCTCTCCTTCCCTCCCTCCTTCCTCTCTCTTTTCCCTTCTCTCATTTGCTCCATCCTTTCTTTCTCTCCTTCCCTCCTTTCTCTACTTCCCTCCCTCCCTCCCTTCTGTCCTTCCCCCCCTTCCTTCCTCTCCCTCCTCCCTCTCTTCCCTCTCCTCCTTTCTCCCCTCTCTCCTCTCCCTCCTTCCCTCCCTCTCTCCCTCCCTCCCTCCCTCCCTCCCTCTCCTCCCTCCCTCTCTCTCCCTCCCTCCCTCCCTCCCTCCCTCCCTCCCTCCCTCCCTCCCTCCCTCCCTCCCTCCCTCCCTCCCTCCCTCCCTCCCTCCCTCCCTCTCTCCCTCCCTCCCTCCCTCCCTCCCTCCCTCCCTCCCTCTCTCCCTCCCTCCCTCCCTCCCTCCCTCCCTCCCTCTCTCTCTCCCTCCCTCCCTCCCTCTCCTCCCTCCCTCCCTCCCTCCCTCCCTCCCTCCCTCCCTCCCTCCCTTCTCTCCCTCCCTCACACACACATCACGCACTGACAACTAGCACACAGTTAGGGATTGGGTAGAAGCCCAAAGGGTAGGATGGGGCTGAAGCCCAAAATGTAATGCCTGGACTGGTTTTTCACTAATGGTTATTGTTTTTCCAGGATCTATTTAATTAAATTACTTAAATTACTTTGGGTGGGGAAGTGCTGGGGTCACATGGTTTGAGGGGAATGGGGAAGACCCAGTGGTACAGCCACTGAGATTACCAGGGTTGGCTGACTAGCACTAGGACCCAGCGCTGTCAAACCCGGGGGAGTGGGAGTCTGCAGCGTGGAAGCTTCAGGCCCGGCTGCAGGTAAAGATGAGGGCTGCGGGCTGCTGGAGGGTGGTGGGATAGCCAGGGTCAGCGGGCAAAGAGTAGGAGGTCCTGGTGGACGGATGATCGGTGGGGCGGCGAGGTTCGACGGGTCCGGTGAGGCAGCGAGGTGAGTAGGCCCCCCAAGATCTCGAGGCCCTAAGCTTAAGCTTGTCTAGCTTATACGTAAATCCGGCCCTGATGGCGGTGCTGGCTCTCCTCCTACTGGCCTACTCCTGCACCTATTGTCTATTGTCTATTGTCTATTTGGAATCACGAGACATGAGATTGGTGTAACAAAATGGCATTGAGTTGGAATCACAACCATGAATGTTGGAACAGGCGTAAGCGGCTGATTTGCCTGATCTAACTTTGATGACTTTGTTTTAGTCTCAGAATCATTTGATCCATAGTCCATGAATCATATGGAATCATATCTTTCAGTCCATCTCGTCCATGCCGACCATTATCCAAATCCATGCTTATCCCATTTCTGTGCATAAGGCCAATATTCCTCTGCCTTTCCTATCGAAGTACCTATCCAAATTCCCTTTGAACATTGTGATTGTAACTGGTTCTACCATTTCTTGGTAGCTCATACCAGGTAACCATCATCCTCTGTGAAAAGCTTAACCCTCTGATTACCATTGAGTTTCTCCTCTCACACCTAAAGATGGCGGCGCCTGTTGGCAAGTCTGTCCGTTTTGTTTTTCTTTTTGTCCTGTTAAGTGGATGTCTTGCATGTAGTTTTTTATATTTTTAGGTGTATATGTATGTGGGTGGGGGGTGGGAGTTTTTTTAATCAACGGGGACGCGACCTTTTCCTGTCGAAGAGCCGGCAAACCGGAATCGGCCTGGGGCTCCAGTCGTGGAGCCTGCGGACTCGCCATCGCGGAGCTTTGACCCGACCTCAGAGCTGAAGGCTTCGGCTGCAGTCTCTGTGGACGGTGGCATCGGGAGCTCGCGGGTACAGACCGCAACGGCACCTTCTCCCGCCTGAATCGAGGGGTTTGGGTGACCCGGAGCGGGGCCTAACATCGCCCCGCGTGGCTTAAAAGAGGGACTTACCAAACATGAAATCGGCTCGATGCAGCAGGGCTGCTTGACTGTGGAGATAGGGAAGAGATTGGGACTTGCCTCCAAGGGGGTGTATGGAGATTCGCTGTGATGGATGATCATGATGACTGCAGAAACGAAATTTCGTTTGAAAAATGGTCAAATGACAATAAAACGATTCTAGTGACCTCTACTTCTCTATTTCTTCCTTGCTCTGGGAGATAAGCTCTGACCATCTATCCTGGGGAAACAATAGGTGCTAAACGCAGCATGCAGAACCATGGTTGCCTCAAACCCACACGAGTTGAGGCTGTAATTGCACCTCCTCCAATCAGAAGAGCAGTGTCCTCAAAGTGGAATGCTCCAAGCAGGAGGTTGATCCTCATCACCCACTCTTGGTCCAGGCACCAAAGAGGTTAAAATCCAGAAATAGCTTCCTACACACAGTTCAACCACTGAATGATAACCCCCGCACCTTTGATGGTTGGGTGACACACCTGGGTGCCCAGCTGGTAACATCCTGTGATTTTCTTTTGTACTGTAAGGTGAAAACCAAAAGGTTCATGGTACTCCAAATGCATTAACCAATGTTAGACACGGTGAAATTATTAATGGGCAACAAGGAAATGGCAGAAGAGTTGAACAGGTACTTCGGATCTGGAGAAGACACAAACGTATCCCAGATGTACTGAAGACAGAATCTAAGGGGGTTGGGACTGGACTGGTGGACACATTGGTGATCATTTTCCAATGTTCAATAGATTCAGGATCAATTCCTGTGGATTGGAGGATAGCTAATGTTATCCCACTTTTAAAGAAAGGAGCAAGAGAGAAAAAGGGGAATTACAGACCACTTAGCCTGACTTCGGTGGTGGGAAAGATGCTGGAGTCAATTATTAAAGAGGTAATAATGGGGCATTTGGATAGCAGTAAAACGATTAGTCAAAGTCAGCATGGATTTATTAAAGGAAAATCATGACTAATCTTCTGGAATTTTTTGATGATGTGACAAGTAAAATGGATGAAGGGGAGCCAGTGGATGTAGTATATCTAAACTTTCAGAAAGCCTTTGATTAGGTCCCGCATGGGAGACTGGTGACTAAAATTAGAGCGCATGGTATTGGGGGTATGGTGTTGACGTGGATAGAAAATTGGTTGACAGGCAGGAAGCAAAGAGTAGGAGTGGAGGGGTCCTTTCAGAATGGCAGGCAGTGGCGAGTGGAGTGCCGCAAGGCTCGGTGCTGGGGCCGCAACTGTTTACCATACATATTAATGATGTGGAAGAGGGAATTAGGGGCAACACTAGCAAGTTTGCGGATGACACAAAGCTGGGTGGCAGTGTGAACTGTGAAGAGGATGTTAGGAGGTTGCAGGGTGACCTGGACAGGTTGAGTTTTTTTTTCTCCGAGATCTTTGATTTCCTCCCACAGTCCAAAGATGTACAGGCAGGTAGGTTAATTGGCTTGGTGTATGCCTAAATTGTCCCCAGTAGTAGGATAGTGTTAATGTGCAGAGGTCACTGATGGTGCGGAGTCGGTAGGCAGAAAGGCCTGTTTCCAGCCTGTATCTCTAAACTAAACAAAACTAAAGTTAATTATATATATTACAAACATTATGTTATCATGATACATCAATTTCTGGAGTGCTATCTAATGTGACTGAATTACCATGATAAGGATACTCTTAGGAACCTTTTCAACTCACAAATCCTAAAACCGTCAATTAAGTATTTTTGAGGTGCAGTGGTTGGTGTATTCCAAGGTGTAAGGTCCAAAAATGCTAGTAAGATAATATAGGTCAGTTTGGGAACAACTCAAAAAAATGATCTTAAGAAATTACAGGGAGTTGTACATGTAGCCTAGATGTATTCAAGAGAGAGTTAGATATAGCTCTTAAGGCTAACAGAATCAAGGGATATGTGGAGAAAGCAGGAACGGGGTAATGATCAGCCAAGATAATATTGAATGACGGTGCTGGCTCAAAGGGTCGAATGGCCTACTCCTGCACCTATTTTCTATGTTTCTATTGAAATGCTGGAGTAGCTCAGCAGGGACAGGCAGCAAGGTACAAAGGTTTTCACTGTATCTTGGTACAATAGTAGACCTAAACCTAAACCCCCAAAATGCCTGTAAGATAAAAAGCAGATGACACTCTTTAACGTTGCTCGATGATGGATGGAGTTTAAGATCGTAAAATCAAAAGTGATAGGAGCAGAATTAGGCTATTCGGCCCATTGTCTACTCCGCCATTCAATCATGGCTGATGTATCTCTCCCTCCTAACCCCAAATGAGACTGTTTTATGAGAAATTATGCGATTTAAAAAATATATCCTTCCAAGTCAAATAAACTGGGCAATACATCTCAGTTGAAAATGTCACCTCTGTCACAATGCTTCTTCGATATTGCATTCAAATTGAAACCCAATGATGTGTCCGTGTCTTATGAATGAGACTGGGAAACGCCGCATTCTGACAAAGGCGAGAGTGTTACCACAGAACCAAGGCTAAGACTGCAAAACTGAGCTATCTTGTGGAAACAAGAAGTCTCCCTTGAGTGAACTTTTTGCAGCAGATTTCAACGGCCTTCTCATGACGTTGTTTCCCTAAATAGTTGCAGATGATGATTCTGTTTCTGTGGCTTCCAATTAAAAAAACACAGTTTCCATTTAAGCTGCTGCGTATCGTCTTGGACTAAACAAATTTAGACAGAAATTAAACAGATAAGAAATAAGATTTCTGGTTGTAGAGTACCAAAAAGACAATACATGATTACAATTGAGCCAGTCACAGTGTACAGATACATGATAAGGGAATAATGTTAAGTGCAAGGTAAAGCCAGCAAAGTCCGATCCAGCATAGTCCGAGGGTCACCAATGAGGTAGGGCAGTGCTGAACTACTATCTACCTCATTGGTGACCCTAGGACTATCCTTGATCAGACTTTGCTGACTTTACCTTGCATAAAACATTAGTCCCTTATCATTTCCTTTCCCTTACCATCCCATACACTGTAAATGGCTCGATTGTAATCATGTTTTGTCTTTCTGCTGAATGCTTAGCATGCAACAAAGGTTTTTCACTCTACCTTGGTAAATGTGACAATAAACTAAACTGAACTGAGCGCTCCCAGCGAGCGGACATTTATCCTGTCGTCTTAATGAGATTCCCTTTCAATCTTCCTAACTGCAGTAAGTATGGGACAGTCGTACTCAATATCTTCTCATTGAACAAATCCTTCACACCATGAATTAATCTAGCATTGGCTCCAAGGCAAGTATGTTCTTCTTCAGATAGAGGTCCAAGGCTACACAAAACATACAAAACAACGTCATAATACGGACTTGTACAATTTTTAGCAAGACTTCTTGCATTTGTATCTTAACCATTTTTCAAAAAAGACCATGATATTATTAGCCTTCCTATTTGCTCACTGTTGCTCCGTGTTTGTGTATCTTAGCCAGCATATCCCGATTCTATTGAAAATCAACATTTACCACATGGTCATTGACCCAACAAACAGCTAACAATGGCATGTTTCCTTTATCATCGTTACTTTTTTGCATATCTATCATTCATTGTTCTTTCTCTGTCTGAAGAAGGGTCTCGACCCAAAACAACACCCATTCTTTCTCTCCAGAGATGCTGCCTGTTCCGTTGAGTTACTCCAACTTTTTGCGTCTATTTCGGTCATTGATTAATTCCGCTTTTCTGAGCTTCTTTCGAAGTGTTTAATCTATATTTCCACTCCGTTCTCAATCTCCAACTTATTTCCCACTTACATATCCGATGGATCTTATAGAAACATATAAAATTATAATAGGACTGGACAAGCTAGATGCAGGAAAAATGTTCCCAATGTTGAGCGAGTCCAGAACCAGGGGCCACAGTCTTAGAATAAAGGGGAAGCCATTTAAGACTGACGTGAGAAAAAACTTTTTCACCCAGAGAGTTGTGAATTTGTGGAATTCCCTGCTATAGAGGGCAGTGGAGGCCAAGTCACTGGATGGATTTAAGAGAGAGTTAGATAGAGCTCTAGGGGCTAGTGGAATCAAGAGATATGGGGAGAAGGCAGGCACGGGTTATTGATAGGGGATGATCAGCCATGATCACAATGAATGGCGGTGCTGGCTCGAAGGGCCGATATGGCCTCCTCCTGCACCTATTTTCTATGTAAGGAAGTTGCTACTGCAACCAGAGAGCAGTCCTGAACTACTATCGGACTAGCTTTGATCGGACTTTACTGACTTCACCTTGCACTAAACATTATTTCCTTATCAAGTATCTGTAGACAGTAAATGGCTCAATTTTAATTGTGTATTGTCTTTCCACTGGTTGGTTAGCCCTCATCAAAAGCTTTTCACTGCACCTCGGTACACATGGCAATACACTAAACCAAACTAAACTATCTATATTGCTTTGCAGACTTTCTGCTCTCATCATGACTTACTCTCCTTCCTAACATCAACAAAGTTGGGTAGGCTTGACTCTCTTTTTTACCAAAATCATTAGCGTAAATTGTGAATATGTGTTTTCTGAGAGTAAATACAAGGAACAATCCTCAAATAATTGTTTGGCTCCCTACAACTTTTGTCAGAACCTCACAAGGTTGTGGAGGTTCACTTAAAAACAACACTCTCTTGCAATTACAAAATGCATTTTATGTAGTGAAATAATCTGAGAAATGTTGCAATCATGTTATTATTCGCAATTTAATTTTGAGCTGCATAAAGGGGAATGAGGACAGATGGCAAAAAGCTGGTCAGAATAGTGGGTTTAAAGATTTAAGCTAAAGGGAAAGTTATAAGTCTAAGTTGATGGGAAAGCATATATTACAGATTGATTAAAATTGTGAATGAGTAAGCGAGAATTGGAGAAGCATGGAGATCTTGACGGTCATGGGGTTGGAGAAGATGACAGAGCTGTAAGGAAATAAGTGAGAATTTTAAAATGGTAGCAGTAGAGCTACTGCCTTACAGCGCCAGACACCCAGGTTCGATCCTGACTACGGGAGTTGTCTGTACAGAGTGTGTATGTTCATCCCATGACTTGTGTGGGTTTTTCAGAGATCTTCAGTTTCCTCCCACTCTCAAAAGACATACAGGTTTGTAGGTTAATTGGCTTGGTATAAATATAAAATTGTCCCTATTGTGTGTATATGTGTGTGTGTGTGTGTGTGTGTATATGTGGTCGGCACGGACTCAGTGGGCTGAAGGGCCTGTATTTGCACGGTATCTAAACTAAATTAAACTAAACCAAAAAAACAAAGATGTTAATATATAGGGGGGTCAGTGGGCTGTAAAATTTGAGCTGGATTCCAGTTTGGATGGTGGAAAATGGGAGGTTACCTTGGAATACTTAAATTTAGTGGTAAGATACAGATAGAGGTTTTGTCAGCAATAATCTGTGTTGAGTAGACAATAGACAATAGAAAATAGGTGCAGGCCATTCGGCCTTTCAAGCCAGCACCACCATTCGATGTGATCATGGCTGATCATGCCCAATCAGTACCCCGATCCTGCCTTCTCCCCATATCCCCTGACTCCGCTATCTTTAAGAGCCCTATCTAGCTCTCTCTTGAATGTACCCAGGGAACCGGCCTCCACTGCCCTCTGAAGCAGAGAATTCCACAGACAATTCCACAGATTGGGATGTCAACACAGATAAATCATCAACAAGGCCCTGGCTCCAAAGTCATTTTCTTGAATATTAAGGCAAACGCAGTAACCAATATTATAGAAAGGGAAGTGGGCATACTTGGTGTTGAAACTGATACACGATGGCTCAAATCAAAGGCAAATAAGATGTCTAGGTTGCAAATGACTTGTTTATCTCTTGATTAAATACCAGGAAGGAGGATGGAGTGGTTGGCTGGTGAATGGAAAATGTTCTAGTACCGATGGTCTCATGTTTCCAACATTTGATTGGAACAATTTCTGTAATTGAAAAGAGTGTGAAAAATCTCAGATGCTGGAGATGTCTCTAATACTTAGATTGTTCATTTGAATCCATTAACAATCTGCAATTCAGAAATTAATTTGCATTAAGTTAGAGCTGCAAAAACAATCCATGTTTGTGTGTTAAACAATGTGTTGAGAACCATTTTATAGCTTATTAGAATATAGAAGAGTACAGCACAAGAACAGATCCTTCAGTCCACAACGTCTGTGCCGAACCTGATGCCAAGACCAACTCTTATCTGCCTGCACATCATCCATATCTGTCCATTCCAAGCATTCCCATATGTCTATTCAAAAGTCTCTTTGCAATGTAATGTCCTTTAGATATGGATCATAGAGTCATACAGCATGGTAACAGGCCTTTCGGCCCAACTTGCCCACACCAACCAACATGCGCCATCTGCACTAGTCCCACCTGCCTGTGTTTGGCACATATACCTCGACATCTATCCTATCCATAAATAATATTGCGGAGCATCACTTCATTCAGGTCCATTCATAACCTAGCTTTTCATTGACATGCACTTTCAATAATTAGACTTTGGAGTTATGCCAGCAGTTTGCCTCAGTTGATTTCACAGCAGATTTTTTCATATCTGTAATGAGATCGGTAACAGATCCACCCTGTAAAGGCAGTGTTTGAGTTGAAAAGGACTAATTGTAAAAGAACTTCAGTAAAGGAGGTAAAGAGTGAAACATCGTCCATAATCGTTGCTGTTGAATATCAGGGGGAGGGCAGGATGGTACTGTTGAGATTTCCCTTCCAGCAACCTTGCACTTCACTTTTGAGTTTGCTGTATTTCCTTTTGGGCTTATAATTTGCACTTTTGCAAACAACTAACTACTTCTTACAGCCTGTTTTATTTTCAGAAACATCTATTGTGTTACAGCACATATGGTCTCTAGCTGTTGGTGCCGTGCAGCATTATTGCATTTCCGATGCTGTCAACATATGTACAATGACTAGCGACAAGATAATTTCTGGGTATGACCACATCAGTGCACTGTAAAGTGGAAGGGACGTATACAAAAATTATAAGCTTTTCATTGTCACTGCTTCTCTGCAAATTAACATACTCCACACTTCTCTCCATTTTTTCAGATGCATTATTCAGATATTTTATATATATTTTTAAATATTTATGACGCTGACCTATCATCTCTGGATCACCTACTGTCATAAGGTCATAAAGTCATGTGATAGGAGCAGAATTAGGCCATTCGGCCCATCAACTCTACTCTGCCATTCAATCATGGCTGATCTATCTCTCCCTCTGATCCCCATTCTGCTGCCTTCTCCCCATATCCCCTGACACCCGTACTAATCAAGAATCAAGATTGCGACTGGCACCACATTGAACTTATCATACGTGTAACCTCAAGAGTCAAGAGTGTTTTATTCTCATGTCCCAGATAGAACAATAACATTCTTAAACCCCTGTCCCACATGGCGACTTTTTTCCTGTGTTGTCGTCACTTTTTTCTTGTTGCCGCTGGAAATGTTGGTGACAGTGGGCTTGATGTTGCCTGACGTTGCCTGTCATCTCCTGTCGAAGGTTGTCGCCAGGATGACACCAGGTGACGTACGATGCCGCAAGGTCATGACCTCGGCGAATTGATTTTGCGACAACCTGAGTCATCACACGTCGTCATATGTCAACCGGCGACAGTGGCTGAATCAAGAGATGGATCAAAATGACGTTACATGTCTTCTGTTGTCTTCAGATGTCGCAGACAGTGTCGTAGCTTGTCATATCTTGCTGTATCGTGTCGTGGGTGTTGACCTTGGTTGTTTGACCTCTTTGAGGTTGCGCGTTGTCGTAGGTCGTTGTACGTTGTAGCTGTTGTGGTCGTCCCAGGTCCCGAACAAGTGTGACGCCGGATGACGTATCTTGGCGCAGCTCGTGTTGTAGCTTGTCGTAGTTTGTCGTACAACTTGACGTTTTTTCGGCGACCTGGTACGTCAGTCAATGAAGCCGGCAGTCTCCGAAAAAAATTGCAAAGTGGGACAGGTCCTTTACTTGCAGCAGCACAACAGAATATGTAAACATAGTAAACTGTAAACAATGTAATAATGAGAGAGAGAAAAAGGTTCAGTGTGTGTATGTGTTCACACATACGTACACATAAAAAACAAAAATAATAATGCAATAATGACAATAATAGTCTATGCAGTACAGAGCTTATTTGAGGTTGTAGTGTTTAATAGCCTAATGGCTGTAGGGAAGAAGCTGTTCCTGAACCTGGACATTATAGCTCCTGTACCTTCTTCCCGGTGGCAGGGGTGAAATGAATGTAATGGCAGGGTGGTGTGGGTTTCTTCCCTTCGATGGTGGGGAGGTCAGACTGGGCGGACTGGGCAGTGTTCACAACTTTTTGCTGGCCACACCTTCCCTGGAAAGCAGAAGTCTGGCTACTGGTGGATGATAAAAGAAGCAGACTCAGTAGACTTATTCCTTTTGCAAAGGAAGTGAAGGCTCTCAGAGGTGTTAATTAGAACATACACCGTACATTTTGTTTTAACTTAACAGGTTGCCGCGAGTAGAGTAGCAATGCAATGCCAACTGTTCAGTCATCAATTACAAGCAAGGTGGCACATTCCTTTTAGAAAGGGCAAGGAATCTGAAATAAAAATGGCAATTGGTCAAACGTACAGTCCGTCAGTCAATATTTGAGAATAGAAATAAATCATCATTTCACATGCAGTGGTTCAACAGAAGTCAGGATCTTGTTCCAAACAGTTGTAGGAAGGAACTGCAGATGCTCGTTTAAACTGAAGATAGTCGCAGTCTGAAGAAGGGTCTCGACCTGAAACGCCACCCATTCCTTCTATCCAGAGATGCTGCCTGCCCCGTTGTTACTCCCGCATTTTGCGTCTATCTTTTGTTCTAATCAACTTGGCTCTTTTCTTGAAAAAGCTTATTTGTCCACAAGAGGGCGCCATTTGTTCAGATCTCTCATACCCTCAAATCAATTATGAAATGGGGCACGATATTCCTTTCGTGCCTGAGAAGCAACGTGGATCTGGTAATAGATAGCGAAGGATTCTGGGTCTTGTCTGCCTCAACGGAAATCTTTGCATTTCATTTAATAAGCTGGATGGAAGCTGAAGAGATTCATTTACAATGTCCATTTCATTGTTCACGTCGTGCTGGCTTGAGCCGTGATTAGGCCAACAATCTATTGATGACATTTAAATTTTACACTAATCTGAGCATGATACCCTTTGCAAATTAATGAGTCTGTGAATAGAGCCACGCATTTGCATTTGTCGTTTGAATTTCTGTTAATACAATGAGCTCCCCTGCTGATGTTGATGGGCCTCAGCAGCTGTTCAAACCACAAAATGTACAGGCATCTCCCACCACTTTGTATCACTTGCCCCCTTTAGTTGGACTCTATAGCTTGTCATTTATGTACCAATCGTAGTGGTGTTTATTGATAGGTTTGGTAATTATCTTTGACGTTGTATCTGTGTTTTGACCCCAAAACAATGAGTCTAAGTAATGGATCAGTGTTCAGAAAATTGCATTTGTGACATCGTAACACTTCCCCCATTACGAGGGTCAGCAGAAGTTCATTTGAGGAGATTGACACTTACATATTTTGCTGTCATGCTAAATGGTTGCATTTGTTTTACAAAGATAAAACTTTGGAAGGCTGGAAACTGTTTAATCGGGACGTGTGCTGCATTATCCTGTGGTGTGTGTGGGGTGATATTCTTGACGAGCCAACCTAATGCGTGCAATTGAAGCAGCATTGTCATTGTTGTCATTTTCTTTACGGAATTATCGTACAAGGTTGACAAATGTAATTGGATTATCAAGGGAACTGAAGTATGAGGAGTTAAAGCTCACTGCCTGAGTAGTTCAGTGTAAGCTGTCACTGGCAGGTCATTTTTCCATGAAACAGACACTTGTGTCAGTAGACGAGAGAAATATTTGCAATGATTCTTGTTCAAATGAAACATCGCGCAAGATAAATTTGCAGGATCATTTGCAAAGCAGGTAATCTGATCTTGAGCTCCTGCAATTTGTAAAAGGTATCTGCGTTCCGAATAGACTACTGCTTCAAACGTATTTTTGTGATAATATGTGCTGTAAATTTAATGGATAACCAGGGGTTAGAAAATCAATGAAATGTTCCAATGCTGCATAGTCAATATTAAGAATCATCAGTCTCCATACTAAATTTATTTTCAAGGAGAAATTGACATTTTGCTCCATAAGTTTTCAATGTTTTAGAAACAGAAACATAGCATTCTGTTGTGCTTGTTGATCCAAGGACTCCATACCAATCATCCCATCTTATTCTCTTTCTTGTGTAAGAAGGAATTGCAGATGCTGATATACACTGAAGATAGACACAAACTGCTGGAGTAACTCAGTGGGACAGACAGCATCTCTCGAGAGAAGGAATGGGTGAAGAAGGGTCTCGAGCCAAAACATCACCCATTCCTTCTAACCAGAGATGCATTTTGTGTCTATCTAGTCTCTTTCTTGACAGCTTCACCGTCCACTGTTAATGTTTTTTTTTACCAAGAGGAGGTGCATTTGCTCTGTTATGGCTCTGGGCTTCTAACTAATAGCTTAGATAAGGGCTAACACAATGAACTGGAAGAGTAGCTGGCAAGCAGATGTTGTATTACCTGGTTGTATAACCAGAAATCCCACGTACAAAATTGCTAATGGACTTTCTGTCCATCTTGGTCCCTTTGTACATTACATCTTTGAGGATCATCACAGTCAGGTGATAAATTTAGTTGAGTGTATAGATGTTACAGACGACTCCTTTATAATTTACAAGTGATTTCAGATCCGACATACAATTAAACCCACTTTTATTGATTTACTTGTCAGCATGTACAATGAAAGAGGCTGCAGCTAAAAGACAACTTGAAATGGGAGCCTAAATTCTCTTAATATTTTATATGGGATAGATTTTGTTCTTCTCCTTTGAGGTAACTTGGTGAAGCAGATCTTCCACAACTGATCAATGTTGTTTGACTTCAATTCCTTTTGTGATGATTCATTCCGTTTTGCAGATTAGCCCAATTCTAGAAGGGCCAAATGGCCTCCTCCTGCACCTATTTTCTATATTTCTATGTAGATAGTTCAGATGGCATTTATGACTGGGCAAGGTGTGTTACCAACTGCTTTGCCCATGTACTAAGTTGTTTATCTCCTGTCTGTTGTATATGAGGAGTATATGAGGTGAGGAAAATAAACTTGCTAGTGAACTTGATGAAATATCTTAACAATGTTTGGTGTCATGTCTTAGTCAAGGCAACTTCAGACACAATACCAAAGAGATGGACTGACTCTCCAGTAGATTATTGTGGGAATGCTACATAGTCAGAAGAGGCAGCTTCTAGATGATACTTGAAACAATGGTCTAATTTGAACTCTCTGATGTAAAGGATTGCAGATTGTCATTTAGTGAAGTTTAGTTTAGTTTAGTTTAGAGATACAGAGCAGAAACTGGCCCTTTGGCTCACCGACTCCGCACCAACCAGCGATCCCCGCACAACTAACACTATTCTACACACAAGAGGGACAATTTATAATTTTACCAAGACAATTAACCCACAAACCTGTACTTCTTTGGAGTGCGGGAGAGAGAACTGGAGCTCACGGAGGAAACCCCCACAGGTCACGGGGAGTACAAACTCCGTACAGACAGTGTCCATAGTCAGGATTGAACCTGGGTCTCTAGCGCTATAAGGCGGCAACTCTACTACTGTGCCACCGTGCTGCCCAAAGTTATCCAGGGCATCCTGGGCTGAACCAATATATATTTCTCAACCTACATTAGGGCAAACATATTCTTTGCTCGTTGTTAGACAGCTGTTTTGGGGACATTCAAGTGTGTCAATGGGGTGGGAGATTGCAACCTTCATGTGGTCCACCCTGTTTCAACGAATGCAATCAACCTGACGTGCACAATCAAATAAGATCAAATAGAACAAGTTGTCCTACAACATTAGGCTGTGCACGCCACGCGCAAGAAGAAGAAGTGTGTCAATTGCAAGATGGAGCTTATATAAATCCTTCTCCTGGGGAAATCATTCATTTCAGTACTTGAGGAGAAGCAAAGAAAAGGGGAGAACATTGAGAACGGAAGATGTCAGAATAGGCCGAAAAAATTAAAAGCTTAATTTTGCTTGCCATTATTTAAGTATGAATGTAATTTATTGAGGCCAAATATAAATACCTAAAATTTGCTGTTTGAGTTACGCCGCTCAGGACCAAATTCACAGCAGAGGCATGAACCATCTTGTTTTATTTTGATGAGTTTGGTGCATTGCCATGGATTTATCAGTGAGTTTGCCACAGATCATTAGGCCTTGAAATCGTAAGTACCCTTTATGCTTTAACTATGCATTCCTGCCAAATAACATTTTACCACCAAAACAAAATCGATTAGTGCACAATCATTGCTTTTATTTTTAATTTCTCCCTCTCTCCCCAAGTCTCCCCCCACTCCCTCCCCTCCCCCACTCCCTCGCTCTTTCCCCCTCTCCCTCCCCCCTCTTTCCCCCCCTCTTTCCCCCCCTCTTTCCCCCCCCTCTTTCCCCCCCTCTTTCCCCCCCTCTTTCCCCCCCTCTTCCCCCCCCTCTCTACTCCTCCCCCTCTCTCTCCCCACTCTCTCCCCTCACTCTCCCCCTCTCCTCCTTCCTCTCCCCTTCTCTATCTCCCCCTCTCCCCTTCTCCCTCTCCCCCCTCTCTCTCTCTCCCTCCCCCTCTCCCAGCCCCGAAAATATGGGAATAGAAATTGTAGATTAAATTTATACATGAAGTATTTGTCATATTTGTCATATTTGTCAAAACGAGAAGCTGGCTGTTAAAATTCACTGCTTCAAGATAATAGTTTTCTTATGCCCCTGTCCCACTTAGGAAACCTGAACGGAAACCTCTGGAGACTTTGTGCCCCACCCAAGGTTTCCGTGCGGTTCCCGGAGATTTGTGTTGTCCGGCAACCACCTTCAACTAGCATCGCAACCGACTTCGACTAAAAAATTACCGATTTTTAAAACGGAAACCACTATCGACCATTAGGGAGACTGACAAAAACCTCCGGGAACCGCACGGAAACCTTTGGTGGGGCGCAAAGTCTCCAGAGGTTCCCGTTCAGGTTTCCTAAAGTGGGACAGGGGTGTAACTAATTAAATAAAAGAATATCCTAAGTCACATTTATTAACTAGTTTGGTGGACTTAAGATTGAAAGTTGCTCTTAAAAATGTCTGTTTAGGTAAAATTGTTTTCAACCTATTTTTCAAGGAGTTAATAATAGTAGAGACAGAAAGTCTGCCTCTATATTGGTTCTTTACTTAAAAAGTTACTGTGTGAAAAATGATAGTGGACTGCGAGTCTGGACTATGTCACACTTTTCACATGAGAAAATTCATGAACATTTTTCTCTTGAAACACTTCCTCTTGCACTCCCTGTACATTCTATTCCCACGTACATAAACTCAGTAAAAAATGTTTCTGGTTTTGTTTCCGGTTATGTTTTCAGACAAGCTGTTTGCAGGAAAAATAGAATCCATCTCCACCGACAATTAATATGAGAGTTTCACCCAGAGAGTTGTGAATCTGTGAAATTCTCTGCCACAGAAGGCCGTGGAGGCCAATTCACTGGATGTTTTCACGAGAGGGTTAGATTTAGCTCTTAAGGCTAATGGAATCAAGGGATATGGGGAGATAGCAGGAACAGGGTACTGACTTTGGATGATCAGCCATGATCATATTGAATGGCGGTGCAGGCCCGAAGGGCCAAATGGCCTCCTCCTGCACCTATTTTCTATGTTTCTTTGTTTCTATCTAAGAGTGAGTGGCAAAGTGCCTGCTGCTGCCATTGTGTACTGGCTTTAAGCTATCCTACATATGTGAGACCTTGAACGCTCCGAGTTGAATTCAGAGTCCTTGAATTCCCATTCTGAAATGAAATGGGAAGTTGAGCAACAGAAGTCCGGCATTTTACCAAAGCAGAAGCTGTTATAACAGTGGTAATCAAGTAGGTGTGTAGGAAAGAACTGCAGATGCTGGTTTAAGCCGAAGTTAGACACAAAATGCTGGGTTAACTCAGCAGGTCAGGCAGCATCACTGGAGAGTGGGAATTGGTGACACTTCAGGTTGAGGCCCTTCTTCAGACTGAAGAAGGTCTCGATCTGAAACGTCGCCTATCTCCTTCGCTCCTTAGATGCTGCTGCACCCGCTGAGTTTCTCCAGCCTTTTATGTACCCTCGATTCTCCAGCATCTGCAGTTCCTTCTTTAACAAAATGTTATTTCTGTTTGCTTTGTTGTTACCTTCTCCTAGCTAACAATGATGTTACCTTCTCCTAGCTAACAAAATGCTGGAGTAACTAGCTAACTAGCCATCCGACTTACTCCAGCATTTTGTGTCTACCTTTGTAATCGAGTAGTTGGCGTGCCTCACGAGTTTCAGATTATGCAGTAAATTCACACTCCCAGCAAGGTGCAAAACTCAGAGGAAATGCAGGTCAGGAAATTAGTGATATATTGTTAGAGACCCATCTGCAAGTCGGACATCCTTCGAGTGCAGATCTCTATCGGGAACATAGAATCGGTGCATTTACTCCTGCATGCCAAAACCCCATATTCTGCATGACTTATCGGTGAGGCCGCAGTTGGAATATTGTGCAGAATTAAGGGAATCCTATAGACTTAAGTAGACTTTGATGCATTGAATAAAGTTCAGAAAAGACCAGCGATAGTCCCGGGCCACGGAGCTCTAATTTATGGGGAGAGATTTGCGGAATTAATCTTCAGAATTCATAGCAGGAAAGGAAAAAATACTGTGTGGGGATATGATCCGGTTCTGAAAATTGCTGAAAGGCTTGAATAAGATTGTTGTAAGCAGGTTGCTGATCATCCCTGTGGTTAAAGAACTTTAAAATGCAGGCAAAAGTAAACTTTATTATAAGAAGTAGATAAAGTGCAATAGATTTCCTGGAGTGTAGGAAGTATGTAGAGCAGGCTTCCTGAAAATGCTAGAACTCCTTTTAAAAAAAGAATACATATTGTTTGAGAAGTGGATTGAATAAGAGGCAGATGATCAAGTACCCCGCAAACTATGATATCTCCTAGGCTTTTGGGTGCATGGGAAGCCATCTACAGAATTCAATTTATTCAGTTTAATTAACTTTGAATTTAATGTGAGATTAATGTCTTGGAGAATGTTGTAAGATTAGGTTCAGGAGAAAGGCAACAATTTCACTGGTACACAAAAAGCTGGAGAAACTCAGCGGGTGCAGCAGCATCTAAGGAGCGAAGGAGATAGGCGACGTTTCGGGTCGAGACCCTTCTTCAGACCAATTTCACTGGGTTCTATTGCGTTAGTGACTACACATATGTTATTTCCCTCCCTATGCAGATTTTATAAACTGGGGCACAACTGCACCAAAGAAAGTTATATATAATTTGAGGGATAAAGTAAATTGATGGGTTGATTTACCTTGTGTTCATCCATGATTTCTCTCATGTTTTGCTGAGGGAAAAATTCTTAAAGTGATAGATTTTGGATTATTGTGAGTTCTCTAAAGGCATTCTCTAAATGTCAGCCTCTTGTTTTTCTCCCTATCCTTTCTTCCACTTTATGTGCAATCAAAACGGCATAGATTTTCAAATTTTAGAGGGAACGAGACTAAGTGGGATCCATTGGGTCCCATGTTCACACGGGAGGGCTGGTCCCCCAATGCATATTCCACCTCTCCACCAATTCCAGTATATTGGTGGCCAGTGGGGGGGGGGGGGGGGGGGGGGGGGCTTTCTGGAGCAAGAGTGTCAGTGTTGTCGGGCCAAGGGACTGGTTTCCAGAGGGATAGTATGGACATTGTGGGCCGAATGGATTCTTGGGCTGGCAGCTCAGTCACTCAGGCCTGGTGGGCTGGCAGCTCAGTCACTTGGGCTTACTGGGCTGGCAGCTCCGTTACTCAGGCCTGGTGGGATGGCAGCTCAGTCACTCACGGCTGGTGGGCTGGCAGTTGACTCACTCGTGGCTAGTGGGCTGGCAGTTAACTCACACCCGGCTGGTGGGCTGGCAGTTGACTCATTCACAGCTGGTTGACTCATGGCTGGTGGGCTGGCAGTAGACGCACTCACGGCTGGTGGGCTCACACACACAAGCACACATACACACACACACACCCTCCATCACACACACACACACACACACACACACACACACACACACACACACACACACATCCACACACACATACACACCTGCCATCTTACACACACACACTCACACCCATACACACACACACACCCTTAATCTCACTCACACACACAATCCATCACACACACACTCAAAGCCACACACACATATAGACACCCTCCATCTCAGACACACATAGATGCACACACACTCGCACAGCCACACACTCCATCACACACGCACTCACAGCCACACACACACACACATACACCCTCCATCACTCACACACACACATACACACTCACACACACACACACACATACACACTCACACACACACACACACACATTCACACATGCACACACACTCACCCTCCATCTCACACTCATACACACACAATCCATCACACACATACACTCACAGGTACACACACACACAGACACCCTCCATCTCACACACACCCATAAACACACACTCATACACACTTACCCACACACCCTCCATATCTCACACACACTCACACCTTCCTTCACTCACACCCTCAATCACTCACACCCTCCGTGACTCACACACAGACAGACAGACAGACAGACAGACAGACAGACAGACAGACAGACAGACACACACACACACACACACACACACACACACACACACACACACACACACACACACACACACACACACACACACACACACACACACACACATATGACAGTAAAACTCTCTTGAATCTAACGTGGCTGAGCGCGGCCTGAGTGACTGGTGGGCTGGCAGCTCAGTTTCTCAGGCCTGGTGGGCTGGCAGCTCAGTCACTCAGGCCTGGTGGGCTGGCAGCTCAGTCACTCAGGCCTGGTGGGCTGGCAGATCAGTCACTCAGGCCTGGTGGGCTGGCAGCTCCGTCACTCAGGCCTGGTGGGCTGGCAGATCAGTCACTCAGGCCTGGTGGGCTGGCAGCTCAGTCACTCAACCCTGGTGGGCTGGCAAATCAGTCACTCAGGCCTGGTGGGCTGGCAGCTCAGACAATCAGGGGTGGTGGGCTAGCAGATCAGTCCCTCAGGCCTGGTGGGCTTGCAGCTCAGTCAGTCAGGCCTGGTGGGCTGGCAGCTCAGTCACTCAGGCCTGGTGGGCTGGCAGATCAGTCACTCAGGTACACACACACACAGACACCCTCCATTTCATTCCATTCCATTCCAAAAGCGAATGGTATGTTAGCTTTCATAGCAAAAGGATTTGAGTACAGGAGCAGGGAGGTTCTACTTCAGTTGTACAGGGTCTTGGTGAGACCACACCTGGAGTATTGCGTGCAGTTTTGGTCTCCAAATCTGAGGAAGGACATTATTGCCATAGAGGGAGTGCAGAGAAGGTTCACCAGACTGATTCCTGGGATGTCAGGACTGTCTTATGAAGAAAGACTGGATAGACTCGGTTTATACTCTCTGGAATTTAGGAGATTAAGAGGGGATCTTATAGAAACTTACAAAATTCTTAAGGGGTTGGACAGGCTAGATGCAGGAAGATTGTTCCCGATGTTGGGGAAGTCCAGGACAAGGGGTCACAGCTTAAGGATAAGGGGGAAATCCTTTAAGACCGAGATGAGAAAGACTTTCTTCACACAGAGAGTGGTGAGTCTCTGGAACTCTCTGCCACAGAGGGTAGTTGAGGCCAGTTCATTGGCTATATTTAAGAGTGAGTTGGATGCGGCCTTGTGGCTAAGGGGATCAGAGGGTATGGAGAGAAGGCAGGTACGGGATACTGAGTTGGATGATCAGCCATGATCATATTGAATGGCGGTGCAGGCTCGAAGGGCTGAATGGCCTACTCCTGCACCTAATTTCTATGTTTCTATGTTTCTATGCTTCAGACCTGGTGGGCTGGCAGCTCAGTCACTCAGGGGTGGTGGGCTGGCAGATCAGTCACTCAGTCCTGGTGGGCTGGCAGCTCAGTCAATCAGGTGTGGTGGGCTGGCAGATCAATCCCTCAGGCCTGGTGGGCTTGCAGCTCAGTCAGTCAGGCCTGGTGGGCTGGCAGCTCAGTCACTCAGGCCTGGTGGGCTGGCAGCTCAGTCAGTCAGGCCTGGTGGGCTGGCAGCTCAGTCACTCAGGCCTGGTGGGCTGGCAGCTCAGTCCCTCAGGGGTGTGTGTGTGTGTGTGTGTGTGTGTGTGTGTGTGTGTGTGTGTGTGTGTGTGTGTGTGTGTGTGTGTGTGTGTGTGTGTCTCCTCACCTCCCCCCTGTGTTTTTCTCGCTCCATTGGATCCCTGTGAGATCCAGGATTGACTATCAAGGTCCTTCATGGCTGGTGGGCTGGAAGTTCACTCACTCACAGCTGGTGGGCTCGCAGTTCACTCACTCACTCACAGCTGGTTGACTCACTCACGCTGGTGGGCTGGCAGTTGACTCACACATGGCTAGTGGGCTGGCAGTTCACTCATTCACGGCTGTTGGGCTGGCAGTTGACTCACTGGTGGCTGGTTAGAAACATAGAAACATAGAAGGAGGAGGCCATTCGGCCCTTTGAGTCAGCACTACCATTCATTGTGATCATGGCTGATTGTCCCTTATCAATAACCCATGCCTGCCTTCTCCCCATATCCCTTGACTCCACTGGCCCTACTCACACATACTCACAGCCTCACACACACACACACACACACACACACACACACACACAAACACACACACACACACACACACACATAGCCACCCTCCATCTCTCACACATCCACACATACACACACCCTCCATCACTCACATACACTCACACCCTCCATTACTCACACACACTCCATCACACACACACACACACACACACACACACACACACACACACACACACACACACACACACACACACACACACACACACAACAGTAAAACTCTCTTGAATCTACTCACGTGGCTAAGCACGGCCTCTCGACTGAGCGGGACTTCCGCAGTGAGTGGGACTTCCGGAATGAACATGACCTCTCCACTGAAGCAGAACTTCTGGAGTGAGCGGGACTTCCGGAGAGAGCGGGACTTCCTGAATGACCACGACCTTTGGACTTAGCACAGTGTAGACCAACAGTTCAGTCCAATCAGCAAGGTGCAGACTAACAATTCAGTTCAATCACGGTGCAGAGAAACAATTCAGTCACTCATAGTGCAGACCAACATTTCAGTTCACTCACAGTGCAGACCAACAATTCAGTTCACTCACAGTGCAGACTAACAGTTCAGTTCACTCACCGTGCAGACTCGCGTTCAGTTCACTCATGGCGTAGACTCACATTTCTAGACTCAACTCTCACTCACAGTCTTCTGGGGTGACTGACTCAAGTCCGGCCTCAGGGGCTTTATTCTCCTGCCCCCCCGGAAGGGGCGTTACCTTCATCATGGTGCAGACAGGCGAGAAGACCAATCTGTTGATCTCATGATTTTTTTAAACATTCATAACTTTTTTATTATTTCACTGATCGGAAAAAACCTTGAGGCGCTTGGAGGAGAGGAGGACGGTGAGTAAGATTGCAAAAAAATCATAGCGATGTAGGGTAGCGTTTTTTTCTAAAATGTATTTACAATTTGCGCCGGAAGTGGTCAAGATGAGACTTTTAGTAATAGTATAGATGGAGATGGAGATGGGGAGTGGTAGCCACAAAATTCTGGGGTAACTCAGTGGGTCAGGCAGGATGTTTCGGGTTGAGACTCTTTTTCAGCCTGAGAGTCACGGGAGAGAGAGTCAAGCAATAAGGATGAGTAAGGCGTGAAAACGACAGATCAAAGTAGATGGTGATAAAGAAATGTAGAATGGTTCATTGTGTAGGAAGGAGCTGCCCATGCTGGTTTAAACCCCAGATAGATACAAAACACTTGAGTACTCAGCAGGTCAGACAGCATCTCTGGAGAACAGGAATAGGTGACGTGATGTGTCTCGACCCGTCCTGACCCAAACGTCACCTATTCTCCAGAGATGCTGTCTGACCCGCTGAGTTACTCCAGCTTTTTGTGTCTAGAATGGTTTGTTGCTGAGGGGAAGGTGGTAGTACTTGCAGTTGGGAGGTGTGGGCTGGGAATTGTAGGGATGGAGTTGATGATCGATCTTCCAATTTGATTTGGATACCTGCAATGTTTCATAGGAAAAATAATCAGTGACGTTCATTCTGTTTCTTAATCATACTAATTGCCTGAGTTTGCTTATATTCAGACTTCATGTCCTGCCTCGTCAAAATTAAGCAAGTGAGCTCCACTCTATGCTGTGAGCTTGTGGCTTTGTGGTCAGAAGATATATGTGCTTTGAAAACCTATAGTTTGCTCTTAAAAGTTGCTGGTGAGTTGCTTTCTTTAATTGCTGCTGTCCTTGTATTGAAACATCTTACACAGTCTTGTTGTCTAAATTCCTTCTTGTTCCCACTCCCATCAGGCTGGAGATATAGAAGCTTGAATGCATGTACAACCACAACCAGAGTGCTTCCTCCTCTCTGTTATCAGGCTTCTCAAAGATCCTTCCATAATCTGGGGACAGACCAATTCTCCTCTACCTCATTTGGACATTGGACTGCCTGGAACTGTTGAGCTACAATGCTGAGAACTAATTTCTGCATTAAATGGCTTTTCCTTCCCGCTACATATTGTACTTGTGTTTGTCTTGAGTATATGTATGTATGGTCCCATCTGACTTAAATGGATAGCATGCAAAACAAAGCTTTTCACTGTACCTCAGTACATGTGACGTTAATAAACCTAAACCTAAAACTAAAGTATTATAGGGTCTAAGCCCAACGACTACTGATTTAAGAAGCAATTAGACAAGGTACATGGATAGGGCAGGTTTAGAGGGATATGGACCAAATGCAGACAAGTGGGACGAGTGTAGTGTACATGGAACATGTTGGCTGTTGTGGGCAGGTTGGGCAAGAGGGCCTGTTTACACACTGTGTGACTATGACTCTCATGAAACACTGGCACATTTCCACATTAAGATAGTGTGTGATTTAAAGGCAAACATGGGCGTGGTGGTATTCTCACCATGAGTGTGATGAGCTTTGTTTCTTGATGGTAAAGGTTGCAATTTTGCCAGGTGCTGTTGATGAAGTTCCGGTGATTTGCTGGTGAACGCTGCAGCCAAGGTGTGGCAGCAATGGATGGAATGAATGTCAAGAGGAGATGTATGTATGTATGTCCCCACAGTTGAGGTGCCATTTTGAAATTCAACGGAAAATAGTTAGACCCTCCCTTTGGCAATGGTCAATGTCTGGTACTTGTCATGTGAGATATGAATGTTCATGAGGTCATAAGTGATACGAGTAGAATTAAGCCATTCAGCCCATCACGTCAACTCCACCATTCAATCATGGCTGATCTATTTCTCCTTTCTTATCCCATTCTCCTGCCTTCTCCCCATATCATTTGACACCTGTACTAATCAGAAACCTATTTATCTCTGCCTTAAAAATATACGTTGATTTGGCCTCCCCAGCATTCCGCAGCAAAAGATCCCACAGATTCACTGCCCTCTGACTAACGAAATTCCTCCTCATGTTATTTTATACATGCTGTGCATTGCAGACTGTCATCTTCAAGCCTGCTCTTTGATTGATGTATTGATTGATACTTTATTAGCACATGTGACATGTCACAGTGAAATTCTTTGTTTTGCATACCACACACAAGGTATGCAAAGAGTCGACATGTATAGGATGCTGAAAAAGTTACAAAGTATTCACTATAGTCTCTCATTGCTCCCGTTAGGCCCCTCCACACCGGGTCCCTCTTTGTTTTCAATGGCCGACCCCACACTGGATGTGAACATTGCTGATAATCCTAATCCTGATCCTAATACCATATTCCCGCTCTCTCCTCAAATACCTTGATGCCTTCTGCATTTAAAAATTTACCAGCCTCCTTCTGAAAGATGCAGGAAGGAATTGCAGATGCTGGTTTAAACCGAAGCTGGAGTGGGACAGGCAGCATCTCTGGAGAGAAGAAATGGGTCGAGACCCTTCTTCAATCTGAAGCAATGTCTTGACCCGAAATGTCACCCATTCCTTCTCTCCAGAGATGCTGCCTGTCCCGCTGAGTTACTCCATCGTTTTGCGTCTTCCTTCTGAAAGGTATTGTGCGACTTGGCCATGGCAGACTTCTGTGGTAGAAAATTCCACTGGTATACCTCCCTTTGTGTAAAGAAATGGCTCCTCGTCTGGGATTAGGGTTGTGCAGGTCGGTTCAAGAATCTATTTGGTTGTTGAAAAGTAGCTGTTCCTGAACCCAATAGAGTGGGACTTTAGGTTTCTGTACTGTCTGCCAGTTGTCCACCACCAGATGAATTAAGGGGCTTACAGCAGGCAATAGTAATAATGTGAACTCTCAGAAATAAACAAGATTGGTTTTGATTGAAGATAGACACCAAATGCTGGAATAACCCGTCAGGCAGCATCTCTGGAGAAAAGGAACAGATGACATTTTGGTACAAGCCCCTTCTTCAGACTGAGAGTCAGGGGACAGGGAAACAAGAGATATGAAAAGGTACATAGAACAAATGAATGAAAGCTATGCAAAATGACAAATCAGCAATGATGATCAAAGAATGGTGGAGCCCACAATGGTGCATTGTTGGCGGTGGGGAAGGTAATATGGTGCTGCGGTAAATGGTAATAAGCTAAATGGCGCTGCTCCCCAGCTGCTGTGCAAAACAATAACAAGACTGCAAAGTGGTACCAGATCCACCACCCGAGCAGCGTCAAAAGGCAGTTGTAGTATCCCCTTCAGCAGAACATCTTTTGCTCAAACTGCCTTTTCAGTAAAAGGGACAAAATTATGGAATTCACTGCCAGACCACTTGAAATGTATCCCTACATATGTCACATTCAAAAGAAACACAAAATTGTGGCTAATTCAACAACAATCTTGTTCTCATATTTAGTTTTTACACTGTGCTCTCTCTGTATGTCTTTTTCTTTTTTCCATTTTTTATCTTATTTCCATTTTCATTTTCCTATTTTTAATAATGTTAATCTGTATTATCATTTTTAACCAAAAGCCCTACTAGGGACAAGTGTTGCGAATTAGCTTTGGCTAAAAACACTATGATGCATACATCAGATGACTGTTTCAAGTGTATCTATGTTTTTGTATCTGTCCCTATTTAAATAAACCTCATAAATAAATAAATAAATAAATAAATAAAAAATAATAACGAGTGACACAGACAGTGAAACTCAGCAGGGCGACAGTTTAGTTTAGTTTAGTTTAGAGATACAGCACAGAAACAGGTCCTTTGGCCCACTGAGTCCACATTGACCAGCGATCACCACACATTAACACTATCCAACACACTAGGTTCAATTTACACTTATACCAAACCAATTAACCGACAAACCTGTACGTCTTTGGAGTGTGGGAGCAAACCGAAGATCTCGGAGAAAACCCACGTGGTCACGGGAAGAATGTACAAACTCCATACAGACAGCACCTGTAGTCGCGATCAAACCTTGTTCTCTGGCACTGCCAGCGCTGTAAGGCAGCAACCCTGCTGCAGCGCCACTGTGCCCCACTAGTACGATGTCTAGGGTGGGGGAGGGATGAAGAGAGAGGTTGTAAGCAGCCCAAGCGAAATATGAGGTGCTGTTCCTCCAATTTGTGTTTGTCCTCACTCTGACAGTGGGGGGCTTTTTACACCATGGACTTTGCAAGGGTCTATTTTCTGAATGATCCTATCATAAAATGGTATATAACAGGATATTGCCCAATGCATCGTGTAACAGCGCTTTGAAAGAGCTATTTAATCAGTCTCACTTCCTTGCTTCTTCGCAGTCTTGGATTTCTTCCTTTTCCCCTTCAACAATTTTTCTAATTCCCTTTTGAAATCTATTTGTTATTCTTCTTACTTTACCCTGTAAGATGAGACACACAGATCATGACAATTGGTTATGAAACAGACATATTAACAAACCTTCCAGCATTTTTCTATATTTGAAATCTTCTTAATCAACTTCACTCAAAGGAAATAATTCTACAAACATCTCCACACATTTGTCCAAGTCCTCTGTTGACAGTACGATCCTTCTCCAATATTGTGCCCAGAGCATAACCAGGTTTATCATAAACTCAAGATAGACAAAAATCTGGAGTAGCTCAGCGGGTCAGTCAGCATCCTTTTCTCCAGAGATGCTGCCTGTCCCGCTGAGTTACTCCAGTGTTTTGTATCTATCTTTGGTTTAAACCAGCATCTGCAGTTCCTTCCCACACATTTATCATAAACTCATTGAGTTTGTTTGTTTGAAAATGATGTTCTATCTTCATTACACTGTAGAAATGATTGTAATATTTGATCTACATGACCCCAGTGCTATCAATAAATTGGTTTAATGCGTCTCAATTGCCAGGGCACCTGACAACTGATTTCATTCAATGCATTTTGTTAATTGATTATATATCAAAATTAATTAGATTACCCAAAGACAGAATCAAGAAGGCCTGATTAAAAATATCATGTGAATGTCTGGAATAAAAGGATGTTCCATCAATCTTTCAACCATTATCATTGTGCTTTTGAAGTGGTTTTCAGTGTTAAAAAAATTATAAACCATAAAGGAACTTGGTGCATATCAATAAGTTCCTCATCTTTGATATTTAATCTGGATATTTATGAACCTTTTGGTCTCCCGGTGGCTCAGCACTTCAACTCCCCCTCTCATTCCCAATCTGACCTTTCTGTCCCGGGCCTCCTCCATTGTCAGTGAGGTCCAGCGCAAATTGGAAGAGCAGCACCTCATATTTCGCTTGGGTAGATTACACACCAGCGGTATGAACAACGACTTCTCTAACTTCAGATAGCGCTTGCTTTCTCTCTCCATCCCCTTCCCTTCCCAGTTCTCCCACCAGTCTTACTGTCTCCGCCTACATCCTATCTTTGACCCGCCCCCTCCCCAACATCAGTCTGAAGAAGGGTCTCGACCCGAAACGTCGCCCATTCCTTTTCTCCAGAGATACTGCCTCACCCTCTGAGTTACTCCAGCATTTAGTGTGACCCTTTTTCCAAATCTGATCAGCAGACTTAGAATCAAAGCTGTTTGACTTCATCATAAATGGGGCAGAAGAATAGGACAGCTTTGTACTTTATTGTAGGAACAACAATATTAGTCTTTGAGAGGCAGTTGTCATTAATCTTTGGTATAGGTGAAGCAATAAAGGAATTACACCTCAGAGAGCACGGTCTTAGAGTTGTTCTTCGTTATTAGAGCAGGCAGTTTCTGTAGGAATATAATAGGATCTGGGTAATTGCAGGAAATGTTTTGTCATTGCAGTGTCCCACTGGATATTCTTTTATTGTTTTTCTCCTGCAGTTTCTATTTTTTGGTGATTTTTTATTTTAGCTTATCAAGGTGAGGAATGTCAGCACCAGGGAACAAGGCATATTTCCACTTTGAAGACCCAATGTCAGATTAAAACATTTCCAGGTCAGGTATAATACAGTCCAGATGGAGAGTAAAGCCCTCCCTGCTCTCCCTCAACCACACACCATAACCCTAACCCCAGTAGGGCAATCACAATTTGTTTATCTTTCCATTTCACACAGCAGTCATTCTGTGACCTTATGAGAAAGACTGCCAACTCAATGCCAATTTGTTCCAATTTAGCCTGTGCTCAGGGTATGAAAACTGCACAGATTATTTCATACAGGATCCTTACAGCCAGCAGAAGGATATGAATTGTTTTTCAATGCTGACTGTAGATACTAAATGAAAATTGCTAGATCATTTTGTGTATTACCTAGGATTTTTGTATTTTGTTTTTTTTCTGTTCATTCATTGTATGCGATCATTGCTGATATTGGTGACATTGGTTCATCCAAAATTACCCCCAAACTGAGGAGGCAGTTAACATTCAACAACATTTCTGGTGTAGAGTTAAAGCCCTGTCCCACTGTATGAATTAATTTAAGTGTTCTCCCGAGTTTGCACCAATTCGTACTCGGGGATTTATGGTAATGGCTGCTCTTAGGTACTCGGGGCTCTCATGGACATTTTTCAACATGTTCCCGAGCTTACTGCACTTCCCGAGTACCTGCCGTTAGCGTTACGAGCTGCTAAGAGACCTCCCCAAGCTCCGACGTACCCGCTACGTACATGCTACGTGCTTACCATTGGTCGGTGGGGGCGCTGCAAGCCGGCAGCCCTGTCAGCAGCGTGTTCATTTTTTTTCTACTTTTTTTGTTTTTTTTTAGTGTGTTTTAATGTATGTTTTTAATGTTTCTTTGTGTGGGGGATGGTGCGGGGGGCAAGGAGGAAACTGCTTCAGTCGCCTCCTCCAGGGAGAGGCAACTTTTTCCATGTCGCCTCCCCCGTGGTCTAACAGCGGGGATCGGTGCGGTCGTTCCCGGAGACATGCCTGGGGCTTCAGCGACGGGTGCAGCGCGGACTCTCGGCGTGGAGCGGGTGAGCCCTCGCCGGGGCTCGCCGGAGGGGAGCGCTCCTTTTCGCTGGCCCGCGGCATCCGGCAGCCGGAAGCCGCGGTCTGCAGAGCTCCAGCTGGTGTGGCGTCCACAGCCTAGGATCCCTCGTGGGGGACCCGGGGGAAGAAGAGCTCCAACTGCCGGCCCGCGGCCTACTTCTACCGCGGGTGCGGCGGGGACTTACCTACCATCAGGAGCAGGGTCCCTCGCCAGGGATCCCTGGAGGGGAACACCAGACCGCCGGCCCTGCGGCCTACACCAGCCTGAATCCACGGTCTCCGGTGGGGAGGCACCGATTCAGGACTTACCTGGACTTTTTACCTTGTCTGCACATCTGGACGCCCGCAGCAACTTCTGCGGAGGGTGGAGGTCCCGACCACGGGGGAAAATGGAGGAGGACTGGCCAATTTTTGTGCCTTCAACCACAGTGATGAATGCTGTGGTGGATGTTTGTGTGAAATTTTTATTGTGTATTGTGTGTTCTTTATCATTGTACCGCTGCTGGCAAATTCATTTCACTTTCACTTTATGTGCAATGTGGCAAATAAAACCTTATTGTATTGTATTGTATTGTACCATAAGTTCGATTTTTTTTTAAACTTGGGAGAGCTCTTGAATGAACTCGTACAGTGGGACAGGGCTTTGACAGAGAAATCAAGATGGATAAGGATGACTGATTTCCTTTTTTGAGGGATAGTGATAAACTCGATGTGGTTTTATGGTTAACAACATGCAATGTATTTTTATTTTCTTATCATTTTTATTTCCAATTCAAGATAAATGTATTTAATTATTTGAATTAAAATTGCTCCATCTGCTATAGGGAGATTCAAACTTGTGTTATAGGGTCTTACAGCGTGGAAACAGGCTTTTTGACCCAACGTGCTCACGTCCCATCTACACTAATCCCACCTTACAGCATTTGGCCCATATCTCTCTATACCTGTCCTGTCCATGTACCTGTCTAAATGTTTCTTAAATGTTGCAATAGTACTTGCCTCACCTACCTCCTCCGCTAGCTCGCTCCATACACTTACCACCCTTTGCATGAAAAAGCTACCACTCAGGTTCCTATCTTTCTGGACCAATATTGCAAAACACTGTTTGCTGGGCCATTTACTCAATCACTATGCTATCACACCAATTAATGATCTCCACTGTCACTTCTCCAAATAACATGTAGGAGGCCAAAGCTGAAATATCGCAGAGCATCGTGTAGGAAGGATCTGCAGATGCCGGTTTAAACAGAAGATAGACACAAAAAGCTGGAGTACCTCAGCAGGACAGACAGCATCTCTGGAGAGAAGGAATGTGTGATATTTTGGGTTGAAGTCCTTCTACAGTCTGAAGAAGGGTCTCAACCCGAAACATTACCCATTCCTTCTTTCCAGAGATGCTGACTGTCCCGCTGAGTTACACCAGCTTTTTGTGTCTTTCACATAGCATCTGTCATTTACAGTGCAACCACACATCATGTTGCATGATTGCAAACTAAGTATTATCCCAAGCACCCACAATCATGTTGAATCATTTGATGCACCAGATGGCATCAATCTATCTCTTTGATGAAGCCAGATTAGATGCGCGAGCAATGGAGTATTTTGCTGTCGACACTGAAGGATTGACAGGTTGAACTCCTCCATTGAATTAATTTTGATTTTTTTGGGCTACTAACCATATCATTGTTGAATAGCAACATGAGCTACAAAAGCTGTTTTTATGTCTGGCAGTGGCAGCTTTGACAGTCCAGAGAAAAGTGATTCAGAGTTTGTGGCCTGGGTGAGAGGGGTCAGAGAAGATCTTACCCGCTTGCTTCCTGGCCCTTGCAGTGTACAGTTTGTCAATGAAGGGAAGGTTGCAGCCAATAACCTTCTCAGCTGATCGGACAATTTGCTGCAGCCTCCGGATGTCGTGCTTGGTGGCTGAGCCAAACCAGACCATGATGGATCATGGAGCGTTCAATGACTAAAAACATTTTATATATCCAGCTGAAAGTGCAAGCCTGGCAATGTAAAAATGAAAGAAAGAAAAGTGTTAAGGCAATTAAATCAATAGCCTTTACGTTTTGAGTTTGAAAAAGATCTCGACCTGAAATATTGCCTGTCCGCATACCTCCACAGATGCTGCCTGGCCTGCTGAGTTCCTCCAATACTTTTCTTACTCAAGATTTCAGCGTTTATATTCTCATGTGTCTCCAGCCCTTGCATAATTGTGCGTCAGAATAAGTGAGCCTGAATCAGAAGCTTTGCATTCTGAGGAGAATTATATTGGGAAACAGCCAGCATTAAAATAATATTTTACATACAACGTATGATCTTACGTCGCTTTAATTTTTGTTGTTCAATGGATTAAATTAATATATAAAAAGCCTACGGCCAGAATATTAACTAATAATATTTTATCCACGAAATTTCAACTGTCAAGAGATAATAGACAAGGTTGTTCATTATCACCATTGTTATTTGCCCTCATAATTGAACCACTAGTGGAAAGTATTATAACGCATCCGAATATCCATGGATATAAGACAAAATATTCAAACAATAAAATATCATTATACACTGATGATGTACTTTTGTACATCACAAAGCCTCATATCACTATACCCAACATATTAAATTTAATTGTGGATTTCAGTCCATTTTCAGGTTATAGAATGAACTGGAATAAAAGTGAAATCATGTCAATAAAACCGAAAGATTCTACACATCTCGTACAATTTCCTTTTAAAATAGCTGTGGAAAAATGTAAATACTTGGGTATGGAAATTACTAGAAGATATCAAGACATGTTTAAAGCAAACTATAACTCTGTACTTAAGAAACTACATAATTTAATTAAATTCTGGAAAACTTCCGATGTCCTTAATAGGTCGAATAAATGCCATAAAAATGATTTTTCTTCCACAAATTCTATACTTGTTCCAATCAATCCCACTATATCTACCCAAAAAGTTTAAAAAAAAATTGGACTCAGATATTACAAATTTTATTTGGGATTATAAATCCCACAGAATACAAAGACCACACCTGTATAAACCCAAAGTAGTAGGGGGATTAGCACTCCCTCATTTTATGTATTATTATTGCTCAGTAAATATTAGAAATATGATTCAATTGTTGGATAATGCTCTTCATCAACCGGAATGGATCATTATGGAGAAAGAGGACTGCTCCCCTTTTAACATTGGTGTAATCCTTCTTTCACCAATGATGGTGAATAATCACAAACTACAACAAAAACCCAATTATACATAGTACAATCAGAATTTGGAAACAAATAAAATACAATTTAAAATTAAGAAACTTATCTCTCCTATCTCCTATTGCTAAAAACCCTCTGTTTAAACCCTCAAATAGACAAAGCATTTATACAATGGGAAAGAGCAGGGATTAAAACTTTCGGAGATTTGTATGATATGGGAAAACTATTATCATTTAAACAATTACAATTAAAATATAATCTGGGTAACAATCAGTATTTTATATATTTCCAAATATGTGATTATCTGAAAAAACAAGAATTTCACAAAATGCCATTAGACTTACTAGTAATGAATATAAAGGTGGAATCAGAAAATTTAATATCATATATATATATAATATTATACTAAATGCAGTAATACCAAAAACGGAAGGTATCAGAGGTGAGTGGGAAAACGAACTAAGCATAAAAATTTCCAATGAAAGGTGGAAAGAGCACTTATTAAATGTGCACAAATGCTCAATTAACGTGAGACACACTTAAATACAATTTAAAATTTTACACAGATTATACTACTCAAAAACTAAATTAAATAAATTTTTCCCTAACGTTTCACCAATTTGTGATAATTGCCAGTGTCAAGAAGCTGCTATAGCGCACTCATTCATCTTCTGTACAAAAATTCAAAGGTTTTGCATTGAAATCTTTGAAATTTTCACAAAACTGTTTAAAATAAAAATGACACCAAAGCCAGAATGGATTATTTTTGGAATGACAGAAGGTAGTTCGGAATTAAATGTGTATCAAAAGAATCTATTTGATTACGGCTTAATAATAGGAAAAAAGCTAATCTTAATATTCTGGAAAAATGCTCCTATACCAACATTAAATATGTGGATTTCAACTATGTTTGAAACATTACATCTGGAAGATATGAGACATTTCAGAACGCTTCTATCAGATGTGGTCTGCATTTATAGAATTGCTACAAAGATAGGGTGCAGGAGTACCTCGGGCCTTGGTAGGGGGGGGATGAAAAACTATTGAGTTCGTGAATTCCTTTTGTGTGATATATAATATAGCAACTGGCTTTTTTTTTCTTTTCTCTCTTTGTCACTCTTTCTTTTTTCCTTTTCTTTTCTAGGGTCTATCTCTTAACCCCCTTTCTCTAATTCTTTGACCAAGGGTTTCTTCTCCCCTTTGGCACGCTCTTTCACTTTCACAACTCTTTTCACCTACTTCATTCTCTTTCTTTCTATTCTTTTTCTTTAAAAGCCATAAAATTATGGGGTACAATGATTGTAACAATATATATGTGATGTACATTGATGTATTTGCCTCTAATAAATACAATTATTAAAAAAGTAAAAAATAATAAAACATTTTTTGTTGTTAATTGTTTTATTCAATTTTTCTGCACAATGTTGAATTTCATTTGTAAAGAATAAAACACCACAATGAAAGGGAAATAAATAAAAGTTACATAAAAGGCATGACACAATACTAGATATGGTATTAGCATCTGTCCTTTATTGTAGTTTAGTAAATGTCAATGAAATGGAATTAGCATTTTGGTTCCTGCAGGATAAATGTCCAGTAATATAGCAACATCAACAAATGCTGGAGAATGTTGTAATGCTCTTCAGGGAGGTGAAAAGCATTGACCTGTTGTGTCTGTTTTTACATAAATTACCTCTCAATGCTTTCTACATTTTAACAATATTAGTAGATTCCAACAAAACCCCTGCTTCTTGTTCAGTTTCTTTAAAAAAATGTCATAACAATTTTTGGAAAACTTCCACGTATTGATTTGAATGAAAATTGAATCTGTGTGATAGTTTTGTTTAGAGACACAGTGTAGAAACAGCCTACCGAGTCCATGCCGACCATCGATCATCCTAGTTCTATGTTATTCCTCTTTTGCATCTTACTCACTTGGGGGCAATTTACAGAATCTATTTAACCTACAAACCTGCATGTCTCTGGAATGCGGGAGGAAACCGGAGCACCCAGAGAAAACCCACACAGTCGCAGGGAGAACGTACAAATTCTGCACAGCTAGCATCCATAGTTGGGATTGAACCTGGGTCTTTGTCGCTGGGGGACGGCAGCGTTATCGCTGCACTACGGTGCCGCCACAGGTGCCGCCACAGTGTACAACAGGTGAAAATAAGTTATCAACATTTTAGATTTTTCCCGTTTTTAAATTTCCATTGTCAAAATTGGTAGGGGTTACATACTTAGCCATGGACATTAGTTTCATTTATTGATCACAATTCTGCTGTGGCAATTCTTTCTGAATTTCTCATTGATTTTAGTTTTTCTAACTTATGATCAGGATTCTTGGTTTCTGTAGTTCTTGCACGTGTTGCAATTGCATTGCATTCTTAAATGCTTTCCTCACACTTCCGCTAGGCTGCCTCTTCTCAGGCTTTACTGCAATTCCCTCTTAAACCATTCATGTTGCCTACTCCATTCAGTTCATACCTGATAAAAGTACAGAGGAGGTTGTATGGGAGTGCTCAGGGAGGGGGAGCACCTCTGGTGGGGGACATGTCGTGCTCCTCTGAGGGTAGTTTGTCCACCTTTGGTCCCCACCTGGCAGCCAGCTCCCACCTGTGGCCCCGTGAAGCTGTTAGCAATGTGAAAGCGGCCACACCCTGGAAAACCTCTTCTGCAGGCGTGTTAAACCAGGTGAGGGTGGCCGCCGGGTCTCAAACCCTTGCTGAGTTTAGGGACTTGCTCAGCCCAGCATGTGAAGTCTGTTCCGGCAGATTGGATGGAGGAAATCCACTGGAGGGTTCAACGGCCAGGAAGGTGGCTCAGCGGCACACTGTGGAGCGCAGAGGCCATGTCAAAGCACGAAAGAAGACTTGGGCACCCAGTGCAGCCAAGAGGGTTTCCAGCCATAACGCCTAACCGTGCCACTGGAATCCAGATCCTGCAGCCGAGAGGGTGGGGTTGCCAGTTCCTGCAGCCTCTCCACCTTACTCTCTCCCATGCACAGGTTTTTGTGCAAATGAGAATTTTGACATGAGAATTAAGGGACAGAAGTTTCGGGGTAACGTGAGGGGGAACTTCTTTACTCAGAGGGTGGTGGCTGTGTGGAATGAGCTTCCAGCAGAAGTGGTGGAGGCAGGATCGATTTTAACATTTAAGACTAAAGTGGATAGGTATATGGACGTGAAGGGAATGGAGGGGTATGGTCTGAGTGCAGGTAGATGGGACTAGGGGAAAACAAATGGTCGGCACGGACTGGAAGGGCCGAGAGGGCCTGTTTCCGTGCTGTAATTGTTATATGGTTAAATGAGCACAACCTTGATATCATCATCTACGACGGGTCACCACCACAGAGGAGGACAAGATTGGTATTGAAACTTCCTGACAAGTTAGAATTGTGAGTCAAATGTCTAGGATAGAGTTTTAATTTTTTCCTCTTTCATTATGATATTTTGTGCTATTACCTTGAACAATCAAAGTTTAGTTTAGTTCAGTTTAGAGATACAGTGCGGAAACAGGCCCTTCGGCCCACCGAGTCCGCACCGACCAGCAATCCCCGCACACTAACACTATCCTACACACACTAGGGACAACTTACACATACACCAGGCCAATTAACCTACTAACCTGTACGTCTTTGGAGTGTGGGAGGAAACCGAAGATTTCGGAGAAAACCCACGCGGTCACGAGGAGATTGTACAAACTCTGTACAGACAGCACCGGTATTCGGGATCAAACCCGGGCCTCCGTCGCTGCAAGCGCTGTAAGGCAACAACTTTATCGCTCCGCCACCGAGGCCACCCCAGGTATCTTATGTGCATATAGATCTCGGGGTATAGATAGAATATAAGGTATAGAAGCGGGAGAAGGCCATTCGACCACTCATGACTGCTCTACTGTTGAATAAAATCATGGCTCAGCTCTGTTTTCCTTTACTACATTTCTCAACAGCCAAAAATCTATAACCATATAACCATATAACAATTACAGCACGGAAACAGGCCCTCTCGGCCCTTCCAGTCCGTGCCGACCATTTGTTTTCCCCTAGTCCCATCTACCTGCACTCAAACCATACCCTTCCATTCCCTTCCCGTCCATATACCTATCCACTTTACTTTTAAATGTTAAAATCGATCCTGCCTCCACCACTTCTGCTGGAAGCTATAGATTTAAGTATTGAATATATTCTTTGATCGAGTCTCCCCATCCAACTTGGATGTAGGATCCCAAAGATTCATAACCCTCTGAATGAAGACATTTATGACCTCTGTCTTTGTTGCCTTATTCTGAGGTTGTGACTATTGGCTCTACAATAGCCGGCCAGGGAAAGGGACATACTTTGTCAAGCCCCATAAGAATGGCGTACTTCATAAATACAAATTGTAGTTTTGTTAAACCGTGTGGATAACAGATATAACATGTAAATGTAATGGTCGTATTGCCGTAACTCGGATGTCAGTTTGCTGCCCAAAAGCTTCTCTGAAGTATCTGTTGTGATTTATTTAATCACTGACTGCTCATGTGCCAAGAGTTTTGTTCTGCTTTGGGTTCACTCTTTTGTGTCAACAATGGCTGCTGGTGCAGATGCCAGCTGCTGGTATGGTTCATGCCAGGTGCACGATGTGTTCATGCTGAATGATTAATGATTGTAATTAGTCCAAATTTATCAAATATAATTTGCAGTTGGTTATGGAAATTCTATTATTAGTATGTATTATGTACAGTTAAATTGCTAGTACTTTGACTCCTTTCTTAGGGGGGCTCACCAACTGTTTTAATAAAATTAGAAATCCATTCAAACTCTTCTGTCGCGCATCTTTTGAGTCTAATAGTAGATTGCAGAAGTCAAACTGCAGAAAATACTGGTTTAAGTTTAGTTTTAGTTCAGTTCAGAGAAACGACATGGAAACAGGCCCTTTGGCCTACAAAATCCATGCCCAGTGTCAAACACTCACTCACACTAAAGATAGACACAAAGCGCTGGAGTAACTCAGCAGGTCAGGCAGCATCTTTGGCGAAAAAGGGTGAGTGATGTTTCAGGTCCAGATCCTTCTTCAGACACACTAGTTCTATGTTATCTGACTTTCTCATCTACTCCTTACACACAAGGGGCAGTTTACAGAGGTAAATTATCCTAAAAGTCCACGCCTCTTTCAGATCTGGGTGGAAACTGGAGCACCTGGATGAAACCCATGGGTCACAAGGAGAACATGCTAACTCCACACAACCAATACCTGGGCTTAGCATTGAACCTGGGTGTCTGACACTGTGAGACAGCAACTCTACCACTGTGCTGCCCATTGATGCAGGCATACATTTATTCATGGCTATCACTAACGATGAATAAATACAGTATGATTTGGAATACTATATTATTTGTAATGGATGTTAATAAACAATGGGTGACATCAGAGATTCAACCTTAATGGAGCACCAAAAATGTGTTAATTTACACATAGAAGCTGTCGAGAGTTAAGAGTTTAGAGTCAAGAGTGTTTTAATGTCATATGTCCCAGATAGAACAATGAAATAATTCTGAATTCTGAAAGTCTGATTTCTGTTGGTGGTGTCCAGTTAAAAGGTTCGCCAATGAGTTGGAAACTCTGTGATATGGATTTGATTTAGAGACTCAGGGTCCCCTGGAAGAGATATTTGTATCACCGATTGTCTTGGGTGAAGGTGCTGGAAACTGGAGGGTAGCTAATGCTGTACCTCTACTTAAGAAAGACTGCAAGCAAAAGTCTGGAAATGACAGGCTGGTGATGGACACATAATGCTGGAGGAACTCAACGGGACAAGCAGCATCTCTGGAGAGAAAAAATGGGTGACGTTTTGGGTCGAGACCCTTCTTCAGTCAGTCATAGAGTAATAAAGTGTGAAAACAGGTTGTTTGGCTCAACTTGCCCACACTGGCCAACATGTCCCAGCTACACTAGTCCCACCTGCTTGCTCTTGGTCCATATCCCTCCAAACCTGACCTATCCTTGTACCTGTCTAACTGTTTCTTAAATGTTGGGAGAGTCCCTGCCTCAACTACCTCCTCTGGCAGCTTGTTCCATACATCCATCACCCTTTGTGTGAAAATGTTACCCCTCAGATTCCTGTTAAATCTTTTCCACTTCACCTTGAACCTATGTCCTCTGGTCCTCAATTCCCCTACTCTGGGCAAGAGACTCTGTGCATCTACCCGATCTATTCCTCTCATGATTTTGTACACCTCTATAAGATCACCCCTCATCCTCCAGCGCTCCAAGGACTCGAGACAGGTCACTCAACCTCTTCCTATAGCTCACACCATCTAGTCCTGGCAACATCCTCGTAAATCTTCTCTGAACCCTTTCAAGCTTGACAACATCTTTCCGATAACATGGTGCCCTGACCCACTCACCCACTCACTCACAGGCCGCTGTCGCTGACATTCACTGTCTTCCCAGGGCCGCCGACCCGTATCTCTACTCCTGCCTCCCACGGGCGTCCACTAGTGATTGCCGACCCTCACCCCTCCACCGGCCACCAGCGGGCCAGAGCCATCATCTCACCAGAGCTCCAGGCTCAGCACCCATGCCCGCAACCTCCATGATGCAGACAGCACGTGGTCTGACTCTGCTATGTCCTAGTGCTCCTCCCCTCCTACAGAGAACCTTGTCAACATCTTACTGAAGTCCTTGTACACAACATCTACAGCTCTGCCCTCATCAACCGTTTTGGTCAATCAGATTTGTGAGACACCACCACCCACGTACAAAAACCATATTTAAGGACGACGCGTAAATTTCAACCAGGGCTCCCACGATTTCCTCTCTGGTTCCCCACAATGTCCCAGGATATTTCTGATCAGGCCCTGGAGATTCGTCTACCTTCAAACACGACAGTACCTTCAGTACTTCTTCGACAGTAACACTGACTACTCACAAGACACTTCCAGTGACTGCCCCAAGTTCCTCCGTCATACTGTCTTTCTCCTTGGTAAATACAGAGGAGAAATACTCATTGAGGTCACCCATCTCCTGTGGCTCCACACAGAGGTGACCGCTTTGATTCCTGAGCAGTCTCACTCTCTCTCTAGTTACCCTTTTCCCCCTTATGTATTTATAAAGTCTTTTGGGTTGTCCTTAATGTTACCCGCCAGACCTATCTTCTGGTCCCTTTTTGCCCTTCTGATCTCCTTTTTCAGTTCACTCCTTAGTTCCTGAAACTCCTCCAGGGATGCACTTGATCCCAGCTGCTTATACCTGTCCCAATGTCTCAATTTCCCTCATCAGCCAAGCTTTCTTAAGTTTGCCTGCTTTTCCCTTCACTCTAACGGGGACATACATAAAACCTGCTCCAATCAACTTGAACGAGACCTTCTCTTATACCCTCATAGTTGGTTTTGCTCCAGATGATCATTTTAACACGTGGGCCCTCTCTGTCCCTATCCATAACTATCTTAAACCTAATCAAACTGTGGTTACTAGTCCCAAAAGGCTCCTCTACACACACTTCATTAACTTGCCCTTCCCAATTTCCCAATACTAGATCCAATGTTGCCCTCTCACTTGTGGGGGCCTCCACATACTGCTTAAGAAAACTCTCCTGAACACTTTTGAGGAATTGCACCCCATCTAAACCCTTCACACAATGATTTTCCCAGTCTGTATTGGGAAAGTTAAAATCCCCTACTACAACAACCTTATTTGACCTGCAGCCGTTTACAATCTCCGGGCATATTTGTGCTTCTAATTCCCGTTGACTATTCGCGAGTCTGTAGTACACCCCGAACAAGGTGATCATCCCTTTCTTGTTCCTCAGCTCAACCCATATAGCCTCACTAGACGAACCATCCGTAATGTCATCTCTGAACACAGTTCCTCTTTAACCGACATGCAACCCCACCCCCCCCTCCTCTTTTTCCCTCACCTCTATCTCTCCTGAAGCTCCTGTACCCCGGAACATTGAACTACCAGTCCTGTCCCTCCATTAACCAGGTTTCAGTCATGCCCTAAGCTCATCTGCCTTACCCGTCACGCTCCTTGCATTAAAATACAGTTTACACCAACCCTCCTTCCTCACTCTCTGCCTTTCACCTGCCTATTCTGTGCACTAACCTTTCCCTCACCACACTCCAAACTTCTAAACTCTCACCTGCCTCTGTCCTGTATGAGATCCTACTCCCCTCCCTATCTAGTTTAAACCCTCGCGTGTAGCATTAGCAAACCTGCCCACCCAAGATGTTGGTACCCCTCCAGTTTAGGTGCAACCCATCCCTTTTGTACAGGTCACCCCTGCCCCAGAAGAAATCCCAGTGACCCAGAAATCTAAATCTCTGCCCAAATTCCTCAGCCACACATTCATTTTTCCCTATCTTCCTGTTCTTACCTTCACCAGCACAAGGTACTGGACGCAGTCCTGAGATCACTATCCTGCTTTTCAGCCTTTTACCTAATTCCCTAAACTCGTGTTGCAGAACCTCCTTCCTCTTCCTACTTATATCGTTTGTACGGTTATTCGGTTTAAACCAGCATCTGCAGTTCCTACCTTCACAACTACAGGCTGGTGGGCCGTATATCAGTGATGGTTAAATGACAGGAGGGGATTCAGAGAGACAGAATTGACCAGCATTTGGAACGGCAGGGAATGGGTAGGGATCCCCAGTCAGCTTGATTATTTTGTGTGGAAAATCATGCCTCATCAATTTGAGTAACTTGAAGTGATGACCAAGAAGACTGATAAGGGTGTAGTTGAAGTTACCTACATAGACTTTAGCAAGACCATTAACAAGGTGCCGCATGGTAGGCTAGTTTGCAAAGTTGGATCACTTAGGATCCAGATGAGCTAGTCAATTGGATACAAAATTGGCTTAAAGGTAGGAAGCGAGAGGGTTGTTTCCTAGACTGGAAGCTTGTAACACGATGATCAGTGCTCGGTCTACTGTTGTTCCTTACTTATAACACAAATCAGGCCAGGACTTGCACAATAAGTGGTAGGGCCCAAGGTAGTGCTGTAGAATAGGGAGACGGGGTGCAGATACATGATTCCACGAAAATGGCAACGCAGGTAGACAATGCAGAACTGAGTATGGGAATCAGAACATTTTATCATCATGTTACAATTGTACAAGACTTTGGTGAGGCCACATTTGGAACTTTGCATACAGTTCTGATCACCCTGCTATAGGAAGGTGTAATTAAACTGGAAGGATGCAAATAATAATCCATGAGCATGTTACTGGGTGTAGAAAATTTGACTAATCAGGAGAGGATGGATAGGTTGGTCTTAATTTCTCTCGAGTGTAGGAGGCTTATACCTTATACATTATAGAGGTTATATATTATATACATTATAAAATCACAAGTGGCATAGAAAAGGGAAATAGTCGCAGTCTTTGCCCCAGGGTAGGGGAATCTAGATATTAGGGTCAGCTATGGTACTGTCTGAGTAATCTCTACCACATTGTAGACATTAGATTGTCTATGGGACTGAGGCTCTACAATGCTGAGAACTATATTCAGCAGTCGGTATACTTGATTGTATTTATGTATAATACGATTTGTGTAGATAGGATAGGATTGGAATCGAACACTTTATTGTCACATGTGACAAGCACAGTTAAATTCTCAGCTTGCACACCCAAGGTATGCAAATAGTTGCCACATACGGCGCTGACAAAGTTACAAAGTACCCCTGCCGGCTCCTACTTTGTTCCCCCCCCCCCCCCCCCCCCCCCACCCCATGCTGTTACATTGTTCATTGTATTTCCCCCTCCCTCATGGCAGTCCCCCCATGCTGGATCCTCCATTGCATGACAAAGCTTTTCACTGTACTTCGGTATACGTGATAGTAATGAACCTAAACCAAACCTAAAACTACAGGGTATAGGTTTAAGGTAAGAGGAGAAAGGTTTAAAAGGGACCTGATAGGCAACATTTTCACACAGGTTAGTAGTGTGGAACAATCTGTGAGATGAAATGGTACAGGCAGGTGCAATTATGCCATTTAGTAGACACTTGGACAGGTACATGGACAGGAACGTTCTGGAGGGATATAGAAACATAGAAACATAGAATATAGATGCAGGAGTAGGCCATTCAGCCCTTCGAGCCTGCACCGCCATTCAATATGATCATGGCTGATTATCCAACTCAGTATCCTGTACCTGCCTTCTCTCCATACCCCCTGATCCCTTTAGCTACAAGGGCCACATCTAACTCCCTCTTAAATATAGCCAATGAACTGGCCTCAACTACCTTCTGTGGCAGAGAATTCCAGAGACTCACCACTCTCTTTGTGAAAAATGTTTTCCTCATCTCGGTCCTAAAGGAATTCCCCCTTGTGACCCCTTGTTCTGGACCTCCCCAACATCGGGAACAATCTTCCTGCATCTAGCCTGTCCAACCCCTTAAGAATTTTGTAAGTTTCTATAAGATCCCCCCTCAGTCTTCTAAATTCTAGTGAGTACAAACCGAGTCTATCCAATCTTTCCTCATATGAAAGTCCTGACATCCCAGGAATCAGTCTGGTGAACCTTCTCTGTACCCTTCTATGGCAAGAATGTCTTTCCTCAGATTTGGAGACCAAAACTGTACGCAATACTCCAGGTGTGGTCTCACCAAAACCCTGTACAACTGCAGTAGAACCTCCCTGCTCCTATACTCAAATCCTTTTGCTATGAATGCTAACATACCATTTGCTTTCTTCACTGCCTGCTGCACCTGCATGCCTACTTTCAATGATTGGTGTACCATGACACCCAGGTCTCGTTGCATCTCCCCTTTTCCTAATCTGCCACCATTCAGATAATAGTCTACCCTCCTGTTTTTGCCACCAAAGTGGATAACCTCACACTTATCCACATTATACTGCATCTGCCATGCATTTGCCCACTCACCCAGCCTATCCAAGTCACCTTGCAGCCTCCTAGCATCCTCCTCACACCTAACACTACCCCCCAGCTTAGTGTCATCCGCAAACTTGGAGATGTTGCATTCAATTCCCTCGTCCAAATCATTAATATATATTGTAAATAGCTGAGGTCCCAACACTGAGCCTTGCGGTACCCCACTAGTCATTGCCTGCCATTCTGAAAAGGACCTGTTTACTCCTACCCTTTGCTTCCTGTCTGCCAACCAGTTCTCTATCCACATCAATACTGAACTCCCAATACCGTGTGCTTTAAGTTTGTATACTAATTTCTTATGTGGGACCTTGTCGAAAGCCTTCTGAAAGTCTAGATATAACACATCCACTGGTTCTCCCTTATCCACTCTACTAGTTACATCCTCGGAAAATTCCATAAGATTCGTCAGACATGATTTACCTTTCGTAAATCCATGCTGACTTTGACCAATGATTTCACCACTTTCCAAATGTGCTGCTATTCCATCTTTAATAACTGACTCTAGCAGTTTCCCCACTACCGATGTTGGACTAACTGGTCTGTAATTCCCCGTTTTCTCTCTCCCTCCTTTTTTAAAAAGTGGGGTTACATTATCTACCCTGCCAGGCACAGACGTGGGTCTAACCTGCTGAGGTAACTTGAGCAAAAAACAAAGTGCTGGAGTAACTCTTCAGGCTGCAGACAGATCCAAAATATCACCTATCCGTTCTCTCCTGAACTGCTGCCTGACCCGCTCGGTTAATCCAGCACTTTGTTTTTGGTCAAGATTACTACATCAGCAGATCTTTGCATCTCTGGTTGGGCAACCTGGTTGTCGTGGACGAGCTGGGCTGAAGGGCCAGTTACTGTGCTGTTTCTGGGTATTCTTTGACTATATGTATAAAATCATGAGAGGAATAGATCGGGTAGATGCACAGAATCTCTTGCCCAGAGTAGGGGAATCGAGGACCAGAGGACATAGGTTCAAGGTGAAGGGGAAAAGATTGAATAGGAATCTGAGGGGTGACCTTTTCACACAAAGGGTGGAGGGTGTATGGAACAAGCAGCCAGTGGAGGTAGTTGAGGCTGGGACTATCCAAACGTTTAAGAAACAGTTAGACAGGTACATGGATAGGACAGGTTTGGAGGGATATGTTCCAATTGCAGGCAAGTGGGACTAGTGTAGCTGGGACATGTTGGCTGGTGTGGGCAAGTTGGGCCTAAGGGCCTGCTTCCACACTATATCACTCTATGACTATATAAAGCAGCCAAGTTGTTGAGGATGGCGCTTGTTGCTGTTGTAAGACCCAGTGTTCTGAGACTCAGATTTGTTTTGCATGAATGTAACGAACTGTGCTTTCTCCATCAGTCCTTTAACAGATGCTACCAGTTGCAAGTCAGGGCAATTTGATACTTCTTCCATAGAATCAGCTGATGGTCTGGGCATATAGTAAGGAGAAGAAGTGACGATATTGCCATGAATGAACTGATAATGTGACCGAATCATTTTGTATTCCTGTTTTTCCAGGATGCACAAAAATAAAAATTGGAGGCTGCTTTTGCTAATTAAAAAATGATTAGGTGTTTTTTTTTGTTTTTTATTTATTTATTTATTTATTTATTTTTTATTATAGAAACAAAATAATAACAGAGTACATTATTTTACTATAGTGAAAATACATAATATTAATGATAAATTCATACTATTAATATTATTTGTATTGTATTGTTCTTAATTATAAATTTCAAGGTTATATATTTTATATAACTAAGAATACATGATACTAATAATACATTTATAGTATTAGCAATATACTCATACTGTTAATAATATTTGTTTTGTCTCTAATTTTTAAGTATAAGGCCAGATTTTATATAATTAATAATACGAAATACTAGTAAAACTTTTATGATATTCATTATATTTTCGTAATGTTAACAATATTTGTATTGTCACTGATTTTAAATTTAAAAATATTATATAATTGAAATACACAATTTTATATAATTAAAAATATAAGATACTAAAGATACTAATAATACTAATAATATTCTCATGAAGTTAATAATATTTATACTCGTACTGATATTAAGAGGTTAAGATAATGTGTTTCTATACTATTTTCTAATTTTTTATATAGATATAAGAAAATAGAAAAAATAGAAAAAAGAATAAAGAATAAGAAAGGTTTGATGGAGAATACAATATTCGTCATTAATCCGTCCTTGTTCATGATTTATTATATATATTTCTTCATCCATTCAAATATCCAGGCCTCAGTCAAGTCCTCGCTCCGAACCATTATGACCCTGTAAATATTTAATATATGGAGACCAAATCCGTCTGAAGAGGTCTAACCTATCCATAAGGACAAACCTCAATCTCTCCAAATGGAGTGTCTCCGACATTTCTATGTTCCACATTTTGATTGTTGGGAATGCAGGGCCTTTCCAAAATTTTAATATTAATTTTTTCCCAATTATTAGACAATAGAGGTGTTTTTGTTAATGGCCTCCAGTGGTCACGTTATGGTGAGATGTCCCATTACTTGTACCCTGCTTGTGAGCTGAGCACACTTAACGTAATTCTCTCTAAATTTATTTTGGGGTCGAATGTATGAAGTAGGGCCAGAATTTGCACTTTAAATAAAGCAGGCGAGTGCCATTGTGCTCAGCAGCAGAGGGGTAAGAGACTGACAGAGTTAAATCACAAATTGAAATAACTCAAGACAAGAACGAGGCGACAGAGTAGCAGTGCATTGCCAAGATTGTTCAGCTGCACGTTCTGTATAATGCATTTTTAAAACAGCCTGTACACCATCGCTAATGGACGGTCTCTGCTAGGAATAGCAGAGAGGAACAGAGTACTCTTTGTTGGCATCTCCCAGCACTAAAATCACGAGGTTGGTGATGAAAGCACACACAGTATATATATTTTTTCTAAGGAGAAAAAGCCTGTTAGGAAATGACTGGAGTTTCATTGGATAGCACCTTTTTCCCCTTTGTTTTCAGCTGCTGGCAGTTAATTTAATCTGATGGTATTCTTTTCAATTTCACCCAATTTAAGTGGAAATTCATTTGATCATCGGTTTCATTAATGAAAAGTGCAAAGCCAGATGATAAATGTTTGAAAAATTCGATTTAAAACAATGTGCTTTTAAAATTTATTGATGTTGTATTTCTCGATAGTCTCACTGATATTTACTTACCACTGGATAGGATAGTCTTTACATTGCAGAAGTATGCAACCTTTTCCTTCTGAGGTTGAAAACTAAAGACACTGACAAATTAAAATTGAAAAGAATTTACACATCATGGAAAGTAAAGCAAAATATAATGGATTGTCCCTGGCCTTTGTATCAAACGTGCATTGATATGATCTGCCTACAAATCATATCTTTGATTCATGTGAGTCCAGGCTACCATTGTTATCTGGACATCCGATGGCTTCTGTTGCTAGCTGTGTCCGCCTTCAGTCTTTTGTTTTTTTTTGTTATGTTTGAAAACCTTTTTTTGTTTTTTTCTGTGTCTTTATGTGAGGGGGTTGAGGGTACGGTAAGGGGGATACTGTCCTTCAGTCGCTTCCTGGAGAGGATGCGACTATTATTCGAGTCGCGTCCTCGCCCCCCCCCCCCCCCTCCCCGCGGCCTACCTGCTGGATTGGCGCGGCCTTTCCTGCCGGGACCGACCAGAGCTCCAGCAGCGGCGGCGCAGCGTTGGATACATCGCGGGGCGGGCGATGCCTTACCGGGGATCGCCGTTTGGAGCTCCGGAGTGCTGGGCCTGCTGCACCGACATCGCGGAGCTGCGGTTCGTGGAGCTCCCAACGCGGGCGGCGCTGACCAACATCGCGAAGTCCTGCGACTCCGCCCGGCTCGGCCTGTGGACTTCGGGAGCCGCGGACTCCGGTGGAAGGTGGCTGACTTGGAGGTCCGGGCTGCTGAGGATGTTCCCCGTCGGGGTTCGGCGACGGGTTTCCATCGTCCCCGGCGAGAGGGCCTGAGCATTGGGCCGCCCGTGGCGGCGACTGCGGGTGAACAGCTGGGAAGATCGGCGGGGAGGCTGGCTGGACTATGGCACCGTCCTTAACTTTGGTGGGGTTGTGATGTGTCGTGGACTTCTGTGTTTGTTCTTTTTTTTAAATGTTTTATTTATTATTTATTTTTATGTTACATGACTGTAAGGAAAATCCATTTTGTTGTCTCTTATGAGATAATGACAATAAATTGAATCCAACAACAACAATTGTTCCGTCCCCCCTAGTTGTATCGACATTATTGAACTATTGTCAGCCAGGCAGATTTGTCTTCCTCAGTCACAGAAGGAATAGATGGTCATCGCTGGGGTTGTAAGTAGAATGCTGATGTCAGATGGGGTGCACTGTGACATGAATGATAAGTGTTATTGTTGTATAAAAGTAGAGGAGAGGCAGAAGGCAGCACAGTGGCGCAGCGGCAGGTTTGCTGTCTTACAGCGCCAGAGACCCGGGTTCGATCCTGACTACGGATGCTGTCTGTACTGAGTTTGTACTTTCTCCCTGTGATTGCATGGATTTTCTCCAGGTGCTCCTGTTCCCCCCCACACTCCAAGGATATACAGATTTGGAGATTAATTGGCTTCGATAAGTTGCAAAAATTGTCAAAACAATTGTCCCTAGTGAATAGGATAATGCTAATGTACATGGTGATTGCTGATCAGTGAGGACTCGGTGTGCCAAAGGGCCTGTTTCTGCCCTGTAGCTCTAAAGTCTAATGTAAAGTCAGAGGGTGAGGCAGAATATAACTATGATATTCATGATTTGAAAATATTTGCAATGAATATCAGATAGGGAATATCAGTCTGACTGCTGGGCTTAAAATACATTACAAAACAGAACTTTAAAACACTTCACAGCATCCAGAGACAGTTTAAATTAATGACTGCAACTAATAAAGCTAATCATATCATAGCCAAATATTCTATGAGTTGAAGACGTGCCTTTAAATGCACTGCTGTCATTACATATTTTGGGAGAAGATTGAATTCAGTTCAACAAAATTGTGAATCTTCACTTTATAAATAGATTTATAATTTGATATATTTACCACACAGGGGAAATCTTCCATGTTATGCCATGTTGCATATGAAATGAATGTTGAAGGATATTCTCAGTGGCAGAGCATTCTACTTTAGTGAAACTCATACGCTCTAAACATATGGAAAAGGATAATTTGGGGAAGGCTTTCTTCCATGGAAGACAGGGCCAATATACAACCCCATTTTATGAAGGAATAAGAAGCTTTATTTTTTGTACTTTGACAGAATGAAACTTTTTTTGGGGAAGTTTATGATCTGTTAATAAAATTTAATGTCCGAAAGTGTTGTGTGAATTGTAGCAGTTTAAAAAAAAAAAAACAGCCATTCATGATGTCTCTGTACCATTTATTGCTTTCACCTTTATTGCCATTTATTACTTTTATCTTTATTGCTTTTCTGGAGTACTAATGCCAGTAGCCTTTTCTCAGCCATGGCCTCAGAGATACCCCCCCCCCCCCCCCCCCCCCCCCCAAGTAAAACAAGGTTTGACTCACATCCGAATAGAATGGTGTACATATTATTTATTGTTTGGGAACAGGCTTTCTGTGATTAGCAGTAAATGAATAATCTTTCACCTCTTTATTCTCGAGATCATGGCCCCTTTTACTTCAAAGCTTTTTGTTGCAGTCACAGAGGGAACACTATCCCTCTCTGTGCAAATGTATTTCTATAGGAAAAAGTAGGTCAGTATGGTGAGTCAAATGGATACCCATTATTGTGCCATTGATTCAAACACAGACTGGAAGCACAGATATTTGGGGAATATAATTTGGTTAGTGTAGATACTGTTAGTGGTTATATTTATGTTGTTTCCAAATTGATTTTTAGGTCCCTTCCTGATTACAATTTTTTTTCCAACAGAAAATAATCTAGCTGTTAACATAGCTGTTAGTAAATGAGAGAGGATGTTGAGCAATATCAAGATAAGAGAAAGTCAGATAGTGACAAGGATACCCACAAATATCCATTTTACTTCGGATATATATGTATACAATATATATATGGATTCCCATGGAAGGGAAATCCAGCAGCAATGTGGTTCCCAAACCGCAGTCATCCCCAGGATATGGGGGCAACTGACAAAAATGGTCAGCCCGGATGTTGGGAGGGTTCCCCTCCGGGAATGTGAATCTAGAGACACTCCTACAGCATGAGTTGGGTCAGCGCGGGTCAATATGAGAGCCCGCGCCAGCAGCACCTTGTTACATGGCTGCTTCATGGGGATGCCAAGTTTATGGCAGTGTCAGTCTATTGGAGAGGCTGTTCCAGCAGTACCTTTGCTCAGGACTGCTCCAGGGGAATGCCAAGTTATGGCAGGCTAGCCTATTGGAGAAGTTATGCCAGCAGCACCTTTGCTCAGGGCTGCTTCATGAGAACGCCAAATCTATGGCAAATACTGGCCTATGGGAAAGGCCGCGCCAGCAGCACCTTTGCTCAGGGCTGCTTAATGGGCGCCAGCAGTACCTTTGTTCAGGGCTGCTTTATGGGAATAGGCTGTTTAGTGGGGATGCCAAGTCTATGGCAGTGTAGCAAATTATGGCAGGCGTGGCCTATTCATTATGAAAGATGGTAGATTAACAATTGATTTTATAGTGTATTCCCATTTACAGTGATCATGGGGGATATTTTGACATTGGGATTTACCTTTAGCTATTCAATTGGCCGTTGACGCCGGCCTAGGCAACAGATTGCAGTCAATAGACTCCTGTAACAGCCTTGTAGTTATCAAGCAGCCTTCTATTCATTAGACTAATTGGCAATAGTATAGATGGGATTCAGCTGTGCAAGTAGGAGAACTGTCATCCTGTTAAATGGTAAACTATAAAGTGTTATGTAGGTCATTGTTAACACAACTTGTTATTATCAGCTGAAGTTAGTAAAGTCACAATGATGGCAAACAGTATTCATTAATGCTCCAGTAGTTGTTAGGTAAATATTTCATTATATTGCAAAATGGTGCTAATGGTCCTAAAAATGGGAAATTGTGCCAGCAGCGCCTTGTAGCAGGCCTGCTTAATGTCTCCCTCATGTAGGAGGAGAGCATGCCGCATCAGTATTAGTCTGACGCCGGGTCCGTGGCAACGTCGGTGTATTGCTGAAGCCGTGCCTGCAGCGCCTTATAGCAGGGCTGTTTAACGTTTCCCTCATGTAAGATGGGAGCATGCCGGGTCAGTATAATCTAACGCCGAGTCTGCGGGTAGGGCCGTGGAGCTTGCCCAAGGGATGAAGGGCACATGCCAGACGTACCATGCTTGATAGCAAGGTTGCCATTCAAACACATATGCAGTGAACACCGCTATCAGGATGACAATAAAGCTGGCCACCAAATCTTCTATTCAGGTAAGACCTGTTTCATAGGCGATACCTGGAGGATGAAGCACAAGCTATTGAACGAGTAAGGCTTCATAGTTTCGGCGACAACGCACCCCACGTCTTCATCGGCAGTAGTGGTTCACTGAAGCTGGTGGCAGCATGAAAGCTGGCCAGAGGTTCCACGTATATTACCTGTGTTACTCTATAACTAAAGGACCACTTACAATTTGGTAAGATGTACACTTGGTTGGACAATACAAATGATTGAGACATTATCATCTACTTTGAGGGGTCTACCCATGTAAAGCTGGACAATACTATCATTCCAAGCAGGTTATAATTGGGCAGGCTCAGTACAAGGGCCAGGATTGTCTTGCAAGACTGATTCAGAAATCGGGCCACAGTTGCCGTTCACGGCAGACGCTAAATTGCGAATATAATCTCGAGTTTGGAGGTGGAGCAGATTTGCATGACTTACCAATTCTTCACTTATTGATATCAACTATCTATAGACCCTATGGGCATTGTATGGGTTAAAGAGTGATTGAGCAAATATGCATATCTGCATGCTCAACTTCATGTTGATACATTATGATGGTGGCATTTGTTAGTCACATGGGTGCAATCAATTAAAGACTCCTGTAATGGTTACATAATCTCGTTTGCCACAGGAGTATCATCAAGTATAGGTCAATGGCAACACAGAATTGGTGTTGAATCACACCGTATTTATGAAACTCTGGTTCCATGGAACACCAAATATAGTCTGAAGAAGGGTCTCGACCCGAAAACGTCGCCTATCTCCTTCGCTCCTTAGATGCTGCTGCACCCGCTGAGTTTCTCCAGCTTTTTGTGTACCCACACCAAATATAGATATGTTTGTTTTCATGCTTATTCACGGGTTGCAAAATATGTGGCATAACAGTGGCGAGAGATACATTCCTCCATTTGCTTCATCAATCAGGGCTTCAAATAAAGTCATTAAGAACCCGTTTTAGGTCCTATTGTGTGATTGGTTTATGCAACATTGATTCCTGATTTGTCGGGAATAATAATACAACCTTACAGTATATGGTTATTTTAAACGTAACTTTGCTGGTTCAGCCTGAGGCTTGGGAAATCAGCCGTTGCATGATAAATCAAATCATGTTCTGCAGATTCAATAAATTGCCCTAAGGCTTGGGTTGTTACATCTATCCTTCTATGTGTTCAGAGTGCTTGAATAGCACCAAAAAGCACGATTTTTCTTTTCCAGAAGATGAAAAGAGTTTGTTTAATGCTCATGTTACATTGAAAACGGTATGGATTACTGACGTTTGGAGTTCATGTTAAATGATCTTTTGTCAATAGTTAAGTTGTACGGCCATTAACTGTGCCAACGTGCCTTCTCATTGAATTGGCTGTAGCAAACGAGACCCGCTCTGTCGGGTTCACCCCGGATATCAAGTTTATAAGGATATCTTAACACAAGGTCTTCCAGGACCAGTACAATGCCATATGGGATGTTGACATTGTGATAACTATTTCACCAGGGGGCTCCAGCTACATCCTTGACTTTGACCGGAGCTCATTAGGTAGTTATCCTTCTGGCGCTGGTTTAGCGCAGCAGGTTTAGTCGCTACATAATTGCGACGGTGCAGGATGATTACATCTGTAAATAATAATATATGATATTTTATGTTTATAAATACTTGAGCAGAGCAGACGGGGTCAGGTCTCAAAATAGTTACAGGCACGCCAGGGGACCTTTGGTAACGTAAGCACACATATGTACAACAATACGTCAAGGTCACCAAGAGCCTTCGAGGCTCTGAACTAACAAAAAACTTAGAATAACTTAGTCACAAGAAACTTAGTCACAAAAAACTTAGAATAACGTATCTGTTCAGGCCACTCCAGATGATAAAAACGGAGTTTGCGTTATGTAGGAATGGATTCTGATTCCAGATCTCATTCCACCAGGGCTGCTACAACATCAGCAGCAAGGGTATTTACATTCCGCTAGACCACATCCTTACAGCTGCAGCATGGTCCAATGAACGAATCTCCAAACATTTATAATAACCCATTGCTAGACCAAGGGTATTTGTCAACTCTATTTTATGTTCTAGTTATACTTTCCATCTGGGTGAGATGTGAATATTATTACTTCAGTTAAACAGCATCAGCATGTTTTAAATCTATGTCATGACTGGATGCATTATGAATGTTTTCCTTCATTTGTCAATGAAGCAGTTGTGGTTGTGTAGACTTGTTTCTCACGGCATGAAATCACAGAGCTTTGTAGTCTTCACATAGTCACTCACGTGACTCCGAAGTAAAATAGTAAGATTAAATGAGAACTTACCAGTTTGAAGTTTGATCTTTATTTTATGAGGAGTTACGATGAGGGACTACTTGCCCTCCGCTCCAAACCCTCATAAATGTCATCTGGTAGTTCTAGTCTAGTCTTCTGTTATCTTACTATTATACTTCAGTCACTATTACCTGTGATTTCACACCGCTGCTTTGAAGATTAACGCACGTGCGGCTGGACGGGGTTCTTCACGTAGTCCCTCATCGTAACTCCTCATAAAATAAAGATCAAACTTCAAACTGGTAAGTTCTCATTTAATCTTACTATTTTTGTGACACAGCCTTAAGTTCATATGGAAAAAGTTATGTACTACAGCAATCTTAAGAATATCCTATCCATTTGTAAGCAAATATTAGTTAGACTATTTAGAAATACTTCATCATTACACTTAATGAATATTGTTATAAATCAAATTTTAATTCTGTCAAGCGGCAAAGTGGTTAGTAAAGTCATGCAGTATGGAAACGGGCCCTTCGGGTCAACTTGTCCATGATGTCCAAAATGCCCCATCATTTGCCTGTGTTCCGTTCATATCCCTGTAAATCTTTCCCACCTGTCCAAATGACTTTTATAATTGTTATTGCACTTGCTTCAGCTACATCCTGTGGTAGGTTATAAAATATACCCACTGACCTAATCTCAATTCCTGACCGTTGAAGCCCAGAGTGCCAAAAGCCTCTGCACCTCCATGTCTACCTGCAATGCTACTTTAAGGAACCTATGTACTTATATTCCTATATCCGTCTGCACCATAATACTCCCCAGGATTCTACTACTCACTGTAATAGTTCTGCACTGGTTTGACTTCCACGCAAGTGTTGACTTCCTAAAATATAACAGCTTGCGTTTACCTGAATTAAATTTCATTCACCATTCCTTGGACCACTTGCCCAGCTGACCATGATCCCACTGCAATTTAGTTTAGATTAGAGAAACAGGACCTTTGGCCCACCGACTCGGCGCCGACCAGCGATCCCCGCACATTAACACTATCCTACTAGGGACAATTTAAATTTATACTAAGCCAATTAACCTACAAACCTGTATGTCTTTGGAATGTGGGAGGAAACAGAAGATCTTGGAGAAAACCCTCGCGGTCACGAGGAGTACGTACAAACTCCGTACAGACAGTATCAAACTAGGGTCTCTAGCATTGAATGGCAGCAACTCTAATGCTGCGCTACTCTGCCGCCCTTCTTGATAATTCTTGCAATTCTTGATAAACGTCTTCATTGCCTACAATATGACCTATTTCATTGTCACCTGCAAACTTGCTAATCATGCTTTGTCCATTCTCATCCTAATCATTGATGTAGATAAAAAACAACATCGGCCCAGGACCGATCCCTGATGCACACCACTAGTTACACGCATCCAGTTCGAAAAAACATCCTTCCATCACCCCCTCTGCTTCTACCATGAAGCCAATTCTGCATCCAGTTAGCTAGCTCTCCCTGGATCCTATGTGATCTAACCTTCCAGAGCAGCCTATCAAGCAGAACCTATGAACGGCCTTGCTGGAGTCCATATACTCAAGGTCCACAGGACTGTATTCATCAACATTCTTGGTACTTTTTGTATCTCAGCCGGGACTCCTGTATTTTTCCCTTTAGCTTCTCACCGTGTTCTTGGAAGCATCTAATCAGGCCCAGATTTTTCTACCTGTATGCGCCCTAGGAGGTCCAGCACCTTGACTGTAATATGAACTGTCATCATGACCTCTCCATTTCCATTCTCAAGTTTCCTCATCTTCATATCTTTGCTGTAAAAGCATTGGGAAAATATACTTTGCCCATCACCTGATGCTCCACACATAGATGAACAATTTGGCCTCTAACAATGAAATCATTGCAATATAACCCATCCGTTATGGAGGTCATGGGAAGAAGGTAGGGATATTGGTCCTCCTCCAGTTCAGGTGCAATCTGTCTATCTTATACAGGTCACCTTTGCATCAGATGAGATCCCAATGGTCCAAAAATCAGAATCCCTGCTCCCTCCTCAACCACTCGTTCAACTGTCCAATCCTCCTATTCTTAAAGCCCTGTCCCATGGTATGAGTTCATTCCAAGAGCTCTCCCGAGTAAAAAAAAAATCAAACTCGTGGTAAGCACGGAGAATGAGCGTAGCGGGTACATCAGAGTTCGGGGACGTCTCATAGCGGCTCGTAACGCTAATGGCAGGTACTCGGGAAACCTCGCTAACAGCAGGTAAGCACGGGAAGACTTGTGAAGATTTTTCAACATGTTGAAAAATGTCCACGAAAGCCCCGAGTACCGACGAGTGGCCATTGCCGTAAATCTCCGAGTTCGAATCAGGGCAAACTCGGGAGAGCTCTTGGAATGAACTCGTACCGTGGGACAGGGCTTTTACCCTTACTCACAGTAATCTGGTGATTACTACCCTTTTGGTCCTTGTTTTTCTGATCTCCTTTTATACTACCTATTTCATTTTGTGTGCAATGACTTCTGTTTGCTCCACCCCACCCTTGAGAATATTCTGCATTTAGGGAGGTAACACGTCATCCTGGAGACCCATTTGCTATTAAACACTCCTGTCTGTCCCCCTAACTAACGAGTCTCTTATTACTAAAGCCATGTGTACATACAAGTCCTTTTAATGCAGTAACTACTGTGAAGGGAACTTTACATGCACACAGATGATTAACAGATGTAGATACATCCTCATATCTCTTCTTGCTCACTGCCAACGATGAAAACAATCAGTGAATGAACATTACAAAAATTCAATATTACAGATTTCAGAGTTGTTAAACAAGGAATTATTAATATGAATTATGTTTCCCTTTTATTGTCAGGGCAGGCGGCTGACTAAACCATGAACCAATATGGATGGAATATGATGTGGACAGGATGGTGGCTTGATGTTAATCAAACAAACATGCACAAATGAAGCATTCAACAAATCTAGAGATATTAAAGGTTGGCACGGTGGCACAGCGGTAGAGTTGCTGCCTTACAGCGCCAGAGACCCGGGTTCGATCCTGACTATGGGTACTGTCTGTACGAAGTTTGCACATTCTCCCCGTGACCTGTGTGGATTTTCTCTGGATTCCTCCTACACTTCAAAGACGAGCAGGTTTGTGAGTTAATTGGCTCGGTAAAATTGTAACTTGACCCTAGTGTGTGTCGCATAGTGTTAATGTGTGGGGATCGCTGGCCGGCGCGGACTCTGTGGGCCAAAGGGCCGGTTTCCGCGCTGTATCTCTAAACTACACTAAACTAAACTAATATAGGGAGAAATTAAATTTAGAAAATAATTTTAAATGGATCGGCGAAAAACATAATTGAAGAGAGGAGCATCTGAGAATTACCCATACAGAATGTTTTATAGTTTCTATGGTTCCCAGTTCTGTTAAATTTATGCATTTAGATTTCCTTTGTCATTTAAATGGAAGATCTAGGAAACTGGTTAATTTGCAGTCGGATAAATTAGTGTCTCATAGGTGCAGGTCTGTCGATTTTCTAAATAACAGCAGATTAAAGGCTTAACAATCTGAACTTCAAAATATGTTTGTGGCCCATCTTTTCAGGGCGTTCCTTATGAAATGAGAATCTTTTTATTAACATTGTCAAAAATATTGTATAAAGTGCCCCAATAGGAAATCATAAAATATCCAGAAACTCCTGCAGATGTCATTTAAGAGTCTTTTCAAGAATAATTATACTGGTTTATATTCTTTGTTCACCAGATACAATATTAATGCATTAAGTTGTTTAATGCTGTGACTGAATACGTGGTGGACAATAACTAGGTAAGAGTCTCTATTAAAACCATTTAGTAGACATTATTATTTCTAATGGATGAAGGAAAATTAACATTTTTACCTTTGTCTACAAATTTTCTTTCCGGTAGCGACATTTTTCAAATGGGCTTACAAACGTTTAGATCAATTAATGTAAAATTTGTCTACTGGAAGTTTGAATCAACATCCTCAAAATCAACCTTGGCAATAATATAACATGTTTATTCCCTGTATGATCGGGTAATCACGGGCTTAAACTCCATCCTCAGTCACCATTTTCACGCAACCACCTTTAGGATACGTGGCATGTTGTTATGTGGAGAGCCTCATTGAATCAAATCAGTTGGAGGCAATGAGAAATTGGCAGAGTGGGCAAAAAGGTCATATTTTGGTCTTGCTCTCTTCCCTGTCACTATGGCTCTGGGGTATGCATCTAGAAAAATAAAAATGAGAAGGTGTAGCAATATAGATTGGGAAATTGTCCTGTCATGTTAATTGCACCAACATCTATGCCTTCCCAAATCATTCATAATTAAGTTGCCATGAGGATAATGTGCAAGAATTTGGCCCTGATTTTGAAGTGATAAAGGCATTGTGTTTCCTTCCACATATTTGATATACAGCCTGGAGATATACAATTAGATGATTGTACAGCACAGAAACGGGCTCTTTCACTGCTTCTTTCCTATAGTGACCGTGATGCCTTTGTACTACTTCCTGCATCCCTTTATGCCTTTTCTATCCAAGTAACTGTGCACATTCCTTTTGAACACTGTAAGTGTATCTGCCTTCACTTCTTCCCCTGGCAGCTTTCTCCACATAACCATGACCCTCTGTGTGGATAAACTTACTGCTCAGATCTCCATTCAATTTATTTCCTCTCCTTAAATCCGTGCACTCTAGTTCTGGGCTCCCTGACCTGGGAAAAAAATGACTCTATCTATCGTATCTCTCAATCTTTATAAACATCTGCAGGACAATTCCTCAGCCACCTACCTTCCAGTAAGTATAAACACATCCTATCCAATTTCTCATGGTGACAGGAGATAACCTGGCCTGATCTATTGAATATTTCCAGCATTTTATGTTTTATTTCAAAACTGACATTAATGATGAAAAACAAATCGAATATATTAAAAGCTAATGCTGTGGTGTTGGAAATCTGAAATAAAAACAGAAAATATTCATAAATACTCGTCGGGTTGCATTTGTGGAGAGAGCAGCAGAATTAACATTTTATTTTAATGTTCTTGCATCAGAGGTTGTTTGTGGGCATAGCTTGAACTCAAACTCAACATAATGTACAAAGTTTCTATTGTAACATGATTCACCTGAAATGTTAAATCTATTTTTCTTTCCAGAGATAGCTACCTGATCTGCTGAACAATTTCAGCTTTTTCTGTTTACATTTTGGATGAAATATTGTCCTGTGTTCAATATTTCTTAAAATGAAATGTTATTTCCAGCAGTAAAAAGGATTGCTTGTCTTCACTGTTGATTAAACTTTGAAAAGACTGTGAACTTTAGCTGATATTGAATATTAGGATGAACTATTACCACATACAGGGAGACCTAATAAAAATATATCAATTTACGAGAGGCATAGATAGGGTGGACAGTCAGAACTCTTTAAACCAGGAAGGAAATGTCAAAGACTAAAGGGCATAGTTTTAAGATGACTGGAGAGGCAAATTTGAAAGGAGATGTATAGTGAGTGTCAGTTGCCTGGAACATGTTGCCAGAGATGATGGTGGGGGCAGATAAAAGTTTATAGATAGGCACCTGGTTATGCGGGGAATGGATGGACATGGATCACGTGCAGGCAGAGATTAATTTGATTTGGCATCATGTTTTGCATGGACATTGTCGACTGAAGAGCCTGTTCCTGTGCTGTACTGCTTTCTGATCTATGTTCACTCTGCAAAAACAAGTTCTGAATGTAAGTTGCAGTGATGCAAGCTGTCAAGAAGTTTGCTTAGAGGCATCTCGGAGAATGCAACAGAGTTATAACAGAGCCAACCCATACCACTAATTGTATCCTATGAGCAAGTGTGTCAGCTTGGCTGAGAAGTAGCATCTCAACTATCACTTAAAAGGTTGTGTGGATTCAAGATCCTATTACAACCATGAATACATAACCCAGGATGGCATTTCAGTGTAGCATTGAGAGATTTTTGCGTTGTTGAAAATATATCATTGTTGAAAATATGTCAGTAGAATTAAATAGATTTTATTTTATTGTTTGGTTGTATGTATGCTGATTGTATGATTTGAGAAAGATCAAGGTAATGTACTCTCTGTTCCAACTATAATTTAAGCCCCAACTAAAAAATAACTCCATTGATATTTGTACGGTATTGCTGATGGAGTCTGAAGAAGGGTCTCGACCTGAAACGTCACCCGTTCCTTCTCTCCAGAGATGCTGCCTGTCCCGCTGAGTTACTCCAGCATTTGATGCCTATCATTGCTGTTTATAAATTGGCTGCTGTGTTTGAATGGATAACAGTGACTGCATTTTAAAAGTTGGTTGTGAAGTGCTTTGGGATATTTTTTGGGTTATGCAAGGTCATTATATAAAGAGAAGCTTCTTCTTAATAGGACACTGAATCCTCTACTGCTGGTGGAGCCTGATTCCACAGCATTCACTATACAAAATAAGACAAGAAAATGCTAGAAATAATCAGAACTTCTGGCAGCATTTGTGGAGAGAGAATTGTGGGTTACTATTTCAGGTTCATGACCTTTTAATTGGAAAAAAAAAAGAAATTAAGCACACTTTTAGTTGTGGAGAAGGAGGGCTGGATAGAACAAAAAGAATGATGTGATGGGGTTTAATTTAGTTTAATTTAGAAATGCATTGTGGAAACAGGCCCTTCAGCCCACCGAGTCCACACTGACCAGCGATCCCCGTGCGTTAACACTATCTTACACACACTAGGGACAATTTACACATATACCAAGCTAATTAACCTGCAAACCTGTATCTCTTTGGAAGGTGGGAGAAAACTGAAGATCTCGGAGAAAACCCATGAGGTCACGGGGAGAACGTACAAACTCCGTACAGACAGCACCCACAGTCAGGATTGAACCCGGAGTGCTGCAAGCGCTGTAAGGCAGCAACTCTGCCGCTACGCCTCCGTGCCACCCTTTCGTGGAGACCAATAGAGACTGAAGGACCCAAATGGCAAGTGTGTTGGCCAAGAGAGGGTAATGTTGAGTTGTGAATTGCAGTTGATGAATTACAACCAGAATTGGATAGGCTAAGGTGAAAATGGGCCAAGGAATGGAAGAGAGGATTCAATTTGATAAGGGCGAGGTGTTGCATTTTAGTAAGGAAAACCAGGGCAAGATTTACGCAGGAAATGGTAAGATCCTGGAGTTTAGCTGAGCTTAATTTATTCTCACATGCACCGAGGTACATTGAAAAGTGTTTGTGGTGTGCTAGCCAGTCAGCAGAAAGACAATTCATGATTATAATCATGCCATTACAGTGTATGGATACACGATAAGGGAATAACATTTAGTGCAAGGTAAAGCCAGCAAAGTCGGATCAAAGATAGCCTGAGGGTCACCAATGAGGCAGATAGTAGTTTGTGACTGCTCTGCAGTTGTGGCAGGATGATTCAGTTGCCTGATAACAGCTGGGTGAATCAGGTGGTGTGTGTTGCCACACTTGTGTACTTTTGCCCGGTGGGAGAGGGTTGGAGAGGGAGTGGCCTGGGTGCATCTCGTCCTTGATTATGTTGCTGCACTTGCCGAGGCAGCGTGAGGTATAAATGGAGTTAATGGAAGAGAGGTTAGTTTGTGTGATGGTCTGGGCTCCGCCAACAATTTGCTGCAGTTTCATGCGGTCATAGAACAGAGAGAGCTAGAGGTACAGGTACATAATTCCCTAAAAGTTTCAATACAATAGATGATGCTGAAGAAGACACTTGGCATGCTTACCTTCAATTGTTGAATGCACGAGTTGGGCGGCCATGTTGCAACTACACAAGTCTATTGGAGAGACCACACTTGGAGTGTTTTGCACATTTCTGATTACACAGCTACAGGAAGGATGCCAATAAGCTGGAAAGAGTGGAGAAAAGATTCATGAGGATGTTACTGGACTGGATGGCTCAAGTTATAAAAGGCGAGGGTGGATAGGCTGGGAGTTTTTCCTGGGTGAAGGAGATTAAAGAGTGACTTTATAAACTGTATCGTGTGTAGTCAGTCTTTATCCCAGGATATAGAACAAGTCCTAGAGGAAGCTAGAAAGGTGGATAAAATACAAAGTTTAACAGTCAATTGGACAGGTACATGGATAGGAAACATTTAGAGGAATATAAAAGAATAATTAGGAATGAACTGCAGATACTGATAAGTCTGAAGAAGGGCCTCGACCTGAAACGTTACCCATTCCTTCTCTCCAGAGATGCTGCCTGTCCCGCTAAGTTACTCCAGCATTTCGTGTCGACCTTTGAAAGAATTATTACTTTATCCTAACATATGACAAGTCACAGTGAAAATCTTTGCTTGCATACCCAGAGTATGCAAAGAGTCATCACATGAAGGGCACTGACAAAGTTACAAAGTATCTCACGCCGGGTCCTCCTTTCTTGTGGCCCTCAACGACCACCGACCCTGACTGGTGCCCTCGTCAACGACTGTACCGCCGACCGTGGGGCTCCACCGACCCACGAGGCTCCAGCGATCCGCGAGGCTTTGCCGATTCATGAGGCTCCGACGCCCGGAGACACCCCCGCAGGAGGCTGCGGAGAAGCCGGGCACCGGTTGCGGCCGGGCGCGGGCACCGGTTGCGGCTGGGCATCCGTTTTCTGAAGTTTTTTAAAACATCGCTGGACAATTTAATGGCTGGAGTAAAATAGAAATCGACTTCTAATGCCGCCAACGCCAACAATGGGACGGATCTCCCGTACGGGACAAATAAAGGCAAGTCGTTTATTTTACATATAACCATATAACAATTACAGCACGGAAACAGGCCCTCTCTGGCCCTTCCAGTCCGTGCCGACCATTTGTTTTCCCCTGGTCCCATCTACCTGCACTCAGACCATACCCCTCCATTCCCTTCACGTCCATATACCTATCCACTTTACTCTTAAATGTTAAAATCGATCCTGCCTCCACCACTTCTGCTGGAAGCAGAGTTATAGGAAGGATGTCAACAAAATAGAGAGAGTACAGAGGAGATTTACTAGAATGTTGCCTGGGTTCCAGCAACTATGTTACAGAGAAAGGTTGAACAAGTTAGGTCTTTATTCTTTGGAGCGCAGAAGGTTGGGGGGACTTGATTGAGGTCTTTAAAATGATGAAAGGGATAGACAGAGTTGACGTGGATACGTTTTTCCCATTGAGGGTAGGGAAGATTCAAACAAGAGGGCATGATATGAGAATTAAGGGACAGAAGTTTCGGGGTAACGTGAGGGGGAACTTCTTTACTCAGAGGGTGGTGGCTGTGTGGAATGAGCTTCCAGCAGAAGTGGTGGAGGCAGGATCGATTTTAACATTTAAGAGTAAAGTGGATAGGTATATGGACGTGAAGGGAATGGAGGGGTATGGTCTGAGTGCAGGTAGATGGGACTAGGGGAAAACAAATGGTCGGCACGGACTGGAAGGGCCAGAGAGGGCCTGTTTCCGTGCTGTAATTGTTATATGGTTATATGGTTACATATAAACTTGCTTCCTAGGATTATTTTAATCCAAATTTTACATAGTGAAAAGGTGATTTAGGCCCCATACGAACCGGCAGTGTTTTTCTTGCCGATATGGGGTTTAAATTTACCGCAAACTGCAACGTTCCAAACGATCACGTTCCACAAAATCCCACTCGCAAGATGATTTAAATGGCCATTAATTTACGGGAATTAAACCCAAAATTCCTTCCATTTGGCCTATAAATTCATGATAATGAGATTTAAAAATCATGTTATTGTGAATTCTTGTGTGAATGTTATTTGGACACTTAAGCTATTTAAAAATGTTTACCTTTTCTTAAGAAATGGATAGATGTTTAGATCTAGTAATAGTAAGATTAAACGAGAACTTACCAGTTCGAAGTTTGATCGTTATTTTATGAGGAGTTACGATGAGGGATTACGTGAAGAACCCGCCTGGCGCTGGCAAACGGCATACTTCAAAGCAGCGGCATGAAAAACACAGAACACAAAAATAGCCGAAGTAACATAGTAAGGCTCATAATAGACTTAGAACTACCAGATGATCATTCATTTTATGAGGGTGGGGAGTGGAGGGCACGTAATCCCTCATCGTAACCCCTCATAAAATAACGATCAAATTTTGAACTGGTAAGTTCTCGTTTAATCTTACTATTTTACTTCAGAGTCACGTGAGTGACTACGTGAAGAGTTTAAAGCTTTCTGTATTTTTCGTGTCGTAGAATTTATATATATATTATATATATATATATATATATATATATATATATATAATATATATATATATATATATATATATATATATATATATATATATATATATATATATATATATATATATATATATATATATATATACACACACACACACACACACACACACACACACACACACACACACACACACACAACACACACACACACACACACACACACACACACACACACACACACACACACACACACACACACACACACACACACACACAACACACACACACACACACACACACACACACACCAAAATAAATATATATTTTTATTAACTTTTACATATATATCCCTTTCCATATTGGGATATTATGAACGCATCTGATAACTTCTTGGTTAATATATTATCCGTTTATAAGACGGTAACACTCTGAGCCCTATAATTGGCTCTATCAATTAGATACTTAGAAAATGCAATCCACAAGGAATTCACATATATCTAAATGAAAAAATAACTTTACTGTATATACAGACCTCCAATTTCTTATAACAAAATATAGTTATTTAGACTTATTTCCGCAAATTGCAGGTATAACACTTCTTTATACATAATTATTTTATTGATATATCGTAATATTGGTTTACATTCATAGATTTCTTTGACCATCAGCTGTTGAGATGGTCTAGTCAACCTGTAGATAGTCAAATTCATATTTTCACTTATGGAGGTTTTTGTACAACAATAAATTACTGCAGGGTTTCTCAACCTGGAGATCCCAGTGGGTGCAGCAGCATCCAAAGAAACAAAGGGAGACAGGCAACGACCTAGGTCGAGACCCCTTTTTTGACTTCAATAAATTACTGCCATTATGAATCATCACTAGCAGTTCAAAATCACACAATATAAATGAACCATAAAGGACCCATATTGGGCCACCAAAATGCCTCTGGCAGTGTCCTGCTACATATTCATCAGGTTTGTAATGGCAGGCACTAATTTGCAGCTGCTCTTTATCTCTTCTAATTTAAATGTAATCGAGATAACCACAGCATGTACCTCATTAGTGCAAGTGCTGATCTTTTATCAGTATATTGTTCCTTCAGTGTTCAGTTTAACAACTTGAACTGATTGATTGTTTGGACAAGTTTTAACTTGCACAGCTTGACCCACTTTAATTAATTTCAAGCACCTGTAATATTGATTAACACTTTGTTAATCACAACAGTTTTCCATGTTCTAGATGTTTCTATTTTCTTACACTGTGAAAGTGTAAATAATGATATTATTGTATGGTTTATACCATGAATCTTTACACTAAGGTAATTTTATAATATACATGTACGTTCCCCTTCTTTTTAAAATTTACTTTTGAGTGCAAACCTGAAATCAGTTTTCCCCTTATACAGGTGAACCAATCCTCCTTAGTTATATTAAGTTTTAACCATCATAATACACCTGTAATCCCCCATAATTGGAGATTTCATGACTTATTTTGTAACCAGATGTTTGCACCTCTTCAACGTACATCAAGCCTTCTTTTCCCCAATTATATAGGTTAAGATAAGGCTATGTTTGGATAATACCACTTCTGCCTTTATTTTGATCCATCATCAAATTTTTCATTGGATCATAGTTTTTTCACCGTAAGATAAAAGATCTTTGTCTTTGTTTTGATCCATAATCAAAATTTTTATTGGATCATAGTTTTCCTTCCCAAAGTTTAAAGATCAGTGGTCTGTTCTTTTGTAATTAATATCTTTGATTTATCATAAGGCAGGTATTCTATAATAATCAGGAGTTTAATATATCCTGATTTGTATTAATCTGCAACCCTATGATGCAGATTCGGTAAATTATATATATTTCTTCCTATTAAGCTCCACAACTAATGGCAATTTATTTTATATTGCAAGTATTACATATTTGCACCATTTTGAAACTTTGAAATTGTATTTCTTATATCTCATATATTTGAGACATGGATATTTATAAATGGATTAACCACTGATATTTAAATAAAACATAAAGTTTTATCGTATTCTTGAAGTTGGTGAGATACCATATAATTAATGTAGGCAGCTAGGTTTTTCCATAGCCTCACCACTTCCTTTAGATATAGCAAAACTTTTGCTATCTCAGGCACACCTGGCCTCACTTTTATTTTTATTTTATTTGTGGTGTGCATTCATAATTCACATCACCACTTGCAGGGTCTGTCTTTTGCAGCCCTGATCCACTTGGAGTTATATCCAAAGATACTTCCTCCACCCTATCCAGGGTCAGAGTTTTTTCATTTTTCAATTTGGCACATAGCCATATTTTGTATATTCAAGCCCCTCAGGGTCTTTTTTGGGGAACTGTTTGGGTACTGTGACCTTGGTCTTTAGTACATTCAAGCCCCTCAGGGTCTTTTTTGGGGAACTGTTTGGGTACTGTGACCCTAGTCTCTTTTTATATTATGGAGTACTTTCTCCATATCGCGAATTTTATTAACTTTTTTAAAAATACAGTCTTTCTGACTTTTAAAAATATCCTGCCAAAATTGTGGAGCATTTAAACCTTTCTACCGTATTTTAAACGGTACCAGTATCGGAACCGGCCCCGTAATTAATCTCTCGTTCCGATCGCTGGGTATTCCCCGGGACGTTCTTTTTAAAACTCCGTTATTTTAACAGAGTATATCTGTTCAATTTAAACTTTTAGTTAGTTTTTAAAACCTTTAAAATCCTGGTTTCCACCAGGCACGGAGTTTTCTCGTCCTAAAAAATTTTTTCAACAGCACTTACCTGCCGGTTCCGAACCTACCGCTGTCGAGGAGCTGTCTGTGCAGCTCCTGCTTCTGCTGTCAGCGTCGACGTAATGCCGTTTGCCAGCGCCAGGCGGGTTCTTCACGTAGTCACTCACGTGACTCCGAAGTAAAATTGAATTTTGTAATTAGCTACAATTAGGTAACTAACTAATTATATGCTTTAATTTCAGGCTCTCCAAGTAAGATTGTTTCATATTTGGTTCAGAATACTTCAATCTACAATTACTGAAAATTTCATTCAGTTCTCTTAATTTTTAAGAATGTTATGGGCTTTTGACTGTCGATCACAGCTTTTGAGTTAAGTCAATGGAAAAGCAATAGGGAACAAGATGCTAATTTATCAGTATGAAAATGGCCATAACTTTTTAATACTGAAGTTATGATAGTGAATTGGGTGTCAAATTAAACTTATTTTAATGCTTTATCTGATGGGATAAATTGCAGACTTGATTTTTAACATCTCAAAATGTTGTAACATTGCTATCAAGACGACTACTTTCCGCTGTGGGTATCAAACTTCTGGAGCTCTTATGGCGCTGTACTCAACCAAGCTAGTGAAGAGTATTCCATAAAGCTCCTGACATGCCTAGAAGATTGTGTTGAGGCTTTGGGTTATCAAGAAATTTGTGTACACCAAAAGATACCAAGCCTCTGAGCTCGTTTTGTATCTCCACTATTCATGTGGTTGGTCTAGTCGTTGTTGACAGAGAACATCAGCCATTGATCTTGTATGGTGGAGTAGGCTGAAGGGGCCAAATGCCCTGTACCCTGCTCCTATTTCCTATGCTTTCTGCTCAATCTGCATGTCACACAGTTGCTGGGTCTGAAGAATGGTCTCGACCCGAAACGTCACCTATACCTTCTCTCCAAGATGCTGTCTGACCCGCTGAGTTATTGCAGCTTGTAGCTATCTGCTTGATTCTAAGGATCCTTGAGCTGATCCCTGAAATCAACCTCAACAGGTCGGAGAAAGTCCATACCACAGCAATCATTTAGATTTGTGGACAGCTTTTTCCAGGTCACTGCTGGTTCACTATTGACTGCAAAAACCCAATTCATGTCACAACTTGCACTTTTTGTCATTCTGTTGAATAGAATTGTATGGAAATGGAATCAAGGGATATGGGGGAAAAAGCAGGAACTGGGGTACTGATATTGAATGATCCGCCATGTTCGTATTGAATGGTGGTGTTGGCTTGAAGGGCCGGATGGCCTACTCCTGCGCCTATTTTCTATATTTCTAATTCCGTGCAGAGTCAATGCATGCAAATGCCACATGCAAATTGTTCAGCATTCTCTCAACCAAGATACCTACAGAGACATTGATTCCCTCAGTTCTAAGTTCAGAAAAGGAAGTCATTAATTTGAAATATTAACTTTGTTTCTCCCTTCCCTGATACTGACTGACTTGCTGAGTAACCCCAATATTTTCTCTTTTTGTATCCTCAGTCGTACTTGGAAAAGGTTTGAATTGGAAGTTAATGTTCAGTAATTCTGATCTTTTATGACTACTTCTCTGCTGATATTGTTCACCACTATTATTTCTTACCGATTGGATCCACTATTCAGGGTCAGGACTAATGAAATGGTAGCTGGCAGCCCAGAAATTGGCTTCCTGATCTTGAGTCTATGTATTACAGTATGTAATGGGAATCCAAAATCAGTCTAACAGTATTGAACGCACACCAGTAAATTGAAGTGAATGTTATTATTTAATGGCTGGATGCTCTGATGCTTGACAGAGCTTAATGCTTAGAACGTGACAGATGATATGTAGACAAAAGAGACTGCAATGGCTGGGATCAGGAACAGAAACAGAACACTGGAAGAACCAAATGGGTCCTGATGCTGGGTCTTGAACTGAAATGCTGACCTATACCTTTTGACTACGGGTACTGCTTGACGTGTTGAATTCTTCTAGCGTTCTATCTTTGTTCTAGATCACAAATAATATGATAAGCAGAAAGCTTGCGGATAATTTTGAAGATGGCTAGACCTTATTCCAGGACCATTCCATACAGATTGGGGGAAATTTGAAGTCCCTGCTATTTTCCTAATGATACATTAATATTGTCTGATAGTTATGTTCTTTCGGAGTCTCTTCAAAATTAATCAAAATGATTTATGGTTATTAATTTTATCTGATGTCTCCCTCTTGATCAAGATGTTACCTGGCAAATCTCCAGCGCAACTCCCATATCTGAGAGTATTTGAAAGGATGTGGTCAGATCATCTGCTTCTTAATTTCTGACTTGTTCGTGTCAAAGGATAAATCAAGGTAGTTGCTATGAATCTTGGGGGGTGGGGGGGGAGGGGGTGGTAATATGCTACATGCTTCCTGGGCCAAATCAGGCAGTGGCCATTACAATTTAATCATTTTATCTTGTACATAGAACCTGAGTGACAGTGAGTGTAAAAATCCTCACCTCCTCAATACTTGGCACTCCCCCTGCAGAGTACCTACCTTTAATGACCACTTCACCATTTCATTACATACATGATTTAAAACAGGATGTATATTAAGTTTTCCCCCAGTAATTGATGGCAGCATGTATTACGCGTAATGCATTCACTTCAGCTGTCACACTGCCTTTGTTTCATGCTGTGACAGTAATTGTACATTTAGGTATCAAAGCAGCTTGCCATAAGTGGATGCAAACTCCATATTTCTCAATGAGCTCTTTCCTTATGTTTATGAAAGTACTGCAGATGCCGGAAAAATCGAAAGGAGACAAAAATGCTGGGGAAACTCAGCGGGTGAGGCAGCATCTATGGAGCGAAGGAATAGGTGACGTTTCGAGTCGAAACCTTTCCTTATGTTTATGCCTTATCTTTGTTTCAGTGAATAAGTTGTTGTATTTCTTCCCGACTTATCCACTGCTCAGGGAGCACCTTTCAACAGCTTACTCCCAGACCCGCTGCACCAGACTCTACTTTATTCTCACCTGCATCACACGTATTTGAATAGACACACACATTCATGAAGTAAGCATTCCTTTTACATAACAGAGACGTGGATATCCCAAAAACCTGGAGTATTGTGTACAGTTTTGGTCCCCTAATTTGAGGAAGGACGTTCTTGCTATTGAGGGGATGCAGCGTAGGTTTACAAGGTTAATTCCCGGGATGGCGGGACTGTCATATGCTGAGAGAATGTAGCTGCTGGGCTTGTACACTTTCGAGTTTAGAAGGATGAGAGGGAATCTCATTGAAACATATAAGATTGTTAAGGGTTTGGACACGCTAGAGGCAGGAAACATGTTCCGATGTTGGGGGAGTCCAGAACCAGGGGCCACAGTTTACAAATAAGGAGTAAGCCATTGAGAACGGAGACGAGGAAACACTTTTTGTCACAGAGAGTTGTGAGTCTGTGGAATTCTCTGCCTCAGAGGGCAGTGGAAGCAGGTTCGCTGGATGCTTTCAAGAGAGAGCTAGATAGGGCTCTTAAATATAGTGGGGTCAGGGGATATGGGGAGAAGGCAGGAACAGGGTACTGATTGGAGATAATCAGCCATGATCACATTAAATGCTGGTGCTGGCTCGAAGGGCTGAATGGCCTAATCCTGCACCTATTGACTATTGTCTATTAGCTTCTTAAATGCAAGATTAACAATGGCATAGGTTTTATATACTAATTAAATGGCTATTAAAGATCCTGTGAAATATGAAATATGCATTTCTGAGTTGGAAATGGGCAAAGGATCTGAAAACCAGGGCCTAGTGGATTGTGCGCATAGGGATTGATCGCTATGAGTCATGGAGTGTAACAGCAGGAAAACAAGGTTTCCGCTCCCCCTCCCTTGCCCCTTCCTCCTCCCCCTCCCCTCCCCCTCCCGCAATCTGATCTGATCCAAGATGGCGCCCAACCCAGGCGACTCTTTGCAATCTGAAGAAGGGTCTTGACCTGAAATGTCACCCATTCCTTCTTTCCAGAGATGCTGCCTGTCCCACTGAGTTACTCCAACATTTTGTGTCTATCTTAGGCATAAACTAGCATCTGCAGTTCCTTCCTACATCACTCTTTGTATGCTGGTCACAGAAATGGATCTAGAATCGAGCATTACAATTGCCCCACTCTTTCAAGTCTCTTCTCCAGCAGCAGCATTTCATGCACTTCTACACTTTGGATGGCTCGATTGAAACTCTGCATTGTTCCTCCGCTGACTGGTTAACGTGCAATAAAAGCTTTTTGTTGCGCCTCTGTACGTGTACACAAAACTGTACAACTCCTTCCCCTTCTGTCGCGGGGTAGACTGACCAACAAAAGTGAAAAGAAAAGAGGCACCCCCTAATCCACTTTCAGATTCATGAAGGGTTCCGACCCAAAATGTCACCCATCTTTTTTTCTCCAGAGATGCTGCCTGACCCGCTGAGTTACTCCAGCACTTTGTGCCTATATTTGGTATAAACCAGCATCTGCAGTTCCTTCCTACACAACAACAGTGAATTTAGGTGAGTTCAATAACATCCAATAGTCCCGAAAATATGCTGGTCAGGCACCACCAAAGTCCCAATGGTTTCCAGATTGGCGCCAGTGTTTTTCTCCCATTTTCAGTACTTGCACTATGCTGTTCTGTGCCTTGAGAATTCAGATGCATTAGGTAGAGAGTACCTGGCACAGGCAGTGTGTTCCCAATGACAACAACCCAGGCTCATTAGATTCCCACTGAACCTCCCGTCCTTTACATTAAACCCATGCCCTCTGCTTTTAACCAACTGTGCAGTAACATTTTCATTCTTATATTCTAAACCTTGGTTAATGAAGGCCAGTATCCTGCATGACTTCTCCAATACCTTAGTTCCTCTGTTCCTCAATAATCCCTATTGTGCATGTCCTAGCCTTCCTTGTCCTCCCAAAGTGTATCAGTTCACATTGATCAGGATTACATTCCCTCTGCCATTGCCTCTTCACAACTTCCTAAATTATCATTGTGGAAAACTAATACTCCAATATTTTTTAAATGCTCCACGCCTTCTAGATTTCAATTTCCAATTGTCCTATTTGCATTATCTGAACAATAACCAAATACAGTGTGTAATTATAGCTTACCTGAACCAGTGCTCATTTTTATCTTTCATCTACCTCAGAAATCTCGATTCTTTCCAATCTCTGCTAGGTGAGGAATCCACCAATGTATTCTATTGGGAGGTGGGAGTAGATGTGATGGTGAATGAGCATGTTGATGGAGTGGATGTGGTGGGAGTATGGATGAGCTTGGAAGGTTAAATCAATGGTACCAGGGCTCCCATGAGCTCCACTGTGGGCTTATTTGCTGAATGAGATCACTGTTTTGAAAGCCTTCTTTACATACACTTTATTTTGTGATATTCCTGCTAAGCGTTTAGTTCCGAGAGAATGCCGACATGTCCTTAGCAGGCACACATTTGGTACAATATATAGGAGGTTGTAATCATTTTGCCGTGTGCTTTGTAATATCAATGTTCACAGTTCACCCACATCTTATTTTTTTTCATTGAAGGGAAACACAAGAAATCAAAACATTTCAGTGGTGCTCAAAGTGAAAATTCAATAATCAATGTAGAATCCAAAGCTAGGCACAAAGTGCTGGAGTAACTCAGGGGGTCAGGCAGCATCTCTGCAGAAAAAGGATGGGCAATGTTTCGGGCCGGGACCCTTCTTCAGACTGAAGAAGGCTCCCAACCTGAAACGCCACCCAACCTTTTTCTCCAGGGATGCTGCTTGGCCCATTGTGATACTCCAGCACTTTGTGTCTATCTTCGGTATATACCAGCATCTGCAGTTCCTTTCTACACCAATGCATTTTGGTTTTGATGACAATGGCATCAATGCCAAACTGCAGAATGAAATTCTACTTCTCAGACTTAATACATTTTCAGTCATCCAATAACCGCACAATACATGACAACATTTGGCGAAAACTACAGCCATCCACTGACACTGAGGTAGTTTTGAAATCAGTCACAGCCTGCACAATTCATCCCAGTGCATTCGAGTTAATAAGAACCAGTGTGGCAAAGGTGGGACAGCCAGTCAAACCTGAAGTAAGGTCTAAGCTAAAATAATTGAGCTATCAAATGCTGCATTAGCAACGTGATGTGTTTTTGTGGACAACTGGATTTAATAAATGTAAGCTCTGTGCAACTGTCAGCAATAGTCTCTGAATTGACTTCTTCATTCACTGAGCTATAATGATATCTAAATTCGTTTCCTGGCTTCAGTAAAAAAAAATCGGTCAGAATGTTATGGGCTATTTCATTTTGTACATTGAAAGAGAGCAACATCATAATTTACATACTCTTGTGCTCTCACTCACAGGGGATTAGAGATTAGGCTCGGCTGAACAGGGTTGGTATACAGACATGTGTGCTTGCATATACAGACATGCATCTCAGCACACACGTGCACGCTCACACACGCTCACACTCACACACAGACTCTCACATACAATCACACACCCACACATCCACACACACATGCACACACTCACACTCACACACAGACGCAGATTCTCACATCACAATCCACGCACAACACGTGCACACCACACTCTTGACACTCACACTCTCACACACATACAACTGGCGACACCCCCTCTCACATTCACAGTCATGCTCACTAACACTCACTTCTCCCCCCCTCACACTCACACAACCCTTCTCACAATCACACTCTACACGCTTTTGACAATCACTCTCACAACTCATAGTCACACTCACTCACCCACTCTCGCTCTCAATTCTTCATACACTTGTGCTCACTAGGTGGAGACACTCTCCCAATCGCAGTCTCACACTACCGCACTCCCCCCTCGCACTCCCCCTCGCACTCTCCCCTCACACTCCCCCTCTCGCACTCCCCCTCGCACTATCACACTTCTCTCATACTCTCACACACACTCACACTCGCTCACATAGAAGAAAGATACACACAATTTAAATTATTTCAATTCTATAATTTAAATACATATTATTGACACCAGGATTCAGTCCTCCTGCATCCAGCCATCCAGAAAAAGAGGGGAACAAAGAGGTGAACAGAAGAAAAGGTATGGTAGTGGAATTTCGTTTGAAACATCTGTGTTCAATCTAGTGTCCTAAACACTGCATTCAATATATTTGCAAAGTGAAAAGTTGTTGATATCAACAGAAAAATCACTGTCATATTTCTAACTAAATCATGCATTTTTTTTTGTTGAGAGCTAACTGCGTTATTAAAACATGATGTTGCCCTTTTATTTTTAGAGAAACTCGAAAGAGGAAACTTGCTTGATAATTTAATTTATGTTCAAGATGATTTTGAATAAGTGCAGTACTATCAGTGAGTTTTCTGGTAGATATCACACACATTTATGAGTGAAACATGAGTCAGCAGAGAGGCTGTTTGCATCACTGAATGTCAGTCGAAACTTACATCGACTAAATGCTGCTGATAATTTTGCAACTATAGCTATGAATTGACGTGGGTGCTTGTAGAAATATTAGCATTTGAAAACTTAAATGCATGTAATAATAATACCTGCTTTCTGAGATCGCTTTTTTTTAAATTTACTAAACTAATTATCAAACTGATAAATAAACTACCACTATATTATTTTCAAATTTGAATTTAAAACTACTTATGTGCAGCTGAAAAAAATAATTCTTTGTAGGAATTTCACTTATTTATATTGATGGTTGCTGTATTAATCCGCTTTGTTGCTAAGTTTTGTATACTTATTCATAGAGTTTCGAAGTTATTTAATGCGTCTGTCTCATTATCTTAAATAAATAACTCCAAACAAGCAATGTGTTTGGTGTTAGTTTTTTATGATCGGACATTATTTTCTGTACGCATCTTGGATATGTTATGCTAAGTTGGTGTTTTGTTGTTTTGTGCCCCTGTCCCTTCTTAAGGAAACGCCTCGTGGACGGTGTTGGGTAAACACTTGAGCGGAGAGTCCGTGGGCAATCCACCCAGAATTCTGTGTAGGGTGTACCGGGGGGGATGGGATAATGGGGGGGGTGGGGTGGGGGGGGGGAGAGAGAGAAGATGGAGAGTTGGAAGAGTAGAGAGAGAAAAAGACAAAGACTAAAGAAACAGGCTCAAAAAAGAGAAGACAAACAAAAAAGAAAGAATGGCGAGAAGCAGATGCACAAAACTAGAGGCAGAGATCTACCCAAGAAAATAATAGTAAGAGAAATAAATAAGAGAGAGCGAGACGTAGAGGAAAAGAGAGGAGTTAGAGAGGACCTGACAAAAGAGAGACTGGGCGAAAAAAAAGTGGGAGAGAGAGATTCACATAAAGCAGAAGAGGAGCTGAGAGGAGACGGACGATAAAAAAATGGACAAACACACATAAACAATACTAAAAAAACAAAAAACGAGAATGAGAGACTAAACAACAACACCACACACCCACCCACAACCACGATAAGCACACTATCCCATCCCCCCCCCCAGCATCCCCCCAACCCCCGACCCGCCGCACTCTCACACCACCCCCCCATCCCCCTCTACTCCTCCTATCGTCTCTTACTCTTCCCACCCGCTTCCCCCCTCCTCTCTACTCTCCTCGCTCTCTCTCTCCAACTCAAAAAACACCACCTCCCCTCTCCTCGTGTTCCAGCTCTCTCCCCCTCCACTATCACCCCCCACCCACACTCACACCCCCCCCCCACACACACAAACTCACACACCCCCTACACACACACAACACACACTACACAACAACACACAACACACCCCCCACACACACACACACACACACAACACACACACCACCACCCCCTCTCCTTATTTTCCTTTCCATTATTCTCAAAACATCATATCCTCTTCCCTACCCCCCTCATCCCCTCTCCCCATACCCTACCAAACTTATGTCTCATTCTATATCACTAAAACTCCAAATCCCCAATTAATCCTTCTCCTCCCAAAAATATAACCATTATCATATCACACCCACCCTATCCATCCAACACCATATCTTTCACCCTATCAACCCCACAAACCCTCCCTTCTAAAACCCTCCAACACCCCTCTCTTTTCATTCTCTCTTCAACTTCCCTCTATACATCCTTAATCCTCCCCAAATCTACCAATATAACTCCTATCACTCAATACACTCTTCTCCCTTTCTATCATATCTCTTACCACACTATTCCTTCTATCACTCATTTTCCAATACCACACTCAACTCAAAAGCTCATATAGATCATATCCGTCGATAGCACCATCTACTTACCCACTCTTATTCTACCCCCACTTTACTTACCATCTCCACCATCTCCATCAAACACTCCACCATTCCACTAACCCCCCCCTCACTTACCTCCAATTACCAACCATCACCCATAAATCCCAATCTCTCCCAATATGTAACATGATAGATATTTTTATTATCTATTTACTTAAAGTCACTGTATGTTCATATACCTCCACCGTGCAATATCCCATCCCTTACGCACATATAATTCTCATTTTACCTTTTTTTCTTGTTGTCAATAACTCTACATATTCACTCTTTTTTGATATGCCAAACGCACTTCTACTTGAGAGTATATCATCTCCAATCTCTTCACCCTTATCCGTTCCTACATAACCCAATCCCTCACACAAGTCAACCCTATAAACTACAAATCTACTAACACAATAGATACATCACACACCCTATTTAACTCTACGCCCCACTAAGTAGATTTCACTAATAGTTGTGTTGCATTCAATCCTCAGTCTCATTCGCAAATGATTCTATTCTACGATACTTATGTTTGATCATGTGATTACCCGATCATCAATCATCATACAGATTCTATGAATCTCTGATGATTCTCACAATGAATCCCTACACATACATTATAATGTATTCTATATTCAATAACTTGTGTATTCTAAGATAGACTGCACATCTTGTTCACTATCTGTGACCTTTATTTTTTATTCACATTATACACAATCCATAACATTAATCTTCTCTATACTCTCTAAAGACATATTACTCCTTCCCTTACATCGCACCTCTCTCCCACCAATACACCTAAAATGTCCTATGTTGGTCTTCACCTATTTTTTCATGTTCTTCTGTTTACCATCATATCCTCCTAGCTCTCCAATTTGTGTCCAATCCGCTGTTCCCTTTTAATCACTAGTATCTAGACTTGTAATGTTTTCATACTTTCATGCTATCTATACCTCTCCAATCTCAGAATAAGATTCTGTTTCTCCATAGACACCAATCTCTTCGCTTATTACGCGTCCGCACTTTATACCTCTAAATTTGGCTCGCTGCTCTATTCAAGACATCTACTAGTTTTAGAGTCTCTTAGCGAGATCCCTCCTTTTTATACCTCTCTGTATACTCACATTGTTGCTTCTCTCTAATATTGTCAGACTCCTACTAAAATTAACGTAAGGTTCTTATTGTCTCATCATGTGATGTTCCATAATTTCTTATTGTTTATCTCAGTAGTATTTTATTGTACCTTTTTAAGATGTTTGTACTAATAGTAAATATGTCTCTTTCAATGTTTGTTTTTGTTTCTCAGATCTGTAATGTCCCTGTAGAAAATAATAGACTGTCCTCCCCTTCCTTTCCGTCTCTAGTGAGACTCCTACTCCACTACTACATTCACTGAAAATCCTATCATAGTAACACCATCGCCATAACAACAGAATGTCTCAGTCAAGCACTAAATCATTTTGTCCGTGTCATAGTCTCGCCACTGAATGTTTCACACGGTTCTATGTCACCCAAATCACTCATAACAATTTCCCTCAGCCGACATTAAAATCAATACTCCACCATAAGACTATGAGATTATTATTAAATACGCCACCATAACTCTCCATATTACTATACATCTCATTAAACTCACACATTTACAAATTATGTATTTACTACTAATATCAACTGTTGTTATTAATTAGAATGAGAATATATTGTAAATTAGATGACAATATAAAATTAATATTTTTCGATATTTCCACAATTAAGATACCTTTACAATAATATGTATTAAGTCAAACGATCTAATTATTCCTCCGAGATTTTTTTCTTTACTTAAGTGATCGACAGGTGGTACACGTTCCAGAACCTATTAAATAAACCACTATCTAAGTGTATAGAGACTCGAACAACCTGTTTTTTGTGTTGTATTCGTAATTCCTTACTTCAAATCATATTAGTAGACGCTATCAGATGTCTGATACTGAAAATCCCTGTAGACTGACCGATGTTAGGCGCAGATTGTATGTATAAGCGGCTAGAAAGAATTTGAAGATGTTTCTATAACTGAAGAGTTTCTGCAGAAGCAGTACGTGTTATGAGAAGATGTTGTGTGTTCGGAATATGATGATGGTACCTTCGTGTTCCGGTGTCTATAGAATGAATGTTCCCCCCAATCCATAATCTACTACACGAGACTAACTTTAATTCTCATGTGTCTCGCTCACTCTGCTCTTCTCCCCCTCTCCTCTTTTCTTAGGATATATGTAAAGTTTAATAATGTGTCAGAACGCACCATATCAGGTGAATGTGATGTAAGATGTGTATGCAAAACTAAATCAGTGTGTCACCCCAGTTCAAACGAGAGAAAGAGTATGTCATCCCCTATGTCATTCCATAATTTTAATTAAATATAAAATACCTACTCATGTATAGGGCTTGAGAGTCATATAGAGAACTTATGTAACTCTCGCGTGAGGTCAAAGTTGTATTGCACAATCGGGGTTAACGCATGTGCACGCAGTTTAGTTCGTTAGGCCTTGTTATTCTTTTTAACCTCCTGTACCATCAGACACGTGTGCGCTCAGAATTTGCCTCGCTGGTTGCCCTGCTTAGCCACTATCTGTCGCGTATTGTCAGTTACTTCGATGATGCTGGAGCGATCCCTGAATGAGCGATATAATTGTCAGGAGTAGATATTTTATGTTAAAGCCGATGAATTCAGCTCAAGTCTTACCTCATAGAGTTGTACTGCTGAGATTATAGGTAAGTCGTAGTACTCGTGGAGATTCATGAAAATCGCGCAGCTAGTATACTCAAGTTGTCGAATCCTTTCTTCGAAAGTGTCTTACAAAGCATTAATGAAGAATGTCCAGCTAAGTTATTTCGGGGATAGGACCCTTATACGACCGGCAGGTCGAGTGGCAGTTGTTGAAGGTAATTTAGTAATTACTCGTCCGATAAAGAATCGCACTCTTTAGAATTTGTTCGCGAGAATATGTGTTGTGTGTGTGTGTCAAGAGATAGAAGATACAAGAAATTTGGTAAAATAGTAATATTGTAATGACCTACCAGCCACTGAATCAATTTGTTATTAGAGAGACGCAGGTTGCGCTTCTGTTATATATGTGTATGTGTTTAGTATTGGAGATGGAGATATGGGAGAGGAGGATAGGAGAGCTTGATAAAGATGTAGACGGCGAAATGTCTCTCGAAATTATTATGAGCGGGGTCTGGATGAGTTAGGTCATTGGATTTAAGTGTAGGAGCAGCGATTGGAGTCAAGGTAAGTTGTGATTCTTCACTGAGTGGGAGGGTGGGGATATTCGATAGAAGGTGAGTAGAAGTCCGGGTGCTCGTGAGAGACCGGGGAAGAGAAGCGGTAGTATTAGAGACGAGGAAGAGGTGAATGGGAGGGACCGAAGTTGGGGTCACCGGGGAAAAAAGGAACAAGATCAGGAGGGTGGTACACGGGGCCACCCGGTGTTAATATTGTAAAGAGGAGGGGTCATTTCCAAGAGGGAATGATCCCAAGCTACGACGGGATAGGTGCAGTCTGTAAGCAATATGGAGGAAGAAATAGGTGAGTAGGGGTTCCGCTCCCTGGTGTGTGTGTGTGTGGTGTAAGTATAGAAGACTGGTGTGTGGGGCTGTTTGATAGATGACTCTCTGCTTGATCGGTGTGGGAGATATCGAGAGCAACCGCTCCTCAGAGGGGGATGGATTAGAGTGTAGACGGGGTTGTATGGGGGTGGTTAGTGGTAGATGTGCTGGGTGGTGTTTGATTGAAGTAGTAATGTAGTGGTGTACGGTGTCTCGGTGTTGTATGATGAAGTGCTAGAGACAACCAGAGAAGAGAATTGAGGATTAGGAGTTAAAAAAACTATAGTTGCTGAGCAATGTTCTCAGGGGTAGAAGGGAAAAAGTGATGACATTAGCCGAGGTGAGAAGGGGTGTGGTGAATATGAGAATCGGGAAAACTATGGAAGATTTAATCTTGGTACCCAGGTAGGGATAAAATTTGATGGGGAGAGACTTACAAATCAATTGGAATGGGAAACAGCCCCCGTAGGGGGAACTAGATCTAGTCCAATGGTATAAATTGACCACGGAGGACGAGGGAAGAATAGTCCCGCAGGGCCCCCCTCTCGTGGGTTTTTGGTTGTGTTTTATTTTTGTTTAGTATATAGACCCCCCATGGGCCAAGGAAGGAAAACACGGGGTGGGCTGAGATCCCACCTGTTTGAAAATTGCTACTGAAAAAAGAAAGTGAGATAGTTCGGGTAAGGCAATATCCAATTTCTATGGAAGGAAGAAGAGACTTCAGCCAATTATAGAGAACTTACTAAAGGGACGGTATATTAGGAGAGTTGTATGTACCCCATATAAACCCCACGTACTCCCCGTAAGGAAAACCGACGGGACGTTTCAGATTGGTCCAGGTATTCTCAGGTCGATTTAAATTAAGGTAGTTTAGTAACGCGACCCCGGTCAGTCGAACCCATATACCATAATGGGACGTATACCACCCGAATCACATGTTTGGTTAAGTGTGATAGATTTAAAAGACGCTTTTTGTAGCTGTCCCCTGGCTGAAAAGAGAGCAGGGACCTTTTTGCGTTTGAATGGGAAAACCCTCAGAGACTCCCAAAGAGAAAGCAGTCTTAGGTGGACTGCACTCCCCTCCAGGGATTTACAGAGTCCCGAACCTGTATGGGAAAGATATTAGAACCTGTATTAGAGACGTCCCGAGGATATGTATGAGACACAGCTGTTGCAGTATGTCGGCGCGATTTTATTACTCTCAGGGGAGAAGAGGAGGCAGTTAAGGACGTGCAACAATAGCCTTCCCCCATGACTTTCTGGGGAAAAGGGGTTGAGAGTTGTCTAAAGTATATTACAGTTTGTAGAACGAGAAGTTAATATCTAGGACACCTGAATAAGCGATGGAAAAAGGAGAATAAACCCGGAAGGATAGCGGAATTACCGGACTGCCAATGCCGAAGAATAAGAAGGAGATAGGAACGTTCTCTGGGACTGATTGGATATTGTGGATTATGGCATGGGATGACTATACCCGACAAGGTTTGGGTGTTCTATATGATTAATGAAGGTGAAGAATAATGATAAGTAAAAGGTGGGATAAATTCAACGGGGACGAACAGGCACCATGTTTAGCAAATTAAAGGAAATAGTTTAATCACATGCCCCTGTACTGGCTCGTGGGCGCGCGTCTTTGACCAGCCATTCCATCTTTTTTGTGAGTGCAGAAAATGGAATTGCGCTGGGGTACTACAAGGAGAAAGGAGGGAAAGCGGCAGACCGTCGCGTTCCTCTCCAAACTCTTGGATCCAAGTATCGCTGGGGATGGCCAGTATGTAGTAAGCGGTAGCGGCAACTAGCAAGTGTCGGCTGGTGGGAAAGTTGGAAATTGGACGTTTGGAGGAACTCTGGTGGTGTCCACTCCGCACAGCTAAGTCGGACGGATTACTAACTCAGAAGCCAGTCGGTGGTTGACGGTCTAGAATCTTGAAGTAGAGGTAAATACTTACTGGAGAAGAATGATTTGACCCAGTAACGGATAAACAACCTAATAAGTCCCTCTCAGTTGTTTTGTACGCGGCAGGGGCTGAGCAGAAGGAGAGTTATCAGAAAATGATTGTAGTGAGATAATACGAACTGCAGACAAAGAGTAAGGCATGATTCAGCTAGAGGGAAAGAGTTGGTATCATGAACAGTTAATTGAGAAAGCTTTGGAAAAAGCACTGATAAATTGCCAGAAGAAGAATAGCGGTGGTCCATGTAGCAGGCACAAAAGCAGAGGGAATTCGCGGGAAGCTTAGAGAAATAGGGCAGTCGTTAGTGCCCGCTAAGACTGCGGCTAGGACAGGCGATCGGGTAAAAATGCTGTCTGCTGATCACTGTTGAGAGAGGGAATAGAGATGATACCTGTAGTCGCGCGGGAGGAGAAGATAAATGAATGAGTTGGGTGAGCGGCTCACTAACGGACGGTGTAAGTGGTGGACGCCGGACGAAAAACAAAATAATTACTAAAAGGATTGGACGAGGGATTTGATTAGGACATACATTCATTCGCGCAAATCGCACTGAGTGCGCTCAGGCTCTGTGACGACACGATCCTACGAACTTATTGCAATGTAAGAGGAATTTATACTTTTAGACAACGCAGGCGGTGTCTGGGTGTGTAGTGTGCAAAAGGTGAATAGAGGTAATGAGAGCCTGTTCTCAGGGGGAGGACAACAATCTGGCCATTAGACGCCTTCCAGAGAATACAGGTTAGACTTCACAGAATTACACAAAAGTTACAGCAGTGGAAATATCTTCTGGTTTATAGGGATCACTTCACCAGGTGGGTAGAGGCAATTTCCACGATAAATGCCACTGCCCAGGTGGTCTCACTAAGATATCTGATGTGAACAAATCATCCCACGATATGGAGTTACATGGACCATAGATCAGATCGTGGAGGAAACACATTTTGCTTCCAAGGGTGCACCTATTAATTTGTCGGCCTGGGAATAAAAACTGGAAGCTGCATACTCCATGGCACCCAGGGAGTTCGGGGTGAGTGGAGCGGTGAATGCCACTCTACAAATACAGATAACTAAATTAATGGAGGGACGGGGATACCCTGGACTACATGGTACCAATTGCTCTATTGCGAATAACGGAATCGGCACCACGAAAGGATATTGCGGTGTCTCCTATGAAATGTTGTTGGATTGCCTTATTTTAGGAAAGGTGGAAGGCACCCAAAGCTTTGAGGGAGGTGATGTGTTTCTTGAGCGAACTATTTGACTGGAGTGTCCCGTTCCCTTACAGAATAAAAGTAAAGGATTATTGGCTCCAATGGCTCCTCTGCCACTTGACTTTCTCAATACATGCTGTAAAGGCGGCGAATGGGTACTGGTGTCCAAAGAATTGGAAGGAGGAGGTAAAACTCCAGCCCAGGTGGAATGGACACGTACTAGTATTACTGACAACCGAGACTGCAATTCGAGACTAAATGAATAAAAGGGTGGACCCACCGCACGATCCGGGTTTAAAGGTACCCGTCGATCCACCCGTTCTGAGGAGGTGGAAAAGTGGATGGTGAAGCCGGGAAGGAAACCCCTAACAGTATTTATAATAAAAAAGCATTGAATGTATAACTGAAAGCATGAAAGGATCAGTCGTGGTATTGTTTGCGTTGTATGTAATTGTGTAAAAGTGTTACTAATATTTGTGATAAATGTTAATATCCTATTCAAATAACATAGGGTAATAACCAGATCATTTTACTATTATTCCCATAGTGATACCAACAGTTTGACTTGAACGCTACGACTGAGAACCATTTGTAAAGTGGGGGGAAAGGAGTTTTTTTGATGGCAGGACTAATAGGCGGTATTTTAGGGAGTTTGTGGACGGTACATGCACCAAGGGGAAAGAGAGGGTGGTGTACAGTTAGTTTCCCCATCTCAGATAGTATAAAATGGGCAATAGATAAGACAGGAGGAAGTAATAAAAAGAGGTTACTAAGGTAGTAGTCAACTAAGCCTCCCCCTCCTCCCCCCCCCACATACACCAGCCCAAGAGCACCAGCACACTGTATGAAGAAATAAAGAATCAATCGAAATCCCTGAAGGAGGAAAAAACCTGTTTGGGGACTTGGCCACCCCCTGATAAGCTGGGACAATGAATGCGACTTAACATGTTGGGTCTGCGAGGACCAACTGATGAATTCACGTTGGCCATTAGGGGATCCAGTGTTAAATATGGACCTGAATGGGGTGGAACCTGACAGTTGACAGACCGAGATCCCCAGGTATGGGTTCTGGCAGACGCACCGATCGTGACTGAGTGTATCGCTAGGACGCCTGGTCAAAGGATGCCCGTCCTAGTAGCAGCAGCCCCTGCCAGCGCATTCGGCACCCATGGGCCAAATCAGTCCCTAGTGTGGTGGCCAGAGGGAGCCTAAATGGTATCACACTAAGAAATATTTTGAAAAACCCACCCTAAACAGCGGCGGCGCTGGAAATGATGACAAAGCAGTCAGATCCGCAGATGAGAGCAAGCGATATACCAGCACCGGGTTAGCCCTAGATTACCTCCTGGCAGAAGAAGGAGTTGTAATGCGGGAAATTCACCCCTCCTAATTGCAGTTTGAAACATTTTCCCGAAATATGATAATGGACATGCAGTGATGGACATATAGATGGATCCGTAAGTGAGGCGCATGTCCAATACAAAATTGGGCTTCGATTATTGGAACCCAATGGTGGGATTCCAATCCTCGGAGAACATTGTGGAGAACGGTGTTATCTAATGTGCATAGGGCTGACTGATCCTTTAACCCCTGTTCATCCCTTTGTTTAGAGAACTTATTAACCCAAGTTAAGTCAGATGCAGGCGGTAGTCCCATGCCTATAGGAGAGAAGGGGAAATACAGAACATAATGATAATGCAGCCAGGGACATGACATGATTACAGGAAGAGAAGGATTAGACAAGTGTTACGTCAGTTCGAGTTGAGGGCACATGAAATGAGGGATTAAAATCAGTTTATGCGTAGTCAAAAAGACAAAAAAGGGAGGATTGTGAGGATAAGTGATAAACCCTATTAAAATAAAGGAGTTATAAAGTGAAATTTCAAACAGAGCGAGGGCTGGAGAGAGGATTCTGACACAGCAGATGTCTGAAGTTTTGCCAGACCCCATCCTTTAGGAGTCCTTGAGTTAAGAAGTGATAGCAATCATAATAGCGGTAGCAGGGAGTGATTAGAGATATCCCTATCAGTGGAAGGGAGTGATAGATGGGACCCATTCGCCATAAGCTTCTACTTATAGTACAGATAAGAGGAGAACTGAGAGGGTTTCACTATAAGGTGAGTAAAACTAGTGGAAGGTCATGAGCAACTGAGCAGCCCTTAATAAATCAATGAATATTACAACACACCCCATGTTAAGAAATTGCTCATTACCATGACCATGTTTGAACATGGCGAATGTATATATTGAGGGGCGAGGGATGTAACCTACAGATTGTGCCCCTCCGACCCTGATTGTAGAAGGGTCCGTAGGGAGGTTGAATGTAAGATACTTGTATAAAGGGGGATGATTTTCTCTGGCTTCAGTGTGTCCTCGAATTGAGAGGTCACCACGGTCCTGCAAGACTCCGTAAAATAAAGAAATCTCTTTGCTTCCAAGATTTAGTCTTTGATTATAATTGTGAGCAGAAGTGTACCTCACTTCCCCATATCCCTTGACTCCCACAAGCCCAAGAGCTCACCCACTCTCTTAAATCCATCCAGTAATTTGGCCTCCACTGCCCTCTGTGGCATGGAATTCCATTAAATTCAATAACTCTCTGGGTAACATTTTTTTTCTCACCTCAGTCTAAATGACCTCCCCCCTTTTATTCTAAGACTGTGCCCCTGGTTTCTGGACACCCAACATTGGGAACATCTTTTCCTGCAATCTAACTTGTGCCAGTCCTTTTTAATTTTATGTTTCATAAGAATAACCCCCTCATTCCCTGTCTAAACTCCAGTGAATACAAAGCCTATCTTTTCAATCTTTCCTCATTATGGACGTCCCTTACCATCCCAGGGATCAATCTCGTGAACCTGCAACTGCACTATCTAAATCACAAGGATGTCCTTCCATCAAATTAGGAGATCAAAAATGCACACAATACTCCAGATGTGGTCTCACCAGAGCCCTATACAACTGCAGAAGAACCACTTTACTCCTCATACTGATAATCCTATTGTTATGAAGGCCAACATTCCATTAGCTTTCTTCACTGCCTGCTGTACCTGTAACCCAATTTTCAGTGACCGGTGTACAAGGATGCCCGGTCTTGCTGCACTTCTCCCTTACCTAACCTAACCCCATTGAGATAATAATCTGCCCCCTTGTTTTTGCTGCCAAAAGTGGATAAACTCACATTTATTTCATATGATACTGCATCTGGCCACTCACTCAACCTGTCCAGGTCACCCTGCAACTTTCTAACATCCTCTTCACAGTTCTCACTGCCACCCAGCTTTGTGTCATCCGCAAACTTGCTAGTGTTGCTCCTAATTCCTCTTCCCAAATTCATTAATATAAATGGTCAAAAACAGTTTGCGGCCCTCCCCAACACCGAGCCTTGCGGCACACCACTCACCACTGCCTGCCATCTCTGAAAAAGGACCGTTCACTCCTACTCTTTGCTCCGGTCTGCCAACTCAATTTTCTATCCATGTCTATCTACACCCTACCCCCAATACCATGTGCTCTAATTTTAGTCACCAGTCTCCTCCCGTGCGGGAGCTTATCAAAAAGGCTGTCTGAAAGTCTAGATACACTACATCCACTGGCACCCCTTCTTATCCATTTTTTACTTGTTACATCCTCAAAAAAATTCAGAAGATTAGTCTAGCATGATTTCTCCTTTCATAAATCCATGTTGACTTGGACTAATCCTTTTACTGCTATCCAAATGTCCATTATTACCTCTTTAATAATTGACTCCAGCATCTTTTCCCACCATCGACGTCCAGGCTAAACTGGTCTGTAATTCCCCATTTTGTCTCTCGCTCCTTTCTTGTAAAGTGGGATAAACATTTAGCTATCCTCCAATCCACAGGAACTGATCCTGAATCTATTGAACATTGGAAAATGGTCACCAATGCGTCCCACTATTTCTAGAGCCACCTCCATGAGGACCTGGGATGCAGACCATCAGGCCCAGGGGGATTTATCATCCTTCAGGTCCCATTAGCCTACCCAATTACATTTTCATCGCCTAATGAAAATTTCTTTCAGTTTCTCTACCCCCTTAGATCCTCTGTCCTTCCCGTACATTTGTTAGATTGTTTGTATCTTCCTTAGTGAAGACAGATCCGAAGTACCTATTCAACTCTTCTTGCCATTTCCCTGTTGACCATAATAATTTCACCCGTGTCAAACTTTCAAGGGACCCACATTTGACTTTGCTACTCTTTTTCCCTTTAACATATCTAAAGAAGCTTTTACTGTCCTTTTTTTTTCTTTATATTCCTGGTCTGCTTCCCTTCGTACTTCATCTTTTCAGCCCATTGTATTGCCCGTTTGCTGTTTCCCTTCTGTTGTCCTATGAAAGTTTCCCAAACAAATCCTCTGGCTTCCCCCGGCCTTCTTTCTTGCTCTTTTCTTTTAGTTTTATTCTACCCCTAACTTCTCTTGTCAGCCACGGTTGCCTCCTACTCCCCTTAGAATCTTTCTTCCTTTTTGGAATGAAATAATCCTGCGTCTTCCGGATTATGTCCAGAAATTCCTGCCATTGCTGTTCCAAGGTCATTCCTGCTAGTATCCCGTTCAGAGTCCCCTTTGTTCAACTGCATCACTGACACTTCTGATTTAACCTTCTCCTTTTCAAATTGCAGAATTTACTTCGGAGTCACTTGAGTGACTACGTGAAGAACCCGTCAGCCCGCATGCGCGTCAATCGCATTGCGCCACGATTGACTAGGAGGCGCGTTGCTCCTTCCAGCGGGTGGGGAAACCCGGCTCGGGGAACCCCGGCCACTGAGAGTGTGGGGAATCCCGGCTCCGGAAAGGGAAACCTGGCTCGGAGAAACCCGGCCACGGAGACTGCGGGGTGTCCCGGCTCCGCCAGGGGAAACCCGACTCGAGCAACCCCGGCCACGGAGACCACTGGGAGTCCCGGCTCCGCCAGGGGAACCCCGGCTCGGGGAAACCCGGCAACAGAGGCTGCAGGGAATCCCGGATCCGTGGGGAGACCCAGCTCGGCGGGGACACCCGGCTCGGAGAAACCTGGCTACGAAAGCCGCGGGGAATCCCGGCTCCGTGGGGAGACCTGACTTAGCAGGCTTCGGACAAGCACGGCCAGGAGGGTTCGCCTCCTGCAGTGGGGAGCGTCTTCTGACGTCTTTCCCGGATTGAGCATATCATGCTCCACCATGATGTACTCCAAGGAGGGGTGTCAGAACAGCGCCGCAGCAGCGCCTGGTGCAGGGCTGCATAATATCTCCCGCTCCGAGGCGGGGAGTGTAGGCAGGCAGTTCTGGGCTGACTCGCAGTATGGTGGTATGTCGGGTAGGAACATTCCACGACACACCAGCTGCGTGAAGAAAATAGGAGGGGTTCCCCTCCATGGGTATATCCTCGGACGTTTTCCCAGGTGGAGCATGGATGCGTCCGCAGGGCGTTCATCTCACTGAGGAGATGCTCCATCCTGATATGGTCTGCGGACAGGACCATATCAGCGCAGGTCTTGTCGGGGACCTGCGGGTGCACCTGTTGCAGGGCTGCTTACAAATCTCCCTCTCTGTGGAGGGGAGTGCGAGGAGTCAGTGTGTGACTGGCTCCCAACTCCGAAGTATGTCCGCGAAACATACGGGAGTGCATTACAGGAACAAAGTGCCGGCAGTGAACAATAAGTGCCGGCAGTCCCGACTGTGGATCACAGGCCAGCAAAGTCCAGCCGCCGAATTTTCTCCTTGGAGAAGACCTAGCCAAACAGGCAAATAACCTGGATGAGGAAGTAAAGCTGTCGGACCAGTCAAGGTACCTACGACAAGCAAAAGCCTCATCGTTGGGGCGACTACACCCCTATAACTCCATCAGCAGTAAGTAGTTCACTGAAGCTGGTGGCAGCTTGAAAGCTGATTCTCTGGGCAGAGGTCTTGTTCTTAAAAACCTGTGCGGACCAACTGACTGGAGTTTTTACGGACAGTTTCAACCTCTCACTTCTGAGGTCTGAGGTTCCCACCTGCTTCAAAAGGGCATCAATTATACCAGGGACCAAGAAGAGCAAGGTGACGTGCCTCAATGACTATCGACCTGTGGCACTAACTCCTGTGGTGGTGAAGTGCTTCGAGAGGTTGATCATGGCGCAAATCAACTCCTACCTTGACAAAAACCTGGTCCCACAGCAGTTTGCTTACCGCCACAACAGATCAACTTCCTCATTCACAGACCACAGTCTGTTCGTATTGGTGGAAATGTGTCAGACTCAATAACAATCAGCATGGGGAGTTCAAGGCTGCGTGCTCAGCCCCCTGCTGAACTCACTCTATACTCATGACTGCGTAGCCGGTCACTGTGCGAACTCCATCATCAAGTTCGCTGACGACACCACTGTTGTGGGACGTATCACTGATGGGGATGAGTCAGAGTATAGAAGAGAGAGATCGAGCGACTGTCCATATGGTGCCCAGCACAATAACCTGGGCCCTCAACACCAGCAAAACCAAGGAACTGATTGTGGGACTTTGGAAGGAGTAGGATGGGGACCCATAGTCTGTTTATATCAACAGGTCAATGGTTGAAAGGGTCAAGAGCCTCAAAGTCCTGGGCGTGCACATCTCTGAAGATCTTTCTGGTCCTGAGAATCTGATGCAGTTATGAAGAAAGCTCATCAGCGCCTCTACTTCCTGAGAAGATTACAGAGAGTTGGATTTGTCAAGGAGGACTCTCTCTAACTTCTACAGGTGCACAGTAGAGAGCTTGCTGACGGTTGCATCGTGGCTTGGTTCGGCAACTTGGAGAGGAAAAGACTACAAAAAGTAGTAAGCACTGCCCAGTCCATCATCGGCTCTGACCTTCCTTTCATCGAGGGGATTTACCGCAGTCGCTGCCTCAAAAAGGCTGGCAGTATCATCAAAGACCCACACCACCCTGGCCACGCACTCATCTCCCCGCTGCCTTCAGGTAGAAGGTGCAGGAGCCTGAAGACTGCAACGACCAGGTTCAGGAATAGTTACTTCCCCACTGCCATCAGGCTATTAAACCTGGCTCGGACAAAACTCTGAACATTAATAACCCATTATCTGTCATTTGCACTTTATCAGTTTAATTTATTCATGTGTGTATATATTTATATAATGGTATATGAACATACTGATCTGTTTTTGTAGTCAGTGCCTACTATGTTCTGTTGTGCTGAAGCAAAGCAAGAATGTCATTGTCCTTTCAGGGACACATGACAATAAACTCACTTGAACTTCAACTTGAAGGTCTTTCAAGCCAATACCCAAGCTGTCCCTGAGGGAAAACGTGCAATCCACACACCCCAGCAGTCCTATCCTTCAAATTCAAGGATGCAATCAGCTGAGGACGGAAACAGAACCCGCATCAGGGGCCTTTGGGCACACCATAAGACCACCGATAACCATGGAGGTAGGTGGGTCTGGTTCTTTCCAAAACACGCAGTGTGTGGACTAATTACGTGTGGTAATAGATTACACTGTTTTTGCACGAATATCAACGAATAACATCAGATCAGTTTATGCTGCACAGTATACTAGGATTTCGAATTGTATTTCCTTAACTTATTGTCACCCATACAACATACACCAAATTGGACATCTATTCATTCCAAACAAAAAGGTTTGGGTGTACAAGCAGATATCCAAACAAGCAAAAGATGGATGATGTTGGATCACCCTTGATTAACTCGCATTCACATGTGCAGTATAGACTTTTTAATGGGACACTTCGTTACTGTCTAACAACGGATTTCCATAGGACACTTTATGGCATGCATCGACCTCAAAGATGCATATTATTCAGTTCCCATTCACCGGGTTTACTGGAGATTTGAAATTTAGCTGGATGGGCAAAGATAGCAGTTAAAGCATTGCAAAATGGGCTAACTTCAGCTCCCAGGTTATCAAATTACCAAGGCAGTCCTTGGGCTGCTTAAAGCTCAAAAATACATATTTATGGTCTATCTGGATGATATTCTAAACGCTGAATCTTGCTAAATTAGCTGTTTCAGCCGCAAAACTAATATTTCAGAAATTGGGGTTTCTCATCCATCCAGTTAAAATTAAGTTGATACCAACTAAAGTTATAGTTTGCGATTTACCTTTAACTCTATTAATTGTCTGTGACTCCATCCTGGGGCAAGAGATTAGAATTAATGGAAGCTTGTAACTATCTTGTTGTTTATTCATCAAGTGGCCAGTGTAATTGGCAATTTAGTGGCTGTTTTGCAGCTGCGTATTGGTGCCTTTGCATTATCAGAACTTGCTTTGTGCAAAGGAGCAAGCTCTCAAGTACCATGTAGGTCATTGTTAACAGATCTATGCTATTAACAGCTGAAGCTATGTCAAATGCTGGACAAACAGTATTTAACATTGCTCCAGTACTTTGGTCATTTAACCTTCAGTTATGTTACAAACTGATGCTAGTGCTCAAAGATGGGAAATTACTATCCCATGTCTAGTCACAGAGGCGGATGGGATGTGCAAGAGTTACCAATCCCTCAGTTATGTGGTATCAACTACCTAAAATCACTAGGTGCATTCTATGGGTTAAAGGTTTATTGTGCAAATGTGCATATCTGCATGCTCACCTACAAGTTGACACTATGGTGGTGGCATATATTAATCACATGGGTTTAATCAAGTTAATATCCTGTGATAGTGTACCTCACCTCATTTGGCGCTGGTGGATCATCACCTAAATCAATGACAACACATAATGGATGTTGGATCACATAGAAACATAGATAGAAACACAATCACAAAGATCACAAAGTATTTAATTACATTGTGGATTGATGGAACATCAAATAATCACCAGTTGCAAAAATATCTGGCATGGCGGCCATTCTTAGGGGCAGTGGCGGTGGATGCATACCTTTGTTACACCCAGTTGTGTGTGTGGTCACACATCTATACAGTCATTATGTCACCTAAAGCCTTAAAGGCTCTGAACTAGCAATGTTTGTTAATTACAAAAACCTCATACGTAGGTACCAGTATAGACCATCACCAGGTGATTTAACGGGTTTTGGCTTGTGCAGGAGTGAACACTGATGTTTTTAAATCGCACTCCACCAGGGCTGCAACAACATCAGCAGCGAGGGTTATGGATGTTTCGCTGGACCTTATCTTAGCGTCTGCAGGATGGTCAAACAAGTGAATTTCACGTAACACGATGAGGGATTTACGTGCCCTCCGCTCCCAACCCTCTCTCATAAAGGTCAGCTGGTAGTTCTAGTTTCACGAATCTTACTATATTCAGTTCAACAACTGTTATCTGTGATTTCACCCTGCTGCTTTGAAGATTGATGCACATGCGAGCTGGCGGGTTCTTCACGTAATCCCTCATCGTAACGCCTCATAAAATAAAGATCAAACTTCAAACTGGTAAGTTCTCATTTAATCCTACTATTAAAACTAATCATATTATGATCACTATCTCCAAGCGGTTCCTTTACCTCGAGTTCTCTTATCATATCTGGTTCATTGGACAGGACTAAATCCAGAATTGCCTTTTCTCTGGTCGGCTCCATTACAAGCTGCTCTAAGAATCCATCTCGGAGGCATTCTACAGACTCTCTTTCTTGGGGTCCTGAACCAACCTGATTTTCCCAGTCTACCTGCATATTGAAACCCCCCCATCACCACAGTGGCATTACCTTTGTTACATGCCAGTTTTAACTCCTGCTGCAACTTACACCCGACATCCGGACTACTATTTGGGGCATCTTTGACTAGTTTCAAATGCTTTAGCTTTGTGTTTGCCATTCATACACGGGTTTGCCATCAGTGTTTGAGGAGCCTTTTCTTCCTTTCAGCTATTTATTTCCCTTTTCATCTGATGAATTTCCATTATTCATCACCAGATGAGGGGACATCCAGGTCAAGTTAAAATATAGAGTTGCTCACGTACTGAATAGGATCGCATCTGATCTGTTAGTTGTTGGATCACAGCTCTGTCTATTGCATGATTTATTTTCATTAAATTTGGCAACTCCTTTTTAGCTATATTGGTGCTGATTCTAGTATGTCTTTTTGAGGACCACAGTCAATGAGGGTTGGTTATTTTAATTGAAAGTAATGGTTGATTAATGGAGTTCAATATTGGAAAGTGTGAGGTTTTACGCTTTGGTAAGAGGAATCAAAAAAAATCAGGCTCCAATTTATCATGGCTCTACCTTTATCATGATAATCCTAACCAAACGCGTCTCCAAACACCGGACCCTAGGTGTCAGCACCATCCTCTGCAACCGGATGTTCTGACCTAAAGATCACAATCAATGAGGATAGGCAACAAAACATCTTTCATGGTCATTTTAGAACCAAGAATCACTAGTGCCCCTCAAGGATGCAATCTGAGGCCTTTACAACAATCCTGATATCCTCATGACCATGCGGCCAAACTCTGCACTAACTCCATTTGGAATTTTGCAGATGATACCATTGATTCTATTGGGATGCATCACAGCTGGTTTAGCAACAACTCAAAACTGCGAGAAATGTCAGAGTTGTAGATGTAGCTGTATCTATCACATAGATTAGATAGTCTAGATGTCAAAGTTCAGCATCCAGTCTCGTAGCACTGAGAGGCTTGCCAGGTGTGCTAGACTGAAAGGAGCTTGGCAGTGGATGGTGTTCTTTTTACAGGTTTATTTCTGCAAACACTTGCATCACTTAGATAAGCCTAAAGAGTTCAGGGGCAGGAAACTGAACAAAATAAATCTACATGTCTTACTGGGGAAAGGAGGGGTGAGGTGGAAAGGGACATGTGTTGTTTTGTGGTATACTGGGGCAAAGATTTCTGATCTGGGTGAATTCTTTCATTCTTGCAATTGCATTCTTGCATTGGGTGGAGGCAAATGCAGGGAGACCATGTTGCTGGTAAGTGGATTGGGTTCTTGCCTCCCGTTCCCTCAAAAATGCACTGGGTGTTGTAGTTCTACAGATTAAAGGCATCAAAGTTGTTGACCGCTGGAGGCCCTGCAGAGGCCTGGGGATCAACTAGATCAGGCGCTGCTCCAAGAGGCCATGCGAGATTGCATGCGGCCTGCAGCGGCATGCAGTAGTGAAGGACACCAACAATGTCGCTTGGCCAGACCGACCAGTAACTCTGCATTGGCAATGGGCTTTATGGCCAAGTTAAGAACTTGACTTTTATAACAACTTGGACTGAGAGTCATAGAGTGATACAATGTGGTAACCAGCCCTTCGGCCTAACTTGCCCACACCGGCCAACATGTCCCAGCTACACTAGTCCCACCTGCCCACGTTTGGTCCATATCCCTCCAAATATGTCCTATCCATGTAACTGAATCATGAAAAATGGCGCCCAAACATGGTTATTCATGTATACCATATCAGTACACTCTTCCTATACACTTGCACTTAACTAAGATTGTGCTTTTGTATAATAACACTTCTACCGAACTGTATGCAAAAAAAAATAATTTATTTGTACCTGTGACAATAAAGTACCGTTGAACATTGAAATAAGAAATGCATTGGTGTCTTTAGTTGACTTGAGGGTGCCTCATGTTGATGCTGGAGGCCTGAAGTGTTTCATTCTTTAACACTGACATCCCTCATGTTGACAGAATAAAATAAATAAAACAGCTTGCTGAGAAAAACTGAGCTGGAAATTAAGGAGAAAAGAATGGAAAGACTTCAGAAATAGTAAATCTGGGAATTAAAATCTAACAAGGTAAATTACAGCACAAAAAACTTAACACAGCTTTAAGATAGCAAGTTCTCTTTGCCCTTGCAGCATTGCCCTTCTTATCTGGGTTCAGAATGCAGACAGACAGCAAGCTGCTTTCGAGAAAGCCAGGAAACCGTGCCTACCAGGTATTTAAATTAATTTGCATTTTATCAGCACATTTTGTGCAGATGCATTGTCAGGCTCCAAATCCTGTTGCTCAGCAAATGGTGCTCTATTGAACAAGGCAATGAATGTACCTGAGGGCCACTCATCCCATTTCCCATGTCACCTAACTTGTTTGATCCTTGCCCGTACAGTTGACAAGCAGAGCAGAGAACAGGCCTTTAAACGACTCTATAGCCAGCTTCAGTTCGACCGACCTGAAAAGAGTGCTGAAAAATTGTACTCGTTACTGAAGTCACGCAGAGCTGGTGGTATGAATCTGGGTCAGGGTTTGCCAAAATGAACTGAATACTGGGAGAACTCAGCGGGTCAAATAGCATCTGTGGAGGCGAAAGGTGTAAGTCAATGTTTGGATCGAGACCTGCATCGGTGTTCTGTTCTTTTGATTCTGATTCCAGCATCTCTTTTGTCTTCAGATAAAGCTCCAGCCCCAGTGCTCTTATTCGCCACTGTCAGCTTGAATATGCTTACATTTATTTTCATAAAGGTGATGAAAGGCACAACTAGGGTATTAGTTGCACTGGAGTGAACCCTGAATTCACAGTGTCTCGATCTGTATGAGTGGGAGCAACAAAGAAGTGCAAGCCTCATATTAGTGTGAGATATACATTCTGTATTGAACATGCTATATTGAACAAATGTGAACACTTAGTTTTGGCCAAATTACTTTACTTAATGTTGGACTTTAAAACGACATAAAACAGTGGTGAGACAGTAGACCATTAAAGGACACCTGCTGATTTACACTTTATTGGTGATCATGGAAACTCAATCTTTTGAGAGTCGACTGCTGGCATGAAATAGAACTCAAAGCTGACCGCGATGTAACCGTGAAACACTTGCATCTGCTTGCATCAGATGATAAGTGCTGCTTGGAGCGATCATACCATTGTAAACTAGAACACACAATGTGCATGATTATTGAAAACGACATGAATCCTACAGCAGGAAATGTTCTGTAAATATTGATGAGTACTTCATTGCTGGTTATCAGATTGGGGGCTAAGTGGTTATGCCGCTGCTTGATTGAATAGTGTGTGATGGTACCTGCGAATTGCTTGATTATTTAGCACTGTATGCAATAGAAGTTTCCATTGTGTAGTTTGATTTACATTTTCTGTGCTGGGAATCAAAACAAAATGAGAAAGATTGACCACAGTCACTGTATATGGTCTTTGTAAAATTGTTTGCTTCTTTAATGCATAATGGAAATTAATCGTGGGAGGCAACATTTGCTTAACTATTTTTAACTACAACCTCTTATGTGCAAAGCAAAATAATCAAAGAATTGCCTTGTATCATCAGATAAAATAAATCAACCTTTGTTTAACTTAAAAACAAACTACTGGAGGAATTCAGTGGGTCAAGCAGCTTCTATGGAGGGAAATGGACAGATGACATTTCAGGCCGGGTCTCTTCAGAATCTCAGGCTGAAAATGGTGAAGTTCAGATTAATTACATTAATTGATTAGTACGAGTGACGGGGATAATTGGGAGAAGGCAGGAGAATAGGGTTAGGAGGGAGAGATAAATCAGCCATGATGGAATATAGGAGTAGACTTGATGGGCCGAATCACCTAATTCTGCTCCTAATACTTATGACCTTATGATCTAATTAATTTCCCCATGCAGCCTTCAACACAAACATTCCTATTAGTGAAAGAGTTGTAATTAAGGCATATTAAATTAAACTGAACAGTAAGTATGTTGAGTCTGAGCGCTGTATAAAGATGGTTCAACCAATGTTGTTTGGCAAATAACTTTATGCTCCGGTACATGTTTCTGAGGCAGGTTTAATGGAATAGAAGTGGACAAATGAATGAAGTTGTTAGAAATGAGCCACAAGATCTTTGTGTGGGAAGGAACTGCAGATGTTGGTTTGCACCAAAGGTAGACACAAAATGTAGGTTTAACTCAACGGGTCAGGCGGCATCTCTAGAGAAAAGGAGTAGGTGATGTTTCGGGTCAAGACCCTAAGGTCCTTTTCTCCAAAGATGCTGCCTGACCCGCTGAGTTACTCCAGCACTTTACTTCTAACTGGGTTTTCTTTCCCTCATTTGCATTGTGCCAGTGTGCAGCAGTTTGTGCTTCTTATGCCTGTTTGTACTTCCCGAAGGCATTGCCAAAAGCTCAATATTTGCCAGTGCATGCCCACTACTGGACAATAAGCAGAAATGGCAATCTAATAGTCATAGTCATATAACACCGAAACAAGCCATTCGGACTAACCTATCCATGCTGACTAAGATGCTCTATCTACGCTAGTCCCACCTGTCCGCTCTTGGCACATATCCCTCTAAACCTCTCCTATCCATGTATCTGTTCAAAAGTCTTTAAAATCACTGAGCAATGCTTCAATATTTACAGTGCAATAATGGAAGTGTTTATTAACCATTAAAGTTACTGGCTAACAACAATAGCCAGCAGGTTTTTTGATGAAATGCCAGAAGAAGATCTACGATTAAGTGAAAGAACACCATGACCTTTCTGTTTAGCTTCCCGATCCTTTGCTCCCAGGAACCATGTTCTCAAACGTTTTGCACTTTACCTGTAGACTTGGATATACATTACCTGCAGGAAACAGGTGCCTCCTGCCTAATTTGCATTAGACTTTCATGCCTGTGTCATTTTAGCAGTAAGCAGTCACATGCTCGGTAAATTTCTGATAATTGTGCTGTGAAAGTACAAATCAAGAAGGCTCATCAGCAGAAAATTATCTTTGATTCATATGTGCCACAAGCATGAGGTAGCAAATCTGCTTCTGATATTCGGTTTCATTTAAGTTAATGACAACAAATCCCAGAAGCATTGTTTAATAATATGATGAAGACACACGTCGCTAGTGGCAGGGATTTCACTGACTACAAGCCCCCCCCTCCCCCCGCTGCGGATATGCCAAAATGACCCCTCTCTACCAGATGAACTGAATGAGTTCTACGCACGTAAAACATGAAAAGCACGTTAAAAGCAGCATCCAGACACGTGCACTACTCCCATCTCCCAGTGACCAGTCGCTCAGGCAGTCTGCAGCCGGAGTTATAAAGGCCTTTGCCAGCATCAACCCACGCAAAGCCACAGGACCGGACAACATTCCTGGGTGCGTGCTAAGAGACTGCGCCGAACAACTGAAAGATGTCTTCACAGACATTTTTAACACCTCGCTCAGCCAGGCAGTAGTGCCCAACTGTCTTAAGAGTGCCACCATCGTTCCTGTCCCAAAGAAACCAAGCCCAGCCTGCCATAATGACTTTCGACCAGTGGCTCTAACACCCACAGTAATGAAGTGTTTTGAGCGACTGGTTATGCAGCATATCAAAAATAGCCTACCTGCCGACCTAGACCCACTGCAGTTCGCCTATGGAGCCAACCGATCCACAGAGGACGCAGTCTCAACAACACTGAACCTCGTACTGCCACACCTTGATCAGAAAAATACTTATGCCAGGATCCTCTTCATAGACTTCAGCTCTGCTTTTAACACAATCATTCCGCAGCAGCTGGCTGGTGGAGATGTTGGAGTTATTGGGGGTTGATGCTGGCACATGTAACTGGGTCCTGAACTTTCTATTGCAAAGGCAGCAGACAGTCAGGGTGGCCAGTAGGACATTAATAACCATAGCCGTGAGCACTGGCTCGCCCCAAGGCTGTGTCCTAAGCCCCCTGCTGTTTAGTTTGCTTACACACGACTGTACTGCTAGACTCAACAACAACTTCATCTTACCAAGCGGAGGCTTGGCGATCGTTTCGACGAACACCTCCGCTCGGTCCGCAAAAACCAACCCACCCTCCCGGTCGCTCAGCACTTCAACTCCCCTTCCCATTCCGTATCCGACCTCTCGGTCCTGGGCCTCCTCCATGGCCAGAGTGAGCAACACCGCAAGTTGGAGGAACAGCACCTCATATTCCGCTTGGGGAGTCTGCATCCTTTGGGCTTGAACATTGAATTTTCTCAATTCTGTTAACCCCTGGTGTCTCCTCCCCTTCCCACCTCTCCCTCAGCCCTTGGGCCCTGGCATTCCCTCTATCTCTATCTCCCTCCCCCACCCTAGTCGCACTAGCTTCTCATTTTCACACCACAAACAGCTTACAATGGCTTGTTCCCTTTATCATCGATACTTGTTTGCATATCTTTCATTCATTGTTCTTTATCTCTCCACATCACCGTCTATATCTCTCGTTTCCCTGATCCCTGACCAGTCTGAAGAAGGGTCTCGACCCGAAACGTCGCCTATCTCCTTCGCTCCTTAGATGATGCTGCACCCGCTGAGTTTCTCCAGCTTTTTGTGTAACCCCCAACTTCATCAACAAGTTCGCTGATGACACAACAGTGACAATGATGAGTTGGCGTACAGGATGGAGGTGGAGCTGCTCTCAGGATGGTGCAAATCCCACAACCTCATTCTCAACGTGGGAAAAACGAAGGAGATGGTGGTTGACTTCAGGAGGGCGGGAAAACAACGCCATACACCTCTGCACATCGATGGAGCTGATGTGGAAAGGGTCAGCAATGTGAAGTTCCTAGGACTCCACCTGTCAGATGACCTGATGTCCACGACCAATAGCACAGCACTGGTCAAGAGAGCCCAGCAGCGACTACACCCTCTCCGTAGCCTACGGAAAGCAGGTCTCCCCACTGCACACCTACGAACTTTTTATAGTGGGACAATCGAGAGCACATTAACCTACGGCATCACTTCCTGGTTCGGGAGCTGCAAGGCGTACGAACGGCACCAACTGGACAGGATTGTGAAGGCCGCTAGCAGGATTATTGGTGCTCCACTCCCTCTCCTGCTGGACATATACAGGAAGAGATGTATCAGCAGAGCCATCTCCATCATCAAAGACCCCTACCACCCATCGCATCACATATTCTCCATCCTGCCATCTGGGAAGAGGTACAGGAGCATCAGCTGCAAAACCAGCAGGATGCTCCTCAGCTTCTTCCCGCAGGCTATAGGACTGAAAAATGAGACTTGCCCCCTGCCAAAGTAACGCGCACCAACCACCAACCTGGACACACTGAAGCAGAGCCATTGTCATGCTGCTGCCGATTGGAACTCATGATATATGTATTTTTATTTTTATTTCTATTTATTTTTTACCGCACACTGAATGGACACTGGTTGAGCAACGTTTTTTTGTTTCCTCTGGGTATGTAAGTACTCAGGAAAAATGATAATAAAGATATACAACACAATACAATACAATAATGCACTTGTGTTGCCATAACATGATTCAATCCAAGACAGAATATGAATTACAGCCCTTTAGTGTCCTGTGTATCCATCTTTTCCTTAATTCGCAATGGACCTTGCAACCGCGATCTTCTCGAGTATAAACAAGAAGAGAATTCTTCCAATGATTTACAAAGAACCATTTTTTTTCTTTGCAATGTATGAAAGGAACATTTCATTGAATAACATCAGTCCCCGCCAGTATGGCCATATAGAATATGGAAATGGTCATAAAGATGGAAATAAGCAACATTAGTTCTGTTTCTTTTAGCAACCTGTTTGTGCTTTAAATTGTTAGAGATGGTGCCCGGTCTTATAATTTGCTTCAGTATAGTTGCAATTGCACATTTATGAAAACATTTGTTACTACTTGATTTCCTGGCATCCTGTCTCCATGGTATCACAGAAAAGGTGCTTTCCAATGTAGGTTGTAGATAGGATACTTGCCTTACTCTAGTGAGTAATCATTTTGTTTGAATTACATTTTCTGACTACCCAGCATATTGATATCCGTTTGTTGTTGGTTTACTTTGCCCTAGTGCACAGAACATGGCACAGTAGAGCATAAGAACGGATTCTTCAGCCCACAAAGTTGGTGCTGAACATAATGCCAAGTTAAAATGATATAATCTGCCTGTACTTGATCCATATCCCTCTATTCCTTAAAGTTCCATGTGCCTATATAAAACCTCTGCGATGCCAATATCGTATCTCCCTTCTCTCCCGTCTACCCTATCTCTGTCACTCCTAATTTTATACAGAAGGTGAATGATGTCACTGTTTTGCTGTCAGTGCTGCAGAGCTGCTGGTCAGTCAGTTTCATATCCGATATTGCAAACCTTATCAATACATTGACATCAATACTGCGTAAGAATTCATAAGCTACAAAGTTTTAATCTTTTGTCCTAGGTTCATGTTTTCTCCAACACTAATGCAAACTTTATTGGTGACGAGACCAAGTGGGACCCATTGGGCCCTGATCCCCAACGCGATATTCCACTACTCACCTGTTTCCCCAAAGCAACCCGTTCCCCCAGCGCAATATTCTACCACTCGCCCATAGCCCCCAACTGCGCAGGCATGGCTCATTTCCCCTCATCCCCAATACACCCTCTCCCTCCTCTTCTCTCCCCTCCTCTCCCTCCATTATCCTCTCCCTCCCTCTCCTTTCTATGAGCGATTACGTGAAGAACTCACAGATAACAGTAATTGAAGTAGCATAGTAAGATTAGAAACCTAGAGCTACCAGAAGACCTTTGTGATATGAGGGTTGGGAGCGGTGGGCACGTAATCGCTCATCGTAACTCCTCATAAAATAAAGATTAAATGAGAACTTGCCAGTTTGAAGTTTGATCTTACTATTTTACTTCGGAGTCACGTGAGTGATTCCGTGAAGATTTCAAAACTCTGTGATTTCATGCCGTAGATACGAATCCAGGCGTCTCACTGCATCAATTGACCCAGGATGAGTGAATAATAAACAATGCACTGAACCATGGCATTGATTTGAACATGTGAATGGTTTATTTAACAAAGAAAAACATAGCGACCCCTCTCTCCCAGGGGGAAGCTATGAAACGGTACCTAAAATAGAATGTGCAAATACCCACGGTCCGGTAAGCAGTTTGTTATAGAATCTTTGAAAAGTCAGTTCATTTGACCATCCTGCGGCTGCGAGGATATGGTCGAGAGGGACGTCCATTGCCCTCGCTGCTGACATTGATGCCGCCCTGGTGGAGTGAGATTTAAAATTGTCAGTGTCCACTCCTGCACAAACCAGAACCTGTTTCAGCCACCTTGAAATGGTCTGTACCGACACTTTCTTATGCAGCTTTTGGTGGCTTATAAATAATGCTGGATCTGTGACCCTGAGGCTCTTGGTGATCTTGATATAATGCTGCAAGTGCGAAACTACACACAATCATAAATCCGTGGGGTATGCCTAAAATTTAAGCTTGAACCCTGACACCCCTCGTCTGCTCTGTTTAATGAAATCATAAATGTAAAACGTTATCTTATTTCCAGATATCACCATCCTGTCCAGTCGCAGCTTCTGCAACGTCTGGACCCGTTGTGCTGAAACCAGCGCCATGAGCATGACCACCTTTAGGGTGATTTTGGGCAAAGACAGGGATGTGGCTGGAACCCACTGGTGAAGCAGCGTGAGTACCATGCTCACATCCCAGATTTCAGAGTACCTGGGCCTGGGGGGATTGGAATTAAAAATACCCTTCATAAACCGGGATATTAAAGGGTGAGATCCAACAGAATGTTGCTCCAACCCCAGCCATAAGTAAGATGACAGGGCACTCCTGGCACTATTGATGGCACTATAGCTCAACCCTTCATCAAAATATAGCGTTGACAGAAACTCTAGCACATCTGAGATGCGTGCCGTGTGATATGTTATGTTCCCCCGTAAGCAGAACACCTCCCATTTCCTGACATGAGCGATGTACTGTTGTTTTGGTACTATCCCCCCCAGGCCGTTGTGATCACATCCACGGTACGATCGAATTGTCCAAGCCCCAGGTATGGCCCCCTTAGAATCTCCAAATCAATAGATCAATACGGTCATGTAATGAATGTTGCTCCCCAGTTACAGGGTGCACCAGTAGGTTACTACTTTTCGGGACAGTCATAAGAGGCTGTGTTATTATTCTCAAAACAAGTGGGAACCATGTAGGCCAGTCGGGTACCACCAAAACACCTGAGGCGTCCTGCTTGAGCTTGAGCAAGCATCGACTGATGAGGGAAAATGGGGGAAATGCATAAAAAACATTCCACCCCAGTGTAGCGAGAATGCATCTACCGCTACTGCCCCTGGGTCTGGTTCCCATGAAACATACTTCGGTAACTGGTGATTGAGTCTGGATGCAAACAAATTGATATCGGGCATCCCATACCGAACAACAATATCATTAAATACACCATGATTCAACATCCATTCTGTGTTGTCATTGAATTTGGTGACCAAGTAGATAGCTGAAACCCAAATGGTTCTTGTAATACACCAGTGCCAAATAAGGTTAGTCAATCTATCACAAGATTCCGACTTGATTCCACCCATGTAATTAACATACGCCACTGCCGTAGTGTTGTCAATCTGAAGTTGAACATGCAAGTGACGCATACCAGTACAATAAGCCTTAAGACCATAGAATGCTCCCAACAGTTCTAAATAGTTAATCCCATATGATTGAAGAATAAATGCCTCATGCATATCCCATCTGCCTCCACAGCTAGAGATGGTATCAGTAGCACCCCATCCTAGGGCACTAACATCAGTCTGTAAAACAACTGAAGGTTTCTCAATCAGAGCTTTACTGGAGCAACTCGAAATGTTCACTTTCCACCACTGCACTTCAGCAATGGCTTCAGTTGGAAATTGCATGGGCCTGTCAAAATGACCTGAGTGCCTGCTCCTTTGCACGTTGTAAATTTTGGTAATGCAAAGGTCCAAACTGTGCAGCTGGAAAGGCAGACACTATTTTGCCAATCATGCTGGCCACATGTCTAATTGAAGGTTGCTGCTCCACCATTAACTTGTTACAGCCATCAATTAAGTCTAATCTCTTACCCCTGGGCAGAGTCACAGACATGTGAGTTGAGTTAATGGTGAATCCCAAATAATCAATAACTCTAACTGGTATCAATTTGGATTTAACTGGATGGATGTGAAACCCCAATCTCTCAAACATGAGATTAACAGCTGAAACAGACAATTCCTGAGTCTCCCCTATGATTAAGATATCATCCAAATAAGCCATTACAATATGACTCTGAGCCTGGAGTAGCCCCAGCACTAGTTTTAACAGTTTTGTAAATAATTCTAGGGGCTGAGGTTAACCCATTAGGCAATGCTTTAAATTGCCATAATTGCCTCATCCAGCTAAACTTCAAATATCTCCGATGATCCCTATGAACAGGCACTGAATAATATGCATCTTTGAGATCTATACATGCCATATAACATCCTCTGGAAATCAGTTATTTGGTAGTAACAAAGGTTTCCATTTTGAAATGTTTATACTGCACAAAGGGACTAAGGCTCATTAAGTCAAGGATTATTCGACATTCCCCATCCTTCTATGGCCTAGGAAAAACATTAGACACAAATTGGTGAGATTGGTGAACCACCTTCACAATTACCCCTTTTTTGTATAACTATTCAATTTCAGCTTGCACCTCCAAATTCTCTTGTTGTGAAAAAACCAATGTCCGGCTTGGTGTATGCTGCGTGGGTGGACGCAAATTGGGAAGGAATTCAATTTGAAACCCTTGTATACTGTGCAGTATAAACAAATCTGATGTTATCCCATACCATTCCTTCAATAACAAGTGTAATCTCCCCCCTACTTGTAAGTGATCCCCACCTAATATGTTCTGACAATAACCAGACCCACCTACCTCCATGGTTACTGGTGGAATTTTCTGCCCCCGGTTTTTTGGGGGTAAGGTCATGTTCGCCTGTGCCCATGTTGGAGTGCGCCAGCTGCGCATATTTGTGAATGGCCGGCTTGGTCCTTGACCTGAACCGGTTTCAGCGAACCGTTTGTAGGGGTACTGCCGCTGAATCGAGGTTTTGCTGGTCATCGGTGCTTTGATGAGTCCGACCGTTCTTGCCTCGTCGCCCAGCTCCTTGACTCTTTATGAGAGATCTTCACCGAACAGCAGATTCGGTGGCTGGATATTGTTGGGTTTGCACAGAGCCACGAACTTAGGGTTGATAGTAGGGCGGGTGGCACTCTTTCTCAGGCAATTTATCTCAAAATGTGCATTGCACATGAGGGTCAGGGCATCCTGCTGTACATCAGACAGGTGCCCTCCATCCACCGACCTGGTGAACGCTGTAATGCCCGATGCGAGCAGCTTCAGTATCCTCTGAAGCCTCATTTCATGAGCTTAGATACCTATGCCCATGTGACCCCAGATGGTGTGGTTAACAGCCGGCACTTTGAGCAGGATACAGTTTGGCAGGGCTCTCATATTTTTTGGACGTTTCCTCAGTATACTTGCACAGTATACAAGGGTTTCAATTTGAATTCCTTCCCAATTTGCTCTTGAAGCTGGTGTGAGGCCAGGTAATTTATACTTGCATCTGACTCTTCACCCAGCGGTTCCCTTGTTTCTGTGAAGGATAGCAAATCTTGCTGCCAGGACTGGCACCTCTGGCTCGTGCCTTTCATCCCTTGGGGTATGCTCCATGGCTATACCCACGGACTCAGCATCAGAATAAAACTGACCCCGCATGCTCTCCTCCTCCGAGAGGGAGACATTAAGCAGCCCTGATACAGGAGCCGCTGGTGCAGGCCCCCGAGGACACCCGCGCTGACACATCTCCTCCTGTTGGAGTGTATCTTGGTGGAGCATCCTCTCCATTAGGAGCTCCATCCTGGACAACCGTCCAAAGACGTTATCCATTATCGGAGGGGAACCCTCCCGGACCGACTCATCCGAGTCTACGGGCCTTGGAGACTTTTTAGTGGTTTTCCGCCCCAATTGTGAAGCCGCAGTCGCTGGTCGTACCGCCAATGACTCGGTAGGCGAGATAGGCGGCCGCCCGCTACCTACGCTCCCGTGGTCTTCCACAGCTACGCTCCTGGCGGCTCGCCTTGACTTCACCTTCGACGCTATCTCCATACTCGACCTTTCTCCTGAAACAAGATATACACCAGTTAATTAACCATGTATAAATGTATATCATGTATTGCATGTATAAATCCTTCTTACATTCGGGAACATGGTTAATGTAGGATTTCAATTTGAGCGCACTTGTTTGAATAGATGCAAGCGGCATGTCCAGCTTCTCTCCTGGGCGCGCAATGCACGAAGCCGATGAAATGACACAACTGTCACACCAAAGATAGCTACAAAATGCTGGAGTAACTCAGCTGAAGAGCAGGGGCGGATTTAGATGAAGAGAGGCCCTAAGCTATTTCACTTGTGAGGCCCCCCCCCCCCCCCCCCCCCCAGTCCCCCACCCCCACAACTAGAGGACCATGACTGCCCGGCAGTGACAGTGTGACACTTTTAGAACCTTCTGTATGTTGTCATTAAACATTTGGTTTTAAAATACATATTGGATTCACCGCAGAGCAGGCGATGCGTTACCTGGATCGCCATTTGAAGCTCTGGAGTGTTAGGGCCTGCTGCTTCAACATCATGGAGCTGTGGTTTGCAGAGCTCCCAGCCGCGGGCTGCACTGATTTTAATACAGTGGAGCCCTGGGATCCCTTTGCCGAGGGCCGCCAGTGTGAATCTCCGCCCAGCTCAGCCTGCGGACTTCGGGAGCCGCGGTCTCCGGTAGGAAGTGGCCGATTCGGAAGTCAAAGCCGCTGAGAATGTTCTCCAGTTCCGACGTCAGATGGTGACCCCCAAATTTCATTGTACCAATGGCCGTGAGGGGGGGTCCAAGAGGAGGGGATCCATTGGAGATAGAAAAAGGGATCATCAATGGGGGCGAGGACTCCTTCCCATGGAAGAACGGTGTGAGACAGAGGCGATGGAAGAAGAGCTCCAAATCACGGTTGGCGCGGAGGTGGGGACGGAGGGGACAAAGGTGAGGCCTCTGCTGAGGACAGACCGTTCGGTATCTGAGAGGAGGAGGTCAGGGGGGGATGGTGAACACACGGCAGGGATGGGGGTTGGGGCTGGAGGAAGGCAGGTGAGTTGACTGAGGTCAAGGTGATGTCTGGTGGGGGGGTGGTCAGGGGATAGGGGGGTATGAGGACTAGTGGGTGGGGAAGGCAGGGGTCACATAGTTTGAGGGGGATGGGGAAGACCCAGTGGAACAGCCACTGAGATTACCAGGGTTGGGGGGGGGGGTAGCACTAGGACCCAGCACAGTCAAACTCAGGGGAGTTGGAGTCTGCAGCGTGGAACCTTCAGGCCCGGTGCTGAGTCCAGGCTGCAGGTAAGGCGACAGCTGCGGGCTGCTGGAGAGCGGTGGAGTGGCCAGGGTCAGCGGGCAAAGAGTAGGAGGACCCGGTGGGCGGATGGTCAGTGGGGCGGCGAGGTTGGACGGGTCCGGTGAGACAGTGAGGTGGGTAGGCCCCCATAGATCTCGAGGCCCTGAGCTTAAGCTTATCTAGCTTATACGTAAATCCGGCCCTGCTCCTGAAGAGGCAGCATCTCTGGAGAGAAGGAATGGGTGGCGTTTCGGGTCGAGACCTTTCAGACGCACTCTGAAGAATGGTCTCGGCACGAAACGTCACCCATTCCTACTCTCCAGAGATGCTGCCGAGACGGTAATATATAAACCATTTGTCCTCGTGGCTGGGGTGAATCACCCTGGTGTGGATGTCAAAGACCGGGGGGGGGGGGGGTGGCACCCTGGTGTGGAGGTTGGGGTCCGATGGCGGTGCATCGCGGTCAGTGACTGTGGGACGCTACCGCGGGTGGAGACGGAGGAGAGAGAGAGAAGGAGGAGAGAAGGGGGGAGAGAGAGCGGGGGGGGGGGGGGTGGTGAAGAGAGAAGGGGGATAGAGAGAAGGGGAGAGAGAGAAGAGGGGAGAGAGAGGAGGAGAGAGAGAAGAGGCTAGAGAGAGAGAGCGAGAGGGGGGGGAGAGAGAAGGGGGAGACGGGAGCGTGGGGTTCATTTTCCCACACAAGCCATAGGTGACTGGGCAATCTGAACCCAAACACCAAGTTGAAAGCGGCCAAAGGTGTGCATTCCTCGGGACAACCCCCACTCTTCGGACTCTTTCGGTTCATTGGCGTTTCGGCCTCGTTCCTATTCGGTTCTTCGGCTTCTTTGCTTCTGCCTCTCGTCTGTCGGCACCGCGTCCGGGTACCCATCTTTCCCCCTTTTACATTCAGCGAGAATAAAGTCAATCTAACCAATGTCTCCTAACAACTACAGCCCTCCATCCCAGGCAACATGCATTCTCTCTCTGTTGCTACCACCTCCATCCAGAAGTGTGACAACCGGAATCATACACAATACTCCAAATGTTGTCTAACCAAAGTTTTGTAGTGCTACAACATGATGTAATCACTCTTAACTTAATGCATCGGCGATAAATGCAAGCTACTAAAATGCCATCTTCAAAACTCTTTCCACCTGTGTCACCACTTCCAGGGAGTTAGGGACTACCACCATAAGATCCTATGGGGATTAATGGCATTTCCGCTTTCACTTTTGCTCTTAAACAGAATTTAACTTTCCAAAGTGCCTTCAATCTGTCATTGCTCGCCTAATTTTCCAGCTGATCTACTGCACATCCCACTGTATCCTTAGACAACATGGAAACATTGAAACATAGAAAATAGGTGCAGGAATAGGTCATTCGGCCCTTCGAGCTAGCACCGCCATTCAATATAATCATGGCTGATCATCCAGAATCAGTACCTTGTTCCTGCTTTCTCCCCATATCTCTTGATTCCGTAAGGCCAAAGAGGTATATCCAACTCTCTCTTGAATACATCCAGCGAATTGGCCTCCACTGCCTTCTGTGGCAGAGAATTCCATAGATTCACAACTCTCTGGGTGGAAAGGTTTTTCCTCATCTCAGTCCTAAATGGCTTATCCCTTATTCTTAAACCGTGACCCCTGGTTCTGGACCCCCAACATTGGGAATAGTTTTCCTGTATCTAGCCTGTCCAATCCCTTAATAATTTAAAATGTTTCTATAAGATCCCCTCTCATCCTTCTAAATTCCAGTGAATATAATCCCAGTCAATCCATTCTTTAATTGGTTCAATCTTGGCTCCACCAGTTTTAATGCTGTCTGCAAGCTAACTAATCAGACATCTACTTGCTTATCTAAGTCATTAACAGATATCACCAACAAAGGTCTCTGTACCGTTCCCTGCAGTCCCCCACTTGCTGCGTCAGGAGCACAAATGAATGCAATAAGATCTTGTGCTCAGTTCCTCTTCCAGGAAAGACCTACATTATGTTGTCTTCCTAATTACTTGCTGTACTTGCATTTTAACTGTCGATGATTTGGTGCACAGAGAAGGCACAGTGAACCTCTGACACCAACACCTTTCAATCGCTCACCATTTGTTGTTTGGTTTTGGTTAAATTTGTAGTCATTGCCACATGGACTAACAGAGTGATAAAATGGAGACACAAAATACTGCAAATGCTGGAATCATGACCTAAGAACAAAATGCTGGAGAAATCAATGGCTCGGGCAATCTATCCTTACTGATTGTAGTCTTTGGCCAGAAAGACCCATCAACAATTTAAAATAGTGTATGGATCGACACAAATTAACAAATTATTCCACCAATTGCCCCCCTCCCTCCCATGTCACCCATACTTTAAGAGGTAAAGATAATAATTTAATTTCCTTGCTGACTTCCAAACATACGTTGTGACAATAAAACAAGTCCTACAGTGAGATTGTTACACATAAGGTACTGGAAGGGAAAAAGTGGGTGACGGTGAGAAAGGGAGGGAAACTTGGAATGCAAAGGTCCCCGGGCCTTGTACCTCTTGTGAACAGGTTCACCCACTTAGAAGCTGTCGGGACAGAAGACGTTAAAACACTGAGCGGCGGACTGGCTTGCGAAGCAAAAAGGTCTGTTGAGCCAAAACCAAAGAGGCCAACGTCAGGCAACGCCATTGTAGTTGGAGACTCCATTGTGAGAGGTACGGACAGGGGTTTCTGCGGCAACAGACGGGATTCGAGGATGGTGTGCTGCCTTCCTGGTGCCAGGATCCAGGATGTAACGGACAGAGTGCAGAAAATCCAGAAGGGCGAAGGTGAACAGCTGGAAGTGGTAGTGCATGTCGGCACAAATGATGTCGGAAAGAAGGGGATGAATATTCTGCAGCGTGACTTTAGAGAGCTCGGAAAAATGCTGAAAAGCAGGACCTCCAGGGTTGTTATCTCTGGTTTGTTCCAGTTCCTCGTGCTGGTGAGAGCAGGAACAGGGAGATATGGGACCTGAATGTGTGGCTGAGGAACTGGTGCAGGGGGCAGGGATTTAGATTCTTAGATCACTGGGATCTGTTTTGGGGTAAGGGGGAACTGTACAAAAGGGGACGGATTGCATCTTAACTTGTGGGGGTCCAGAATTCTGGCAGGCAGGTTTGCCACTGCTACACGGGTGGTTTTAAACTGAATAAGGGGAGGGGGGTGGGGTGTCAAATGGGATAGTCGAGGATGGAGTTAAAGGGAAAGAGAGTAAAGAGATGGTTAATGACCCCAGAATTAACAGAAAAGGAAGCTCACAAAGGGATAGGAGAGTATGGCCAAGTGTAATAGGGATCGATGTGAAAGGTGAGATGCGTAAGGAATTAAAAGTATTGTATATGAATGCGCGAAGTATAAGAAGTAAAGTAGATGAGCTTGAGGCTCAGTTAACGGTTGGTAGATATGACATTGTGGGGATTACTGAGACATGGCTGATGCAACTTAATATTCAGCGTTATAACATCCCATAGAAAGGACAGGCAGGTGGACAGAGGTGGGGGGGGGGGGGGGGGGTAGCTCTGCTGGTGATGGAATTCAGTCTCTTGCAAGGGAAGACATAGGGACTGACGAGGTAGAGTCACTGTGGATTGGAGTCGAGGAATTGTAAAGGCTCTAATTGGTGTTATTTACAGACCCCCAAATAGTAGCCTGGATGTAGGGTGTAAGTTGCAGCAGGAGTTAAAACTGGCATGTAACAAAGGTAATGCCACTGTGGTGAATGGGGGATTTCAATATGCAGGTAGACTGGGAAAATCAGGTTGGTTCAGGACCCCAAGAAAGAGAGTTTGTAGAATGCCTCCGAGATGGATTCTTAGAGCAGCTTGTAATGGAGCCGACCAGAGAAAAGGCAATTCTGGATTTAGTGTTGTCCAATGAACCAGATATAATAAGAGAACTCGAGGTAAAGGAACCGCTTGGAGGTAGTGATCATAATATGATTAGTTTTAATCTACAATTTGAGAAGGAGAACGTTAAATCGGAAGTGGCAGTGATGCAGTTGAACAAAGGGGACTATGAAGGCATGAGAGGGGAGCTGGCCAAAGTAGACTGGAAAGGGATCCTAGCAGGAATGTCAGTGGAACAGCAATGGCAGGAATTTCTGGGCATAATCCAGAAGACGCAGGATCATTTCATTCCAAAAAGGTAGAAAGATTCTAAGGGGAGTAGGAGGCAACCGTGGCTGACAAGAGAAGTTAGGGATGGAATAAAGCTAAAAGAAAAAATGTATAACACAGCAAAGAGTAGCCGGAAGCTGGAGGATTGGGAAACTTTCATAGGACAACAGAAGGAAACAAAACAGGGAATACGGGCTGAAAAGATGAAGTACGAGGGGAAGCTGGCCAGGAATATAAAGAAGGACAGTAAAAGCTTCTTTAGATATGTTAAGGGAAAAAGAGTAGCAAATTCAAATGTGGGTCCCTTGAAGGCAAATAATTATGAAGTGTGAAATAATTATGGGCAACAAGGAAATGGCAGAAGAGTTGAATAGGTACTTCGGATCTGTCTTCGCTAAGGAGAACACAAACAATCTCCCAGATGTACTGGAGGACAGAGGATCTAAGGGGGTAGAAGAACTGAAATAAATTTTTATTAGGCGAGAAATAGTATTGGGTAGGCTAATGGGACTGAAGGATGATAAATCCCCTGGGCCTGCTGGTCTGCATCCCAGGGTCCTCAGGGAGGTGGCTCTAGAAATAGTGGACGCATTGGTGATCATTTTCCAATGTTCAATAGATTCAGGATCAGTTCTTGTGGATTGGAGGATAGCTAATGTTATCCCACTTTTCAAGAAAGGAGCGAGAGAGAAAACGGGGAATTACAGACCAGTTAGCCTGACTTCGGTGGTGGGAAAGATGCTGGAGTCAATTATTAAAGAGGTAATAATGGAGCATTTGGATAGCAGTAAAAGGATTAGTCCAAGTCAACATGGACTTATGAAAGGGAAATCATGCTTGACTAATCTTCTGAGAATGAGGGCCATACCTTCTCTACCTTTCATAATTCTCTCATGATTTTATGCACCTCTGAAAGATCACCTGTCAGTCTCCTGCGCTCCACAGAATAAAGTCGTAGCTTGCCCCATCTCTCTCTGCAGCTTAGGCCCTCGAGTCCCAGTAACGTCATTGTAAATCTTCTCTGCACTCTTTCCAGTTTAGTCATCTTTCCTATAGCAACCGACCAAATCTGAACACGATACTCCCTGCAGCCTCACCAGCCACTTACAGTATATGACAGTAACATAATGTCTCAAATTATAATACTCAATTAATTGAATATAGAATTCACTGGGGATGCATTGCATCTTATCAGCGTTTTACAGGCATTGATGTTTTGCCTTTATGTGATGTTTTTTTTAAGGATAATTGGTTATTTGGAATCTTCCTTTAACTGTTCTGATATGTAGCTAAGAATGCCACCAGACCCTGAATGTTTAACCCTAATAGCTTTCCAATGAGAGAAAAGTCTGTCAGGAGAGAATTGCCAACCAGCTCTACTGTTAAGGGGTACAGGCTAGATGCTTGTTCCCGATGTTGGGGAACTTTAAGGATAAGGGGGAAATCCTAAGACAGATGAGAAAGACTTTGTTCAGAGAGTGGTGAGTCTCTGGAACTCTCTGCCATTTGAGGCCAGTTCATTGGCTATATTTAAGAGTGAGTTGGATGTAAGGGGATCCAGGTATACTGATCATATTGAATGGCGGTGCAGGCTCGAAGGGCTGAATGGCCTACTCCTGGTTTCTATGTTTCTATGTTATCTAGATCTCAATCACATGTTCCAGTCTGGGTGGTTGGTAACCTTCCAAGAATTATATTCCAGTCTTCAGATTATATGCACGGAGACTGCAAGATAGGGAAAGCACTCAGCAAATAATTCATGATTGATTCACATGCATAATTCTTTTTGCAGAATTTATGTGGTTAACAAATAGTTGTGGGCCTCCACAAAGATGCAGGCCTGAAAGGCAGGATCAAAGCTACTCTGTACCATAACTGGCTGTGCCAGGGAGTCTGGATGAGAGAGTGAGTAACACAAGAATAAGTTCCTATTTTTCTTTAATAACTGCAGTGGTTGCCCCTATCAAACACCCCATTCCCCCACCCAAATGAGATTATATTTTATTCCCGTTTGTTGCTCTTCTGAAGTCATATAAGATTTTTGTACCTCCATCCAACAAACCCATCTTCTCACAAGCTTACACCTGCCCCCACCAAGTCAATCCTTCATGTTCTCTCTCTGTCACGTAACCACAGTACAAAAAACATTTTATTTTGCCCTCTAGGTTTCTCACTACTCATTCCATGAACCTTGTTTATTTTCCTTTGTCTGGGCACACCTCCATCTCATCTCTTACCCTCTGGATTTTCTTCCAAGATTACCTATTCCACCTCTCTGTTCTAGGCCACTAACATCTGAGGACATTAGTCATCCCTGCACTCTCCTCCCCCACTGACCATCTTCATATCCCAACAATCATCTACCAGTTTCCCTCAATCCCCTCCAAACCTCACCAATTCCCTACCCTTCTCCCATCTTTTGTCTTTCACATGATTTTCTCCATGATCTCCCCCGACCTTCACTGATATTCTTCTAATTTCCATATTCTCTTCCATCTTGTTGGTAGTGCACTGGTTAAATTACCAGACTTAGATCCAGGAACCCAAAGGACCGGGCCAACAACCCACAGACTCCATTTCAAATCCTACCATTGCAATAGACTCAAATTTTATAGACAAAACTGTTTTTGTAATGATGATCGTAAAACTACTGGGTTGGTGTAAAATCCTGTCTCATTTAGTCACAGTTGAGTTGAAAACCAATGCGACAACTGGAAACCAGCTGTGAATTTTCGAGTCAATTTCTTTTACATGTTCTTAAGCCTTGGTTTAATTCTCCTTTGTAAGGTGGTAAGTACAAAATGCTGCCTTCTTTAATGTCCTGTTCTTATCCGTTAGAAACTCAAATCGTTGGCTCTCATCAACTTTATCTTTAGACCACAGCCATGTCCTATTGAAGAATAATTTCTAAAAAGAATAGATGAGTGATGTGTACAATCAGCCCAAATAATCTATTTGCGCCTATAATGATATACTGCGATTGCTATCCATTTGCTCAATTATAGAACATCAACTCATATGTATTATGTAGAAAAATAGCGGAAATTGACCGACAGTTTAATAAAAGCTAACAACTGAAGAAGGGTCTCGGCCCGAAACGTCGCCTATCTCCTTCGCTCCTTAGATGCTGCTGCACCCGCTGAGTTTCTCCAGCTTTTTGTGTACCCTCGATTCTCCAGCATCTGTAGTTCCTTCTTTAAAACTCTAAATTGGCTACACATATTGTACATGAAGCAATGCGCTTCCTTGACGGATAAAAGAACTAGGGTATGTGTATAGACAATATTTGATCATTTTTTATTAAAGAGCAACAGAAGATACTTAAAAACCTAAAAAATATTCTCCTTTTTTTAAAGATTGATCTCCTCCCATGTCTACTGGGGTCATGCATGGTCCTCCTTTCTGCCGTTCTTCCAGCTCTTTGATGAAGTACTGACTGTTTGCTTTTCCACTACTCCCCGTGGAAAATGCCTGGCTCTGCTTCTGCGGCCACGATTGATGAGAAGTCCAAAAGTGGAAAATCGCAGACGTGAGCCCCTTCATCTCCACCTATGGCTTAGTGGCTTGGTGCATTTCAAAAAGCCAGAATCTATGATATAGCCTTTTAACTTTGCCTTTCAACTTGTAGTCTCATGTTAAAACATATTACAGCTTTTAAAGGCAACCCAGCCTTGATTATAATCATGAGTATCTGAATACATGCCACGTTGTCAGTATTTGCTACAATGCTGCTGGTGTAGAGCATGCACACAAACCAGTCATTTTCTTCAAAGGCTAGGGCAACACCCTATTGGCGCCTCCAGCTGACGCACTGGTGTAATTGTGGGATAGAATTACTTCTTGCAGCCCATTTACTTGTGCCAGAGACACCTAACATGAACAACATAGGAAGTGTTGCAACAGTAGGTTTCTGCACGTAATTACATCCCCATATCAGAAGCGATGCTGAAAGAACTGCACCCTCCACCTAATGAGAAGCAGGTGGCCCGCACGCAGCTTTCAGTGTAGGAAGGAACTGCAGACGCTGGTGTACACTGGAGATAGACACAAAATGCTGGAGTAACTAAGCGGGCCAGGCAGCGTCTATGTAGAAAAGTGTAGATTGGTTACTTTTCTTACTAACCTCTGTAATGCTTTATTATTATAAGCTCCGCCTACTACCATACTATTCATGTTATCGTTTTCAATAAATACTGTTGTACCAGATCAGTGAGTACGCTTGATTCACTCAACATGGTGTTAGAAGTGGGATCTGCCAGAACTAACTTTGGGCCTCTAGAACGGAAAACACAGAGGCAATGCTTAGCTGGGCAGCAACTTCCTCCACCGTACACATCGGGTAATGCAGGCGTTTGATCGCTGTGTTCGGGTCTCTGGGGTTGATACAAATTCGGTTTCTTCTTTGCTTTTCTTTGTTGCGACCACCATGGTGGAAACCTAGTCGGATGGGTCAGTAACCGTGGCAATGACACCCAGAGACACCATCCGCTGGAGGTCATTGTGTACTCTGTCACGCATAGCATGTGGAATGCAGTGTGGTGCTCATACCGCAGGTAGGCATTTGCATCGGTGACGATGTTGTATTTGATGGGTATCTTCCCAAGCTTATCGTCAAATAGATCCTTGCATTGGGAAAGTGTCTGCTGGGTGGAGCCCTCGGCAGGAGTTATTTGATAGGCAGCTGGCCCAAACGTTACCAGTCCTAGGTCCTGGCACACATTAATGCCAAGCAGAGTTGCAACTTTCCCACGGACAATGAAAAAGATCAGCTTGTGAGCTTGTGGCGCTAGGTGGCAGTTCAGCACAGCTTCTCCTATTGGGTGCACCTCCCTTCCCCTCCTCCATAGGCTCACAAAGTGGCCGAAGTGTGTACAATCCGTTCAGCATTTTTGATCCATGTCGCCAGCAGTCCAGAATTTCCACAGTCAAATGGACCTGCAGAACGAGCAGTCCGGAGCGCCAACCCATTAATGGAGTGCTCTCATCTAGCCAAATCTGATGTCTACCTGGACCTGCTCAACTTAAAAAACATCGTCCGTGACCCAATACTACGGTCTCTGCCCAATGCCTGATGTCCCGACAGACCCGTGCTGTGCTGCCTGTGTCTCAACAACTGCTGCAGCCACAGGTTCATTCACCACTTGCTCTACACAAACAACTCCAGCTGAAATGCGATACCCAAAAGCGATTTTTTGATGTCCAGCAAACCACTAAACCTCTCACCAGTGGGCAAGTTGTTCGACTTCAAACCAACAAGGGCTATGGCTGTTTGGGTTTCATCCACAGACCCGCAAAAGAGCCACGCTCGTACCTGGTGAGTGCCGACGGAGGGATCCACAGATGCAACCGTCAACATCTCCTTCCTGTGAAGGAACCACGTTCTGTTGTCTCGTATCCTGATGCTCCGCGTCCAATCTACCCATCTACTGACAGACCTTCTCCTCCCTCATGCCCTGCAGCTGCAGACCAACCATTGGTTGTGTCTCAGGTTCCCTCATCACCACGTTTGGTGCCCCGCTCGCCTGCCTCGCCGTGTTTGTCCCCCGGGTCACCAATGGGACTCATGCAGAGACTCAGCTGCATGGGACCCCGCCAATCTCGCCGGTGAAGGGAGGAGATGCGGATCTGTACCGTACGCGCGCGGGACGGGTTTGTAGGCTGCCCCTTAGATACGGGGATTCTGTTTGAACCATCTGTACTTCTCTGTATGTGCTATTAGCGTTTCGGCTGCTGTATTAATCAGTCAGCACCTAGTAATGTGCTTATTCATATATATCACTTTATTTTAGATCTGTCTCCCTTTTATTCTTACAAGGAAAGATGTAGATTGGTTACTTTACTTACTAACCAATGTAATGCTTTATTATTATAAGCTCCGCTTACTACCACACTATTCATATTTTCGCAGCCCAACATGTGCTGCCAGTCAGTGCTGCCATACAGTAGATGTAACATGCTGTAGTGTGTTGTATGTGTTTTCAATAAATACTGTTGTACCAGATCAGTGAGTATGTTTGATTCACTCAACAAAAATAAATAGATAACTCTTCGGGTCGAGATGCTTGTTGGTCTGAAGAAGGGTCTCGACCCGAAAGGTCGCCTATTCCTTTTTCCCAGAGATGCTGCCTGACCCGCGGAGTTACTCCAGTATTTTATTCAGCATTCAGTTGTCATCGGCACTGCCAGGCTACACTCAAATGAACATCACCCATTAAAGTTCAACTTTGTAAATTAAGCTTGCATTCTCTCAAAACAGTGAATATATAGAAACATAGAAAATAGGTGCAGGAGTAGGCCATTCTGCCCTTCGAGCCTGCACCGTCATTCAATATGATCATGGCTGATCATTCATCTCAGTATCCTGTACCTGCCTTCTTTCTAGACCCCCTGATCCCTTTAGCCACAGGGGCCACATCTAACTCCCTCTTAAATATTGTCAATGAACTGGCCTCAACTACCTTCTGTGGCTGAGAATTCCAGAGGCTCACCACTCTCTGTGTGAAAAATGGTTTCCTCATCTCGGTCCTAAAGGAATTCCCCCTTATCCTTAAACTGTGACCCCTTGTTCTGGACCTCCCCAACATCGGGAACAATCTTCCTGCATCTAGCCTGTCCAACCCCTTAAGAATTTTGTAAGTTTCTATAAGATTCCTCCCTCGATCTTCTAAATTCTAGCGAGTACAAACTGAGTCTATCCAGTCTTTCTTCACATGAAAGTCCTGACATCCCAGGAATCAGTCTGGTGAACCTTCTCTGTACCCCCTCTATGGCAAGAATGTCTTTCCTCAGATTTGGAGACCAAAACTGTACGCAATACTCCAGCTGTGGTCTCGCCAAAACCCTGTACAACTGCAGTAGAACCTCCCTGCTCCTATACTCAAATCATTTTGCTATGAATGCTAACATACCATTCGCTTTCTTCACTGCCTGCTGCACCTGCATGCCTACTTTCAATGACTGGTGTACCATGACACCCAGGTCTCGTTGCATCTCCCTTTTCCTAGATTAGAGTAGATTAGATTAGATTTATTACTTGTCATTTGAACCTCAGAGAGGCTCAAACAAAACTCAGTTTCTACAAGCCATACAAACACAACAATTCCTACAAAACATACAACAATTCAATTTACACAAACAGAAACTTAGAAACCATAGAAAATAGGTGCAGGAGGAGGCCATTCGGCCCTTCGAGCCAGCACCGCCATTCATTGTGATCATGGCTGATCGTCTGCTATCAATAACCCGTGCCTGCCTTCTCCCCATATCCCTTGACTCCACTAGCCCCTAGAGCTCTATCCAACTCTCTCTTAAATCAATCCAGTGATTTGGTCTCCACTGCCCTCTGTGGCAGGGAATTCCATAAATTCACAACTCTCTGGGTAAAAAAGTTTTTTCTCAGCTCAGTCTTAAATGACCTCCCCTTTATTCCAAGACTGTGGTCCCTGGTTCTGGACTCACCCAACATTGGGAACTGTTTTCCTGCATCTAGATTGTCCAGTCCTTTTATAATTTTATAAGTTTCTAAAAGATCCCCCCTCATCCTTCCAAACTCCAGTGAATACAAGCCTAGTCTTTTCAATCTTTCCTCATATGACAGTCCCGCCATCGCAGGGATCAATCTCGAGAACCTATGGTGCACTGCCTCAATCACAAGGATGTCCTTCCTCAAATTAGGAGACCAAAACTGTACACAATACTCCAGATGTGGTCTCACCAGAGCCCTATACAACTGCAGTGAATCTCCTCTTCACTGTGATGGAAGGCAATGTTCTTCTCTCTCCCCCACACCATTTCTCTCCTGATGTCGAAGCCCCAGGCGGGCGATGTTGTCCCACGGCCATTGAGGCCGCACCGGGCGATGTCCGGCCCCGCTCCAGGCCCAAAAGTCACAAAATTGGAGCCCCCGGCGGGCACTGGAGTGTCCTACGGCCATTAAAGCTGCGCCAGACGATGTACGGCCCCGCTCTGGGTCATTCCAACCCCGCGACACGGGCGGGAGAAGTTGCGTTATGCGAGCTCCAGAAAGCAGTCTCTCACCCGGACCCGGATCCAGAGACGGGCCGCAGCAGCTCCCCACCACCGCTCCCCATGCTCCGAGGCCGACCAGCCCCACGATGGCAAGTCCGCAGCTCCGCAGGATCCATGACTGGAGCCCCCAGGTTGTCCCGGTCGGAGGCCGCTCCACGGTACTAGGCCCCAATGACAACGGAGACCCGGCAGGGAAAAAGTCGGGGCTTCCGGGCAGGGAAGTGATTTTTAAAGTTCCCCCCCCCCCCCCCCCCACCCCCCACATATGCACAGTTAGAAACAGTACAAAAAAAAACATGAACAAGTACATTTAACTAGACAAACATTTTAAAAAGACAGACAGGCTGCAGGTTGCAACATGTCGTGCCGCCGCACCAATTGCCACCATTCAAATAATAGTCTACCCTCCTGTTTTTGCCGCCAAAGTGGATAACCTCACATTTATCCACATTATACTGCATCTGTCATGCATTTGCCCACTCACCCAGCCTATCCAAGTCATCTTGCAGCCTACTAGCATCCTCCTCACAACTAACATTGCCCCCCCCAGCTTCGTGTCATCCGCAAACTTGGAGATGTTGCATTCAATTCCCTCATCCAAATCATTAATATATATTGTAAATTGTTGGGGTCCCAGCAGTGAGCCTTGCGGTACCTGCCTGCCATTCTGAAAAGGACCCGTTTACTCCTACTCTTTGCTTCCTTTTTTCCAGCCAGTTGTCTATCCACATCAATACTGAACCCCCAATACCATCTGCTTTAAGTTCCACTGGTTCTCACTTATCCACTCTGCTAGTTACATCCACGAAAAATTCTATAAGATTCATGATTTACCTTTCATAAATCTATGCTGATTTTGTCCAATGATTTCACCACTTTCCAAATGTGCTGCTATCCCATCTTTAATAACTGACTCTAGCAGTTTCCCCACTACCGATGTTAGACTAACTGGTCTGTAATTCCCCGTTTTCTCTCTCCCTCCCTTTTTAAAAAGTGGGGTTACATTAGCTGTCCTCCAATCCTCAGGAACTGCTCCAGAATCCAAAGAGTTTTGAAAAATTATTACTAAGGCATCCACTATTTCTGGGGCTACTTCCTTAAGTACTCTGGGATGCAGCCAATCTGGCCCTGGGGATTTATCGGCATTTTATCCATTCAATTTACCTAACACCACTTCCCGGCTAACCTGGATTTCACTCAGTTCCTCCATCTCATTTGACCCCCGGTCCCCTGCTATTTCCGGCAGATTATTTATGTCTTCCTTAGTGAAGACATACCAAAGTAGTTATTCAATTGGCCTGCCATGTCCTTGTTCCCCATGATCAATTCGCCTGTTTCTGACTGCAAGGGACCTACATTTTTTTAACTAATCTTTTTCTCTTCACATATCTATAAAAACTTTTGCAGTCAGTTTTTATGTTCCCTGCCAGTTTTCTTCCATGATCTATTTTCCCTTTCCTAATTAAGCCCTTAGTCTTCCTCTGCTGGACTCTGAATTTCTCCCAGTCCTCTGGTAGGCTGTTTTTTCTGGCTAATTTGTATGTTGCATCTTTTGTTTTGATTCTGTCCCTGATTTCCCTTGTTATCCATGGATGCACTACCTTCCCTGATTTATTCTTTTGCCAAACTGGGATGAACAATTGTTGTAGTTTATCCATGCAGTCTTTAAATGCCTTCCATTGCATATCCACTGTCACCTCTTTAAGAATCAATTGCCAGTCTATCTTGGCCAATTCACATCTCATACCCTCAAAGTTACCTTTCTTTAAGTTCAGGACCCGTGTTTCTGAATTAACAATGTTACTCTTCATCCTAATGGAGAACTCAACCATATTATGGTCACTCACGCACAACAAGACTGCTAACTAACCCTTCCTCATTACTCAGTACCCAGTCTAGAATAGCCTGCTCTCTCGTTGGTTCCTCTACATGTTGGTTTAGAAAACTATCCCGCATACATTCCAAGAAATCCTCTTCCTCAGCACCCCTGCCAGTTTGATTTGATTACCTGAGTGTTGATTACTTTCAGTAAAGGACATTTCACTGTGAGCCAATAGACACCACTTGTGAAGTCAGCTTTGGGATATTGCTGTTTGTGGATGCAGAGGGCAGTAAGCAAGTGTGAGTTAATGGAGAACAAGGTCCTTCAAGTAGTGCCGTTGTGATAGTGGTCAGCAGATATGTGGATATGTTGCTGAGCTTGAGAAATACAATATATTTCAGCCATTTGTCCTGTACCTTGAGGACAGGTAAGTTAATTGAACATCCCAGCGGAAGAAAAAGAACAGAGAAACATGTCCACATGCAAGAAGAATATGACTAATAGTACAGAGAGATATGAGATGACGATGAGCTAACTAGCACAATGAAGCAGAAGGAGATTTAACCCAGCATCTTCAGAGATCTTTGGGAATTGTACGCATTGGCAATCAGGGATTAAATAAATGGTTGAAGAATATGTAAGTAAGTAAGTAAGTAAGTTTAGTGGCCAAGTATTCACATACAAGGAATTTGCTTTGTTGCTCCACCCACAAGTAACAAGATGACATACAGTGACAGTTACGAATGACTCAGAAAACACTAAACATTATAATAATAAAACATTAATGATAAAGCACCATTGATCAAGCATGTGAACCAACAAAATACCAGATCAAAGGGAGGCTACAGATTTTTGGCTGTTGAGCAGAGCAACTACTCGTAGATAAAATCTGTTTTTATGTCTGGCTGTGGCAGCTTCGACAGTCCGGAGTCGCCTTCCAGAGGGAAGTGATTCAAAGAGTTTGTGGCCAGGGTGAGAGGGGTCAGAGATGATCTTGCCAACTCGCTTCCTGGCCCTTGCAGTGTACAGTTCATCAATGGAGGGAGGTTTGCAGCCAATAACCTTCTCTGCTGATCGGACGATTCGCTGCAGCCTCCAGGTGTTGTGCTTGGTGGCTGAGCCAAACCAGACTATGATGGAGAAGGTGAAGACTGACTCTATGATGGACACATAGAATTGGACCATCATTGCCTGTGGCAGATTGTGATTCCTCAGCTGCCGCAGGAAGTACATCCTCTGTTGTGCCTTTTTGACTGTGGAGTCGATGGTAGTCCCCCACTTAAGGTCCTTGGAGATGATGGTTCCCAGGAACTTAAAAGACTCCACAGATGTGACTGTGGTGTTGTGGGGTGAGGGGAGGGGGAGCTCTCCTAAAGTCTACAATCAAATCCACTGTCTTAAGAGCATTTAGCTCTTGGTTGTTGCGAAGGAACCAGGATGCCAGCTGTGACACTTCCTCCCCATCCTGGATCAGTCCAATCAGGGTTGTGTCGCCCGCAAACTTGAGAAGCTTGACAGAGGTGTCTGTGGAGGTGCAGTCGTAGAGAGAGTAGAGGAGAGGAGAGAGTGAGGTGGTCCTATGCTGAGCATTTGCGGGCTCAAATGGGTGAATGATTACAGAAATTAAGTAGTGAGGCGACACACAAATTGGAAGAACAGCACCTCATATTTTGCTTGGACAGCTTACAACCCAGCGGTATGAATATTGATTCCTCTAATTTCAAGAAACCCCTGCATTCCATCTCTTCTCCTCCCCACCCCCCCCTCCCCCACACCATCCTCACCCCCACCCTAGTCATCCTACTTGTTCCACTCTTCACATCCTTGCATCCCTTTGTTATTATCTCTTCCACAGCCAACAATGGGCCCTTAAAGGCTCCACCCTTCCTTGGCTATCTATTGCTAGACTTTGATTTTTTCCTACCTCTAGTTCCCCCTCCTCCCTCACTACTTTCAATCTGAAGAAGGGGTTTGACCCAAAACGCCACTCATCCTATTTCTCCAGAAGTGTTGCCTGACCCGCTGAGTCGCTCCAGCACTTTGTGTCTATCTTCGGAATGAACCAGCATCTGCAATTCCTTCCTACACATAAAATAAATGGTTGTGGAGTGTGTGATTATGCGAAATACTCTTGTTAAAAGCTGTAACTTTCAGATTGCTTTTAATTGGGGGATTGATTTTCTGTTGGCTGGCAAATGAGAACATTCGAGCAAAACTGGAACAAACATTTGAAGTTACTGGTACAAAAGCTACTAGTAAGGAACGCAATGAAAATCATAAAACAGTTTGCTCAGAGCGCAACCAGAGTCAAGGCCATTAACACAGTAAATAAGATTGCCATGGTCTTTTTCTCCACAGGCAAGTTTCAGTGGGTTTGGTGGGAAACCATGTGAGGACAAAGGGCAGGAAGGCTCCAGGCCATGTGGGTGTAATAGGAAGGTGCTTTGCCAGAATTGTGGTGGGAGCCATCACACATTTGAGATGGATGGGTGTAATAAATGTCACATATTGCATACGAGTGAAGATCTAAAGTAAGTAACTACTGGCGTACTGTAATACCCATCGCCCAAATATAAGAGAGCAAAGGGACGGGATAGCACTGCTTTAATGCCATCCATGTGGTAGCTTTGGGTGAACTAAGAATGGAAATAGATTTGCAAAATGGAATTTGGTGCACACTTAAAGACGTGGGGAAGAGCGACTATATATTAAAAAAGACGGCAGTGCTAGAGTAACTCAGCAGGTCAGGCAGAGTCTGAAGGAGGGTCCAGACTCAAAACATAATCTATCCACATCCTCCAGAGATGCTGTCTGACCCACTGAGTTATTCCAGCACTTTGCCTTTTATTGTTTACCAATATTCCAATTATTACCTTAAATATGCTTAACTATAGCACTGAACATAAAACAGGCTAATCGCATTTTTTAACATTATTTTTGAATATCCGTAAACTGGTGGTATCATTTTCTCTTTTAATTTCTCCTCATCCTCATGCCTCTGTTCTCTCACCTGCATTTTGATTTCCTGAGACCATTATTTTCTCTCTCTACTGCTGTCTGTTGAAGTTAGAATATGTGACCTTCTTTCAAAAATATTTCCGATTTTCACACTTTGACCATGACTATTGCCAGCCTCTCTTGGTGCATGTTGGGCAGATTTATTGGGCAGATATCAGGAAGGCGATATGGTGGCACAGCGGTAGAGTTGCTGCCCTACAGCACTTAGAAACATAGAATCATAGAAAATAGGTGCAGGAGGAGGCCATTCATTGTGATCATGGCTGATCGTCCCCTATCAATAACCCGTGCCTGCCTTCTCCACATATCCCTTGACTCCACTAGCCCCTAGAGCTCTATCCAACTCTCTCTTAAATCCATCCAGTGATTTGGCCTCCACTGCCCTCTGTGGCAGGGAATTCCATAAATTCACAACTCTCTGGGTGAAAACGTTTTTTCTCAGCTCAATCTTAAATGACCTCCCCTTTATTCTAAGACTGTGGCCCCTGGTTCTGGACTCACCCAACATTGGGAACATTTTTCCTGCATCTAGCTTGTCCAGTCCTTTTATAATTTTATATGTTTCTATAAGATCTCCCCTCATCCTTCTAAACTCCAGTGAATACAAGCCTAGTCTTTTCAATCTTTCCTCATATGACAGTCCCGCCATCCCAGGGATCAATCTCGTGAACCTACGCTGCACTGCCTCAATCAAAAGGATGTCCTTCCTCAAATTAGGAGACCAAACCTGTACACAATACTCCAGATGTGGTCTCACAAGAGCCCTATACAACTGCAGAAGAACCTCTTTACTCCTGTACTGAAATCCTCTTGTTATGAGCATTCTCCCCATGACCTGCGTTGGTTTTCTTCGAGATCTTCGGTTTCCTCCCACACTCCAAAAATATACAGGTTTGTAGGTTAATTGGTTTGGTATAAATGTAAATTTTCCCTGGTGATGATCGCTGGTGGGTACAGACTCGATGGGCCAAAGGGCCTGTATCTCTCAACTAAACTAAGCTAAGTCCATGCCCAATGCACATTGGTCCTGGGATATTAGTAACTTTCGAATCACCTCTGCAGGATAAAACAGTCCCCCTCAGGGTCTCCAGCTCAATCAGAGCAGCTTTCGGTCTATTCACCAACTCTACAAGCAAAAGAAATCCGGCAAACTTCAAACTCTTTCCAAACATTAGTGCTGCCTCACCCTTTGCGAAAGCAGCTTCTGACCTATTTGAAATGAGAACCGCCTCACAACGCTCCATGCTGAGCTTCTCCCCATCCACTTCATCGGGCAATCCATGCGCAGCATAAGCATTTTTCAGACACTCTAATGAAGAGATTGTCTAACACTGGCCAAACAGATGACAATTTGAACTATTTGCTATATTCGAGGTAGTCGTAGGTAGTTTTAGTTAATCGCCTTTGCCGACCGGTCATTTTCATTGGCTCATTGTGGAAAAAAAACGTAAGCAGGAATTTTCAGAACTAAAAATAACCGACCGGTAATGTATAATCTCTGCTGAACATCACAGCTGTGCATCGCTGGCTTATTTTACTTCGGAGTCACGTGAGTGACTACGTGAAGACCCCGTCCAGCACGCATGCGCGACCTTTAGCGTTCATGCAGTGCACCGCGACGAAACGGGAGTTCAAGGCGCTCCCGCTACAAATTGAAAGTCGGGCCGACAGGTAAGTTTTACCGTGGCCGTGTGTCTTTCTCTCTGTGGTCTTGTGTTCCAGGAGAATGAGCAAGGCCCGAGGAAAGAAATCTGCAGCTCGCCCCCGTTCGTCCTCCGTTGAGGAATGCTCTTTGGAGGGGGGGGCAAGAGGCGGCGGTTATAACTACCGAGCCGAGCCCAGCACCGCTAGTGCTGCCTGAGCAGCGGGCTGGAGGTACCTACAGCCGGAACCGGGCGGTAGTGTCCGACGTTTCGGATGAAGATGCCTTACCGCTCGAGAGCACAGGCAGCCGCCTAAGCCGCATGGAACGGCTTATGGAGCAATTGCTCCAGCGAGATCTGCTGAGAGAGCAGCAGCAGCCTCGCCAAGGGAGTTCAGGCACTCCCGCAGTGCCTTTTACGGCACTGGCCATTGCTTCACCTTCTTTTGAAGGCAGCATTGGCGACCAGGTCTGGGCTGGTCAAGAAGAGGGGTCACTGGCTGAAGATTTCGGGAGTACGCAGGGTGTACAGGAACAGGAAGAGCTGCTGGGTGTGGTCAACCGCTACGTGGCCATTCCACAAGCGGGTCGGCCATTAGAGCCGAAACTTGCAGCCAGCATTAACCACCTGTCCTCTAAACCCCTACAAGAACAAGTGGTCAATGAGGCTCTTCAACTATATACAGCCCCAGGAAATTGTACATCTTTGAATGTACCTGCTGTCAATAGCCAAATTTGGGGACATTTGGGGCAGAACATCAGAAACCTGGAGTTGAAGCTCCAGAAGATCCTTAAATTCCTGACTGCAGGAATAACATCTTATGCTCGGTCCATTGATGGTGCGGACATCTCCACAAATCAGCAAGACACATTAGCTCTGCTGTGCACCACTCAATATGAGATAAATAATTTGCGAAAGGAGATTATCAAGCCTGCCCTCAACCCTAAATTTGCGGGACTCTGCAAAACACCGGGGTCAGAACCTCCTATTCTGCTCTTTGGGAAAGACCTTCCAAAAAAGGTGAAAGACCTGGAAGAAGAATCCAAGACCTTTGGTCTCGTGAGGGCAGGTTTGGGACCGAGCAGACCCAACAAACCCAGGCGGCAGTACCCCATGGCGTCCACCAGTCGTCGACCACACTATGGGACTGGTGAAAGCTCGGGGTCCGCAACCATTCCCCGTAAGCCTTTTTTAGGCCAGGGCCCAGAGCGGACCCCATGGAAAATGCGCCACCCCCAACAACATCGAGATCAACATCAACCCTCTACAGCCCAGCAGACGCCTCATCACCCAGCGAAGAGGCAGAAGAAGCACCAATAACCATGGAGGTAGGTGGGTCTGGTTCCTCTCAGCATATGTGCAGTAGGGGCTCTGTGCTAACAGGGGGGAGATTGCACTTGTTTTTGGATGCATGGGAATCCATCACTAATGACAAGTATATACTCAGCAGCGTTCATGGCTACAAAATTGACTTTGTCCATAAAGATTTTCCACCAGTTCAGCATAATACCCAAAAGGGTATTCACCCTCTCAGTCAAGGAAAAAACAAGAGAGTCAAGCTGAACTGATGAGATTACAAGCTAAAGGTGTCATTGAAAGAACAAAACATGAACCTTTGGAATTTGTGTCTAATATTTTCACTAAAATCAAAAAAAGATGGTGGACGACGCATCATCATTGACTTAACTACTTTGAACAAGTCTGTCAGGTATATACATTTCAAGATGGATACTTTTGAAACAGCCAGACTATTGGTTTCTAGGGGGTACTTTCTAGCAAGCATTGATTTAAAAGATGCCTACTACTCAGTACCCATACACAAGGACCATCGAAAATATTTAACATTTATCTGGATGAAACAGCTATGGCAATATAAAGCCTTACCAAATGGGCTAACCTCTGCTCCAAGGTTGTTCACTAAAATCTTAAAACCTGCCTTGGCATTATTGAGGAAACAAAAGCATATAGTCATGGCGTATTTAGACGACATTTTAATAGTAGGGAAAAACCTTGGAGACAGCTATTTTGGCAGTCGCAGCCACCAAACGTTTGTTTGAAACTTTGGGGTTTGTCATACATCCAGAAAAATCCAATCTTACACCGTCCACTGCCATGGACTATCTTGGATTTACGATAGATACTGTTCGCATGATTGTAACTCTGCCGAAGGGGAAAGCATCAGAATTGGCGCTATCATGCAACAAACTCATGAATAAACATCAGCCAACCATACGGGAAGTAGCTAGAGTTATTGGCAAAATGGTAGCAGCTTTCCCAGCTGTACAATTTGGGCCTTTGCACTATCAAAAATTTGCAAAGAGCTAAAGTGCATGCACTAAAGCAAAACTCAGGTCACTTTGACCGAGCTATGAGTTTAACTGCTGAATCCATTCCAGAGTTACAATGGTGGGCGAGGAATGTAAGACTCAGCTCCAGTCCCATTATGATCACCAAACCCAGTATTAACCATTCAAACGGATGCCAGTGCTTTGGGCTGGGGAGCAACTAACATGCAATCCAGCACAGGGGGCAGATGGAGTAAATTTGAATCATCTTGCCTACAGACACGGGGTATCAACTATTTAGAAATGTTGGGTGCGTTTTATGGGTTAAAAGCATATTCAGGTAATACGCATCATGCACATGTCCGGTTGCAACTAGATAATACCACGGTGGTGGCTTATATCAATCACATGGGTGGTGTAAAGTCGATATCGTGTGACAATTTGGCCAACCTAATCTGGCAATGGTGTGTTGAAAGGCATATTTGGTTATCAGCAACTTACCTTCCAGGTAAGCAAAATACAGTGGCAGACACCAGGTCACGTAGATTTAATGATAACATCGAATGGATGTTAAATCCCAAAGTGTTTGCTGAAATTACAAAGCAATATGGCACACCAGATATCGATCTATTTGCATCCAGGCTGAATCACCAGGTACCAACGTATGTCGCTTGGGAACCAGACCCTGAGGCAGCAGCAGTTGATGCATTCTCGCTGCATTGGGGGAAAATGTTCTTTTATGCTTTTCCTCCCTTCTGCCTCATCAGTCGGGTATTACGCAAGATTCAATTGGATTCCGCTTCAGGAATCTTGATAATACCTGACTGGCCTACACAGCCATGGTTCCCAGTGGCTTTCGACATGGCTGTTGAAACACCGTTGGAATTCCCCAGCAGTCGACAGTTATTAATCCACCCAGTGTCAGGCATTAGTCACCCGTGCCATGACAGAGTCAATCTCCTGGCTTGCAGATTCTAAAAAGACCTCTACTGGGCCTGGGACTGTCTGAGGACGCCATCAACATGATGACCGCATCTCACCGGGAGTCCACCAGGAGACAATACCTGACCAATATAAGAAAATGGGAACGGTATTGCTCCAAAACAGGAACTACCTACACCACAGCTACAGCCACCAGTGTTGTGGAGTTTCTGCTTGGATTACATCGGGAAGGACTCAGCTACAGCGCCATTAATATAGCCAGGAGTGCGTTGTCAGCTTATTTGGTTCCAGCAGCAGGACAACTGACTTTGGGGTCCCATCCACTAGTGGTCAAAATCATGAGGGGCATTTTTTTAACACCAATCCCCCTAGGCCTAGGTACACTCAGATCTGGGATGTCAGCATAGTACTGACGTACCTTAGGGGATGGCCACCACCCAGGTCACTTACTCTGGAACAACTTACACTGAAATCAGTCATGCTCATGGCTCTAGTGTCAGCTCAAAGGGTACAGTCCCTCCACCTTCTGAGGCTGGACAGCATGACAGAGTCATTGGACTGTATCACATTTCACATTCAGGGGCTGGTCAAACAATCTAGACCAGGTACCACGCCTCCAGTTATGGAGTTCCGGGCATATTCACCTGACCCACGGTTGTGTGCCAAGACCCATCTCGCCAACTACATAGACACAACATATAACTTAAGAGGGAGAGAAAAAGCCTTATGGATAAGCCACAAGAAGCCTCATGGTCAGGTGACGAGCCAAACCATTTCAATGTGGCTCAAGCAGGTGCTTAAGTCCGCGGGAATCGATACTAATGTGTACAAATCTCATTCCACCAGGGCTGCATCTACGTCGGCGGCTAGGCAAATGGATGTGCCTATGGACCATATTCTGGCCAGAGCAGGATGGTCCTCGGAAAGAACTTTCCAAAGGTTTTATAATAAGCCGCTGGCGGAGCCTGCTACATTTGCAGACAGAATTTTAGAGTCTGCAGATAATATTTAATTTAAGCCCGGGGGAGCTCTCTGTTTTTTGTTGTTATTAATAACCCTTTTTTGTTCACAAACAGGTTATTGTTGATTGTATAACATGCTTCCTCCCTCTAAGGTCTTCAGGCAGTGAGTGAAGCATGAGCTGGTACACGGTTCGGATTCACAGAGCTTTGAAGTCTTCACGTAGTCACTCACGTGACTCCGAAGTAAAATAGTAAGATTAAATGAGAACTTACCAGTTCGAAGTTTGATCTGTATTTTATGAGGAGTTACGATGAGGGATTACGTGCCCTCCGCTCCCACCCTCTATTATACAGATCAACTGGTAATTAAGTTCTTATTTTTTCTTTACTATATTTATTTCAATTGTTGTGTTTTTCTGTGAATCCACACCGCTGCTTTGAAGAAATGTCGCGCATGCGTGCTGGACGGGGTCTTCACGTAATCCCTCATCGTAACTCCTCATAAAATACAGATCAAACTTCGAACTGGTAAGTTCTCATTTAATCTTACTATTAAAAATGTCTGGCTTCTGAAAAGTTGTCTCTACTCCTTCCCCCCTTCTCCTCCCCTTTTTCCCCCACCCCCTATCCCCCCCTTTCCCCCCCTTCTCCCCTCCTTCTCCCCCCGATCTCCCCTTCTCCTCCCCCTGTTCCGCCCCCCTTCTCCCCTCCTCCCTTCTCTCCCCTCCCGTCCCCCCCTTCTAACCTCCCTCCCCCATCTTTTAAAGGACTTACTGTACACTGTGCAAGCCGTCTTATTTACAGCGCCAACCTTCCTGTTCATCGTGGTGTGTCTTTGTATCACCTTGGCTTTGCACCATGTGAATTTCAGACAATGCTTCCCCTGCTTGCCCTGGCCCCCGCCTTTGCGATGTGTTTGTGTGTGTATGTGTTCCACTCTGACAGTCGCTGTTCCAGTTCCCTGTGTTTCAGGCGACTGCTGGCAACTTGACAGTGGCCGGCAGTCTGCGGAAAAATCGCCTAAGTGGGACAGGCTCATTACACTGCATAGAGATTTACATCGGTTATATAGTCTGCAGTTCAATAGGTGAGAGTAGTGGACTCTTCTATCCTTAAGGAGCTAATCCGCGATGTCTGGCGAGTTTGCCCTCAACTCATACTCGCAGCATGGTCGACACGAGGTCCTAGGAACTCTCCTTCATGCTCGAGAGTAGTCCCTGCGTACTCGAGGCCTCAGCTAGGCCGCGGCGAATTTTTCAACATGTTGAAAAATGCCCGCGAGTAAAAAAAAGGTCGCCATGGAAAAAATCAATACTTTTTTTATTCATAGGTTTAGTCGAAGTAGATCTTAGTAGGTTGGCATGTTATTCGTAGGTAATCGAGGGTAGTCAAGGGTAATTGAAGGTAGTCGAAGGTAGTCGTAGATAGTCTTCAACATAATCGAAGGGAGGTTGAAGGAGGTCTTCAACATAGTCGAAGGAGGTCTTCAGCATGATATTTTTCAAACTCTCCTAAACTCTTCTAAACTCGCCAATTAGGTCGCCGCAGTTCTTATATATGTCTCTAAGTAATGCTGGTGTTGGGCTTGCTCTAAACCGAGGATATCAGTGTCTAAAATAATTCTCTGGCTGGGTCTTTTACCAGCATCTTCCAGCTTGCATGAAAACGGACCCTTCAGCCCAACACATCTACACCGACAAAGATACTCCATCAAAACTAGTCCTATTTACCCACATTTGGCCCATATCCCTCTAAACCTTTCCTATCCATGTTCCTGTCCAAATGTATTTTAAAAGTTGTTATAGTACCTGCCTCAACAATTTCCTCTGGCAGCTCCTACTACTGTATCCTGTCACTCTGTGTGAATAAGTTGCCCCTCAGATTCTTATTAAATCTTTTCTCGCTCACTTTAAACCTATACCCTCTAGTTCTTGATTTTATACACCTCTATAAGATCACCCCTCTAGAAACATAGATGGAAACATAGAAAATAGGTGCAGGAGGAGGCCATTTGGCCCTTCGAGGCAGCACCGCCATTCATTGGCGCGGCCTTAGAATGTTCGCAGCAAATTTTTCAACATGTTGAAAAATTTGCTGCGACCAAAAATTGATCGCTTTGGAGAAAATCGATACTTTTGTAGTCGTCGGTGCAGTGGTAGTAAGGTCACCATGTCGGTGTAGGTAATCGAGGTAGTTTTACTTAATCTCCTTTTCTGACCGGGCATTTTCATTGGCTCATTGGGGGAAAAAAAACGTAAGCATGAGTTTTCAGAACTAAGGAAAACCAACCGGTAATGTTAAATGCCTGCTAAACTTCACAGCTGTGTATCTCTGGCTTATTAAAAGTTGTCTGGCTTCTTAAAAGTGTCCCCACTCCTTCTCCCCCCTTCTCCCCCCTTCTCCTCCCCCCTTCCCCCCCCCTTCCCCCCTCCCCCTCCCCACTCTTTTGAAGGACTTATCGTACACTGTGCTTGCTGTCTTTAACCTTCCTTGGCTTTGCACCGTCTGAATTTCAGACAGCGCTCCCCCGCTTTCCCTGGCCCCCGCCTTTACGATGTGTTTGTGTGTGTGTGTGTGTGTTCCGCTCTGACAGTTGCCGTTCCAGTTCGCGGTTTTTCAGATTTTTCAAGCCGCAAACTTGAAGGTTGCAGGCAGTCCGTTGAAAAGTCGCTTAAGTGGGACAGGCTCTTAAGTGGTAAGAGCAGAATTAGGCCATTCGGCCCATCGTCCACTCCACTATTCAATCATGGCTGATCTATCTGTCTCTCCTAATCCCATTCTCCTCCCTTCTACACATAACCCCTGTATTAATCCAGAATCTATCTATCTCTCCTTTTATCTGGGAATTTACCCTGTGAGTTACAATCTAATTTGCTTTCCAAGGAATAAAGTCTGTCGAGTACTGCCAACTAAGGAGTGTGGCCATATTAGACATCATCAAGAGGGCAGATGAAGCTCTGCTGAGGGGTTCCGTGAAAAGCCTGAGGGGTTCAGGAGTTGGTTACAGTCTTCATATGTTGTTACGACAAGGACGAGGTGTGGGCAGAGATAAGGCAATCAGCAATTGGCGAATTACTCCAAAACCAACAGGAAGAGGATGGCGCAGTAGCACAGAGCGTGGCACAGTGGTAGCGTTGCTGCCTTACAGTACCAGAGACCCGGATTTGATCCTGACTGCGGGTGCTGTCGGTACGGAGATTGTATGCCTTCCCCATAACCATGTGGGGTTTTCTTTGGGTGTCATATTCCAAAGACGTACAGGTTTGTAGGTTAATAAGGCTTCGATAAAATTAAAAATTGTCCCAAGTGTGCAGGATAGTGTTAGCTTTACAGGGTGGTTGCTAATCGGCGTGGGCTCGGTGGGCTAAAGGACCTGTTCCCGCACTGTTTCCCTAAAGTCTATCTCTAAAGTCTAAATAGATTGGACAGCAGCAGCGTGGATGTGTAGATGTCAAGAGGGGCAGGAAGAGGGATTGGACCAATCTGGAAGGAGTGGAGTGAAGGGGGAGTCTGAGTGACTAAGTGAAGGGGAAGACTGAATGTAACAGTCGGGGAGAATAAGTCAGATAGGAAACTGCAGAAGAATCAGTGGGGAAAAAAGGGTGAGGGTGGGAGCTGAAGAACAGATGTGCAAGATTCTGGGGACCATTGATGTGTGTTAAGAGTGTGTGTGTGTGTGTGTGTATGCTTCGTCTGGGTCGCAGAGCCTAGGCTCCAGTTGCCTTGGACCTCCTTACCTTTGCACCAAGACCTCACTCTGACAAGACCAGGTGTGGAGATAGCTTTTCCACATTAAAGGAAATCGCACACAAGTACCATCCACTCCTCAGTGGAAGCACATTATCCTCGATGCCAATGCTGACGGCGGTCTGAAGGAGGGTCTCGACCTGAAACATTACCCATTCCATCTCTCCAGGGATGCTGCCCGTCTCGCTGAGTTACTCCAGCATTTTGTGTCTATCTTCTGTGAATACATGACACAGCTTTTGTGTGCTCGTCCACCTTTAGAAGGCGTCACACACGCTGGTGAGGCGTGGATGCTGTCCTGAGTTGAAGGGATCTGATGGAGTGAGTTCCCTGATAAAAGGAGCCATGCCATTCCTTGCGCATCAACCTGTTTTCAGCTGCTGATGTTGAAGGTGGTTTCTGAACATCATAATGCAATAATTCCCAGCCTCCACTGACACATGTCGTTCTACGCGAAGGGCTGGTTAAATAAATGTTTAAATATAGTAAATCGTGCAAGATTAAAACTTATGACTAGAGCAGTGCACTCAGGAAAGAACAAATGTATGCTTAACGGCAGCCTCAGGATTTTCAAAGTGCTCTTTGATCAGTAAATTATTTTGGAACAGTTGTTAAGTGGAGGCACATGGCAAGCAATCTGTACATAGTGAGATCCCTCACACAGCGTGTAATGGAATACCAAATAATCGATTGTTGTTTTTGTTTTTTTTGAAGTATACTTCTGTTTTGTGAAGTATTTTGGCACCTTTGACCATCCCGAATTAGCAGACATCACATCAAACCTCATTCATGGAACAGGTAAAATGACGATTACCTCTCATATGACAATAGACAATAGACAATAGGTGCAGGAGCAGGCCATTCGGCCCTTCGAGCCAGCACCGCCATTCAATGTGATCATGGCTGATTATCCCCAATCAGTACCCCGTTCCTGCCTTCTCCCCATATCCCCTGACTCCTCTGTTGAAAGCATCCAGAGAACCTGCCTCCATCGCCCTCTGAGGCAGAGAATAGGAAGATTAAATGAGAACTTACCAGTTTGAAGTTTGATCTTTATTTTATGAGGAGTTATGATGAGGGATTACGTGCAGAGGCCCGCCAGCCCGCATGCGCGTCAACCTTCAAAGCAGCGGTGTGAAATCACAGATAACAGTTGTTGAACTGAATATAGGAAGATTCGAGAAACTAGAGCCTTTATGACATTTATGAGATGAGGGTTGGGAGTGGAGGGCACATAATCCCTCATCGTAACTCCTCATAAAACAAATGATATATAAAAATAATAGTGACCCCTCATATCCGGGAGCAAACTATAAAACAGAACTTAAAATTGAGTTGGCAAACAACCCCGGCCTGGCAATGGGTTTGTTATAAAAAGTTTGGAATGTTTGCTCGTTTGACCATCCTTCAGCCGCTAGGATGTGGTCCAGCGGAACCTCCATAACCCTCGCTGCTGATGTTGTTGCAGCCCTGGTGGAGTGAGATTTAAAAACATCAGTGTCCACTCCTGCACAAGCCAAAACACGTCTTAACCACCTGGAGATGGTCCAAACTGATACCCTCTTGTGTGGTTTTTTACAAGTAAGAAACATTGCTAGTTCAGTGCCTTTGTGGCCTTCAAATACTGTTGTAGATGTGTGACCACACACAAACGAAGGTCCATGGGATATGCCATACACTCTAGTTTGAGACCTGACGCCCCTGGTCTGCTCTGCTTGACTAAGTCATGAACATAAAATGTTATTTTATTGGCAGATGTAACCATTCTGTCCAGTCGCAGTTTATGCAACGACTGGACCCGTTGCGCCGAAACCAGCGCCATGAGCATAACCACTTTATAAATGAGTTTGACCAAGGACAGGGATGTAGCTGGAGCCCACCGGCGAAGCAGCATCATCACAATGTTAACATCCCATATCTCCGAGTACCTGGGCCTGGGGGGATTAGTGTTGAAGCCACCCTTCATAAATCTGGATATCAGCGGGTGAGACCCTAATTAATGGCACTATAACTCAATCTCTCGTCAAATAATAGTTTAGAGAGAAATTCCAAGACATCAGTTATACGTGCCGTGTCATACGTTATGTTGGACTGCAAACAGAACACTTCCCATCTCTTGATATAGGAGATGTACTGCTTCTTGGTGATATCCCTCCAAGCCGCAGTGATCACATCCACAGTTCGATCTGACAGTCCGAGCCCTAGGAAAGGTCTTCTCAGAATCTGCAAATCAACAAATTAATTTGATTAGTCACGGGATGAACCAGCAGATTTCTGCATTTGGGAATGGCCATAAAAGGCTCTGTTATCATTCCCAATATAAGTGGGAACCATGGCTGTGTAGGCCAGTCAGGCACTACCAAAATGCCTGAAGCGGAGTCTAGCTGGATTTTTTGCAAGCACCGACTGATGAGGCAGAATGGAGGGAATGCATAGAAGAACATTCCTCCCCAGTGTAGCGAGAATGCATCTATCGCCACTGCCCCTGGGTCTGGCTCCCATGCAACATACTTTGGTAACTGGAGATTGAGCCTAGATGCAAATAATTTGATATCCGGTGTTCCATACCGAGCAACAATGTCGGTGAACACTTTATGATTCAACATCCATTCTGTGTTGTCATTAAATTTTCGTGACCTGGTGTCCGCCACCATATTAAACCTACCCGGCAAGTAGGTAGCTGAAATCCAAATGCCAAATATCAGTGCCAAATAAGGTTAGCCAATTTATCACAGGATACTGACTTGATTCCACCCATGTGATTAATATATGCCACTGCTGTAATGTTGTCAATCTGTAGTTGAACATGGAGATGATGCATATTCCCACAATAAGCTTTTAACCCATAGACTTTGACGCTGTAGCAGGTAATTCTTGTGCTTCACGTACCTCGTGCATTCTGGTATGCTCCCCGGACATACCTCCAAATTTGGAGCCAGTCCAGAACTGACCCCGCACGCTCCCCTCCTGAGAGAGGGAGACATTATGCAGCCCTGGACCAGGCGCTGCCGCGGCCCCCGAGGAGACCCGCGCTGATATAACTCCGTTTCCCGGAGCATATCATGATGGAGCATCCTTTCCATAAGGTGCTCCATCTGGGATGAACGCCCGAAGACGCTATCTATTGTAGGAGGCGAATCCTCCTGGCCTGACTCGTTCGAGTAAACAGGCCTGTCAGACTTTTTCTTGGCTTTCCCCCCTTTCGGGGTTGCCAAGGTGCTTTGGACAGGCACCAAGTCTGAAGTCGCTGACCGCACCGTCAGCGACTCAGATGGCGAAACCAACGGCCGCCGGATACCCGCACTCCCGCGGTCTTCCGTAGCTGGTTTCCGTCTGGACTTCGCCCTGGATTTCTCCATGCTTAGTTCGAACTTGAAACTCTGTAACAAGATTTTATCGAACAAAAACTACCTCAGAATAAGTTTTAGAACTTACCTGTAGGGCTTTTAAACTTACCACTGGAGGAGCGACGCACCTCCCAGCCAGTCGTGCGCCATGCGTTAGACGTATTGACGTGCATGCGGGCTGGCGGGCTTCTTCACTTAGTCCCTCATGTGACTCCGAAGTAAAATTCCATAGACTAACCACTCTCTGTGAGAAAAAGTGTTTCCTCGTCTCCCTTCTAAATGGCTTATTCTTAAACTATACTTTATATTATTGTTTAAAATGTGTCTGACAACAAAATCTCCAATGGTCTCCACAAGAGAAGATTTACGAGGATGTTGCCCGGACCAGAGGATCTGAGCTATAGGGAGAGGTTAAGCAGGCTGGGTTAACTTGATGCTTTGCCAGCATTTAGACAGGTACATGGATAAGGCAGCTTTAGAGGGATGTGGGCCAAACGCAGGCATATTACCAGTGTGTATGGGACATGTTGGTCGGTGTGTGCAAGTTTCCACTCTGTATGACTGTACAACTATCACTCCACCCTGACCTCAGTAGTCCACTGTAATCGTCAATCCCAGCGCTGTGCTCAAGTCTTACTAAGGATTCTGACACAAAGGCAGATGTGCTACCGAGTGAGTCATTGATACATACAAAAATGAAAAGCACAGCAGGGCAATCGACATCTGCAGACAGATGATAGATTAATATTTCAATGCAACCCCATCATCAGGATCCTGGCCTTCTGCGGGGAAGTATTTAGTTAGAAGTGGCAGAGAATCATTCCCTTGCCCAACCTACACAAAGGATGGATGCAGGGTTCTGTCAGCCACCCGAGGTGCTGGTGAAAGCCAGTTGCCTCCTCCTTTTCTTTTTGCACGTCAGGTTCTCATTCCACAACCCCGTGTTTATGTTTTCATCAGTTCCCGAACAATGTGCTTTTCTTCAAGCAGGGCTTAGAGGGACGGATATTGTCTGCTGTCCAGAGATATCTTTAGAGTTGTGAAGCAGCTCAGATCTTTTTTTTTTTTTGTTGCAGCAGGAAATGTGCAGCGTTAGCATAAACTCCCCACATTGTTAACAGAAGTTTGATCCTCTATTACAGGCTTCATCAATTACACTCTTAGGAAAAGAATGACCTTGTGATCGCTTGGTTGTTAGTAACAGATGGCCACAATTATCATCCATTTCCTACTTGGTAATAAGTTTCCTGCTTGGACAAAGGTTACAAAGGTATTTTAGGGGTCATACTATTCCTAGACTTCTGATCAGAGCATCACTTGGTGCCTTGGATGACAGGGCCAACTATCCTTCCTCTTACCAGCCATTTCAGTTCACGATTGATTCCTGTTGTATCGAAGGCTTCTGTCCATCTTTACAGTAATTATGAAGATACCAATCCTACCATTAATTTTCAACTATTCTAATAAGCTCAAAGTCTTTTTGAGACTGAGTTCAAATGACAAAATAAATATGTGCATGTTGTCTCTGTGATGGCTGTTAGCCATTAAGGACCTGTCCCACTTGGGCGACCTAATCCGCGAGTTCTGGCGAGTTTGTCCTCGACTCATACTCGCAGCATGGTCGACACGAGGTCTCCGTAACTCTCCTTCATGCTCGAGAGTGGTCCCCGCGTACTCAAGGCCTCAGCTAGGTCGCGGCGTTTTTTTCAAAATGTAAAAAAATGCCCGCGAGTGAAAAAAGGTCGCCATGGAAGAAATTAAGACTTTTTTTACTCGTAGGTTTAGTCATAGTAGGTCGCAGTAGATCGGCATATTAGTAGTATCGAGGGTAGTCGAAGGTAAGCGAAGGTAGTCGTAGAATAGTCTTCATCATAGTCGAAGGGAGGTCGAAGGGAGGTCGAAGGGAGGTCGTCTTCTCTCTCCACTGTTCTGTGTCCAATTTTCCTGAAGTTAGCCGTAGCTAGTCGTAGCTAGACGAAGGTGGTCTTCAACATAGTCGAAGGAGGTCGAAGGAGGTCTTCAACGTGTCATTTTTTCAAACTCTTCTAAACTCGCCAATTAGGTCGCCAAGTGGGACAGACCCTTAAGTTTAGTTTGGTTTAGCTAAGTGATACAGCGTAGTAACAGGCCCTTCGGCCTATTGAGTCTGCGCTGACCAGCCATACTGTCAATCTCGGTTCTAAACTAGAGACAATTTACAGGTCAATTAACCTACAAACATGCATGTCTTTGGAATGTGGGGGGAAACTAGAGCACCCGGAGGAAACCCACGCGGTCACGGGGAGAACGTACAAACTCTGTACAGACAGCACCCATAGTTATTATTGAACTCGGGTCTCTGGTGCTGTGGAGCAGCATCTCTACCGCTGTGCCACCCCCATGCCATCCATGCTTGCATTATTTGTCAATAATTTGCTGCAATTACATTGTTTTCATGGAAAGATAGATACCAATCTAAAGAAACTGATGACAAAGATCTTTAAAAAAATAGCCCATGCATTTATCTTCACAATAAAACATGTGAATATTGATATATTTCACCCTAACATTGACCTAACATCCAAAGCATGATGAGATCATTAACTTTAAAGGGTACATGACTTGGAAACAGAAACCTATCCTCTGATCTTTGTTTATATTTTAGCCAACTCCAAATTTTCTAAAGTAAAGCTGAAAACGGTCAGGCAACCGTACTCTACATCCAGTGACTATAATGATCCGAGGCCCAGTACCTGAATGGCAAAGAAGTATGTTAAACCCATTTAGACAGTTCCAGGAATCCATTAACAATATCCATTTCAGAAACTTAGTAAAAACAAATCTTACTAGAGTAGAATAAATGTTAATGCAAAGCACAACAGAAGTATGTTAATGGTTCACTTTACAAGCAAAAATAGCTTCAAATTCCAAATGGAAAATCATGTGCTGTTGCCATGCCCCTCAACCCACAATGGTCGAACATGATGCCAAGTTAAACTATTCTCCTCTGCCTTCACACAATTCATATTTCTCTGTTCCCTGCACATCCATGTGCATATGTAAAAGCCCTGTAAATTCCACTATCTTATCTGCCTCCACCATTACCACTGGCAGCATATTTTGGGCACCCATCACTTAATAGCTTGGTTTAGAGATACAGTGTGGAAACAGGCCCTTCGGACCATTGAGTCCGTGCCAACCAGTGATCCCCTCCCATTAACACTATCCTACACAAACTACATTTATACCAAGCCAATTAACCTACGTACGTCTTTGGAGTGTGGGAGGAAACCGGAGCTCCAGGAGAAAACCCACGCAGGTCACGGGGAGAATGTACAAACTCCATGCAGCCAAGCACCCATAATGAGGATCGAACCCGGGTCTCTGGAGCTGTAGGGCAGCAACTCTACTGCTCTACTGCTACGCCACAGCGCCGCTCACTTCTTGAATAAAAATAAATGAAACTTGCCCCACACATCTTCTTTAAACTTTGCCCTCCCACATAAAAGCTCTGCCCTCTAGTCTTATTCCCTCTTTAGGAAGAAGGTTCTGACCGACTACTCTATCTATGCCTCTCATGAATGTATATGCTTTCTAGCAGGTCTCTCCCCAACCTCCGATGTTTCAAACAATCCGGGTGTGTCCAACCTCTCCTTATACGTAATACCCTCTAATCTTTGCATTTACATTCCCTTTCAACAGATATTGCCAGAACTGATTATGTTATATTGCACTCATATCAGTTGTTGCTTATAAATGATCTGTTTAACTTTATCTTTTAAAAGAATAATCAAATTATTATTGCAGAATTCCAAATGTTGAATTCTATAGACACAAAATGCTGGAGTAATTCAGCGGGACAGGCAGCATGTCTGGGCAGAAGGAATGGGTGACATTTCAGGTTAAGACCCATCTTCAGACTGAAAATCACAGGGGAGGGAAATAAGATATATTGTCGATGATGTAGAGAGATATAAAACAAATGAATGAAAGATATGCAAAAAAGTAACAATGATAAAGGAAACAGGCCAATGTTAGCTGTTTTCTAGGTATGAACAAAATGGTGGTATGAGTTGAGTGGGAAGGATGGAGAGAGAGAGGGGATGCACGGGTTACTTAAAATTAGAAAAACAATATTCATACCCTTAGGTTGTAAACTGCCCAAGCAAAATATGAGGTGGCTGTTCCTCCAATTTGCATTTGACCTCATTATGACAATGGAGGAGGCCCAGGACAGAAAGGTCAGTGTGGGAATCGGAAGGAGAATAAAAGTGTTTAGCAACCGGGAGATCATGTATGTCTAGGCGGACTGAGCGAAGGTGCCCAATGAATAAATCGGCCAGTCTACGTTTGGTCTCACTGATATATAATCTTTCTATTTGCTTCTACTTTATCTTTCCTTTATTTGACATGGTTATATCTGGTTAATGTCAGAACCTTCCCAAAGGCTAAAATATTTCTGCAAACCACATCCCATCTGATTTTAACTACACCAAAAGATTTTCACACCTAAATATTCTGTCATTAGCTCTGCGAATGCAATGAAATGTGATCATGAATGAGCTAATCCTTTAATCCCATCAAACCAATTTCACAGCATTTCTCCAATTTACCCTTAATCTCAACTCCCATCATCACATCTGTTCTCATTGTTCCATGATTTTTCTTTCCTCGTTCAAATCTTGTTTCTGTCCTTATTCAATTATGTTTCAGCAGTCTGCTCAATGTCATAAGTTTGGCTAGCAAACAGCGTATGATAATGAGAGAGCTCCACTGTATGATATTTGTACTTCACACATTTTTAATTACAATATGTACAAATGGGTGTCAGTTTATCAGCACGAAAAAGCCCAGCTGGAGGTTGCGTGGATCTAAGGTAACAGAAGTCTTGTACTGGCCCAAACCCCATTCCGAAGCACGAATCAGTGATTAGATCATAAAAAACATTTTATAAGTTTCAAAAGCAATGTGTTTTAATCTTGCAATTTGAAAGGTCAGAACTTCCTGGAATAAACAGTACAACTGTTTGCCAATATTACTTTTTGCAGTTGATATTAAATCACACACAGGGCTGCCATGGCTTGCAGTCACATCAAAAGGTTTTATGAATGCAATTCTTAGCCCCATTATTAATAGATGAGAACTTACCAGTTTGAAGTTTGATCTTGATTTTATGAGGAGGTATGATGAGCAATTACGTGAAGAAGGCCGTCAGTCCGCTTGCGCGTCAATCTTCAAAGCAGCGGTGTGAAATCACAGACAAGCGAGGTTGACCTGTAGATAGTAAGATTTGGAGAACTAGAACTACCAGATGACCTGATAATGTGAGGGTTGGGAGTGGTGGGCACGTAATCGCTCATTGTAACTCCTCATAAATCAAGATCAAACTTCAAACTGGTAAGTTCTCGTTTAATCTTACTATTTTACTTTGGAGTAACGTGAGTGACTACGTGAAGGTTTCAAAGCTCTGTGATTTCACGCCGGTTCGAGTCCAGGCATCACACACTGAATGGATTAACCATGGATGAGTGAGAAAAAATTAATGCATTCAGACATAACGTAGTTAGGTAACAAGGATGCTTTAATGTGAAAAACAAAATAATAGTGACCCCGCCCAACCTGGGGGGAAACTATAAAACAGAATCTAAAATGGTACGTGCAAACACCCCCGGTCCGGTAATGGGTTTATTATAAAACCTGTGGAAAATCCGTTCATTGGCCCATCCTGCAGCCGCTAGGATGTGGAATCGGTATGGGTAGAGCTACAAAACACTAAGGGGCAGAAAACGCTGGTGGGTGTTGTGTACAGGCCACCTAACAGTAGCAGAGAAGTTGGGGATGGTATCAAACAGGAAATTAGAAATGCGTGCGACAAAGGCAAAACAGTTATAATGGGTGACTTCAATCTACATATAGATTGGGTTAATCAAATTGGCAGGGGTGCTGAGGAAGAGGATTTTTTGGAATGTATGCGGGATAGTTATCTAAATCAACATGTAGAGGAACCAACGAGAGAGCAGGCTATTTTAGACTGGGTTTTGAGTAATGAGGAAGGGTAGTTAGCCGTCTTGTTGTACGTGACCCCTTGGGCAAGAGTGACCATAATATGGTTGAGTTCTTCATTAGGATGGAGAGTGACATTGTTAATTCAGAAACAATGGTTCTGAACTTAAAGAAAGGTAACTTTGAGGGTATGAGACGTGAATTGGCCAAGATTGACTGGCAATTAATTCTAAAAGGGTTGACGGTGGATATACAATGGAAGACATTTAAAGACTGCATGGATGAACTACAAAAATTGTTCATCCCAGTTTGGCAAAAGAATAAATCAGGGAAGGTAGTGCATCCGTGGATAACAAGGGAAATCAGGGATAGTATCAAAGCAAAGGATGATGCGTACAAAGTAGCCAGAAAAAGCAGCATACCAGAGGACTGGGAGAAATTCAGAGACCAGCAGAGGAGGACAAAGGGCTTAATTAGGAAAGGAAAAATAGATTATGAAAGAAAACTGGCAGGGAACATAAAAACTGACTGCAAAAGTTTTTAGAGATATGTGAAGAGAAAGAGGTTAGTTAAAACAAATGTAGGTCCCTTGCAGTCAGAAACAGGTGAGTTGATCATGGGGAACAAGGATATGGCGGACCAATTGAATAACTACTTTGGTTCCGTCTTCACTAAGGAAGACATAAATAATCTGCCGGAAATAGCAGGGGACTGTGGGTCAAAGGAGGAATTGAGTGAAATCCAGGTCAGTCGGGAAGTGGTGTTGGGTAAATTGAATAGATTAAAGGCCGATAAATCCCCAGGGGCAGATAGGCTGCATCCCAGAGTACTTAAGGAAGTAGCTCAGGAAATAGTGGATGCATTAGTGATAATCTTTCAAAACTCTTTAGATTCTGGAGTAGTTCCTGAGGATTGGCGGGTAGCAAATGTAACCCCTCTTTTTAAGAAGGGAGGGAGAGAGAAAACGGGGAATTACAGACCAGTTAGTCTAACATCGGTAGTGGGGAAACTGCTAGAGTCAGTTATTAAAGATGGGATAGCAGCACATTTGGAAAGTGGTAAAATCATTGGACAAAGTCAGCATGGATTTACGAAAGGTAAATCATGTCTGACGAATCTTGTGGAATTTTTCGAGGATGTAACTAGTAGCGTGGATAAGGGAGAACCAGTGGATGTGGTATATCTGGACTTCCAGAAGGCTTTCGACAAGGTCCCACATAAGAGATTAGTATACAAACTTAAAGCATACGGTATTAGGGGTTCAGTATTGATGTGGATAGAGAACTGGCTGGCAAACAGGAAGCAAAGAGTAGGAGTAAACGGGTCCCTTTTCACAATGGCAGGCAGTGACTAGTGGGGTACCGCAGGGCTCAGTGCTGGGACCCCAGCTATTTACAATATATATTAATGATCTGGATGAGGGAATTGAAGGCAATATCTCCAAGTTTGCGGATGACACTAAGCTGGGGGGCAGTGTTAGCTGTGAGGAGGATGCTAGGAGACTGCAAGGTGACTTGGATAGGCTGGGTGAGTGGGCAAATGTTTGGCAGATGCAGTATAATGTGGATAAATGTGAGGTTATCCACTTTGGTGGCAAAAACAGGAAAGCAGACTATTATTTAAATGGTGGCCGATTAGGAAAAGGGGAGATGCAGCGAGACCTGGGTGTCATGGTACACCAGTCATTGAAAGTAGGCATGCAGGTGCAGCAGGCAGTGAAAAAAAGCGAATGGTATGTTAGCTTTCATAGCAAAAGGATTTGAGTACAGGAGCAGGGAGGTTCTACTTCAGTTGTACAGGGTCTTGGTGAGACCACACCTGGAGTATTGCGTACAGTTTTGGTCTCCAAATCTGAGGAAGGACATTATTGCCATAGAGGGAGTGCAGAGAAGGTTCACCAGACTGATTCCTGGGATGTCAGACTGTCTTATGAAGAAAGACTGGATAGACTCGGTTTATACTCTCTGGAATTTAGGAGATTGAGAGGGGATCTTATAGAAACTTACAAAATTCTTAAGGGGTTGGACAGGCTAGATGCAGGAAGATTGTTCCCGATGTTGGGGAAGTCCAGGACAAGGGGTCACAGCTTAAGGATAAGGGGGAAATCCTTTAAGACCGAGATGAGGTAAAAACGATATAGGTAAAAAAAGGGATGAGGTCCTACAAGGTGAATTTAGGGAGCTAGGAGATAAACTTAAAAGTAGGACCTCAAAGGTAGTAATCTCCGGATTACTACCAGTACCACGAGCCAGTCAGAGTAGAAATAGGAGGATAATGCAAATGAATACGTGGCTTGAAAAGTGGTGCAAGGGGGAGGGATTCAAATTTTTAGGGCACTGGGACCAGTTCTGGGGGAGGTGGGACCGGTACAAACAGGACGGTTTGCACCTGGAATGGAATGGAACCAATGTTCTTGGGGGAGTGTTTGCTAGTGCTGTCGGGGAGGATTTAAACTAATGTGGCAGGGGGATGGGTACAAGAGCAGAGAGGCAGGAGGGTGTAAAATGAGGGTAGAAGCATTAGGTAGCAAGGTGAAAAGTGGCAGGCAGACAAAACCAGGGCAAAAATCAAAAAGGGCCACTGTTCAGCAAAATTGTATAAGGGGTAAGTGCATTGTAAAGACAAGCCTGAAGGCTTTGTGTCTCAATGCAAGGAGTATTCGTAATAAGGTGGACGAGTTGAACGTGCAGATAGATATTAATGATTATGATATAGTTGGGATCACGGAGACATGGCTCCAGGGTGACGTAGGCTGGGAGCTGAACATCCAGGGATATTCAATATTCAGGAGGGATAGAGAGAAAGGAAAAGGAGGTGGGGTAGCGTTGCTGGTTAGAGAGGAGATTAACGCAATGGAAAGGAAGGACATTAGCTTGGAGGATGTGGAATCGGTATGGGTAGAGCTACAAAACACTAAGGGGCAGAAAACTCTGGTGGGTGTTGTGTACAGGCCACCTAACAGTAGCAGAGAAGTTGGGGATGGTATCAAACAGGAAATTAGAAATGCGTGCGACAAAGGCAAAACAGTTATAATGGGTGACTTCAATCTACATATAGATTGGGTTAATCAAATTGGCAGGGGTGCTGAGGAAGAGAATTTTTTGGAATGTATGCGGGATAGTTATCTAAATCAACATGTAGAGGAACCAACGAGAGAGCAGGCTATTTTAGACTGGGTTTGTTGTTGTACGTGCCCCCTTGGGCAAGTTCTTCATTAGGATGGAGAGTGACATTGTTAATTCAGAAACAATGGTTCTGAACTTAAAGAAAGGTAACTTTGAGGGTATGAGACGTGAATTGGCCAAGATTGACTGGCAATTAATTCTAAAAGGGTTGACGGTGGATATACAATGGAAGACATTTAAAGACTGCATGGATGAACTACAAAAATTGTTCATCCCAGTTTGGCAAAAGAATAAATCAGGGAAGGTAGTGCATCCGTGGATAACAAGGGAAATCAGGGATAGTATCAAAGCAAAGGATGATGCGTACAAAGTAGCCAGAAAAAGCAGCATACCAGAGGACTGGGAGAAATTCAGAGACCAGCAGAGGAGGACAAAGGGCTTAATTAGGAAAGGAAAAATAGATTATGAAAGAAAACTGGCAGGGAACATAAAAAACTGACTGCAAAAGTTTTTAGAGATATGTGAAAAGAAAGAGGTTAGTTAAAACAAATGTAGGTCCCTTGCAGTCAGAAACAGGTGAGTTGATCATGGGGAACAAGGATATGGCGGACCAATTGAATAACTACTTTGGTTCCGTCTTCACTAAGGAAGACATAAATAATCTGCCGGAAATAGCAGGGGACTGTGGGTCAAAGGAGGAATTGAGTGAAATCCAGGTCAGTCGGGAAGTGGTGTTGGGTAAATTGAATAGATTAAAGGCCGATAAATCCCCAGGGGCAGATAGGCTGCATCCCAGAGTACTTAAGGAAGTAGCTCAGGAAATAGTGGATGCATTAGTGATAATCTTTCAAAACTTTTTAGATTCTGGAGTAGTTCCTGAGGATTGGCGGGTAGCAAATGTAACCCCTCTTTTTAAGAAGGGAGGGAGAGAGAAAACGGGGAATTACAGACCAGTTAGTCTAACATCGGTAGTGGGGAAACTGCTAGAGTCAGTTATTAAAGATGGGATAGCAGCACATTTGGAAAGTGGTGAAATCATTGGACAAAGTCAGCATGGATTTACGAAAGGTAAATCATTTCTGACGAATCTTGTGGAATTTTTCGAGGATGTAACTAGTAGCGTGGATAAGGGAGAACCAGTGGATGTGGTATATCTGGACTTCCAGAAGGCTTTCGACAAGGTCCCACACAAGAGATTAGTATACAAACTTAAAGCATACGGTATTAGGGGTTCAGTATTGATGTGGATAGAGAACTGGCTGGCAAACAGGAAGCAAAGAGTAGGAGTAAACGGGTCCTTTTCACAATGGCAGGCAGTAACTAGTGGGGTACCGCAGGGCTCAGTGCTGGGACCCCAGCTATTTACAATATATATTAATGATCTGGATGAGGGAATTGAAGGCAATATCTCCAAGTTTGCGGATGACACTAAGCTGGGGGGCAGTGTTCGCTGTGAGGAGGATGCTAGGAGACTGCAAGGTGACTTGGATAGGCTGGGTGAGTGGGCAAATGTTTGGCAGATGCAGTATAATGTGGATAAATGTGAGGTTATCCACTTTGGTGGCAAAAACAGGAAAGCAGACTATTATTTAAATGGTGGCCGATTAGGAAAAGGGGAGATGCAGCGAGACCTGGGTGTCATGGTACACCAGTCATTGAAAGTAGGCATGCAGGTGCAGCAGGCAGTGAAAAAAGCAAATGGTATGTTAGCTTTCATAGCAAAAGGATTTGAGTACAGGAGCAGGGAGGTTCTACTTCAGTTGTACAGGGTCTTGGTGAGACCACACCTGGAGTATTGCGTACAGTTTTGGTCTCCAAATCTGAGGAAGGACATTATTGCCATAGAGGGAGTGCAGAGAAGGTTCACCAGACTGATTCCTGGGATGTCAGGACTGTCTTATGAAGAAAGACTGGATAGACTCGGTTTATACTCTCTGGAATTTAGGAGATTGAGAGGGGATCTTATAGAAACTTACAAAATTCTTAAGGGGTTGGACAGGCTAGATGCAGGAAGATTGTTCCCGATGTTGGGGAAGTCCAGGACAAAGGGTCACAGCTTAAGGATAAGGGGGAAATCCTTTAAGACCGAGATGAGAAAGACTTTTTTCACACAGAGAGTGGCGAGTCTCTGGAACTCTCTGCCACAGAGGGTAGTTGAGGCCAGTTCATTGGCTATATTTAAGAGTGAGTTGGATGTGGCCCTTGTGGCTAAGGGGATCAGAGGGTATGGAGAGAAGGCAGGTACGGGATACTGAGTTGGATGATCAGCCATGATCATATTGAATGGCGGTGCAGGCTCGAAGGGCTGAATGGCCTACTCCTGCACCTAATTTCTATGTTTCTATGTTTCTATGAGAAAGACTTTTTTCACACAGAGAGTGGTGAGTCTCTGGAACCCTCTGCCACAGAGGGTAGTTGAGGCCAGTTCATTGGCTATATTTAAGAGTGAGTTGGATGTGGCCCTTGTGGCTAAGGGGATCAGAGGGTATGGAGAGAAGGCAGGTACGGGATACTGAGTTGGATGATCAGCCATGATCATATTGAATGGCGGTGCAGGCTCGAAGGGCTGAATGGCCTACTCCTGCACCTAATTTCTATGTTTCTATGTTTCTATGTTTTAGGATGTTGTTGAGGGGCACATCCATAGCCCTTGCTGCCGACGTTGATGCAGCCCTGGTGGAGTGAGATTTGTAAGTGTCAGTATTCACTCCCGCACCCGCCAGTTCCTCCTTTAACCATCTGGAGATGGTTTATGCTGATACCCTGTGGTGTGGTTTCTTGTGGCTGATTAGGACAGTTAACTCAGAGCCTCTGAGGCTCCTCATGACTTTGATGTACTGGTGCAAGTGTGATACTACACATAATCGTGGATCCTCGGGCTATGCCAGGAACTCAAGCTTGGGCCCTGGTACCCCCAGCCTGTTCTGTTTAATTAAATCGTAGATGACAAAGGTTATGGTGTTAACATTGGTGGTCATGTTGTCCAGTCGTAGCTTGTGCAAAGTCTGGCCTCGTTGCGCCATTACCAGCGCCATCAGCATGACCACCTTGAGGGTGAGCTTGGTTAAGGATAAGGAGATGGCTGGGGCCCACTGGCGAAGTAGTGTTAGCACCACGCTAACATCCCATGTGTCCGTATACCGTGGCCTGGGGGGGTATTGTGTTATATATTCCCTTCGTGAACCTGGTAATAAGGGGATGTGTTCCCACCGGGTGGGGCCCCGTAACCAGCTCTAAATATGAGGATAGTGCACTCCTGGCACTGTTGATGGCACTGTAACCTAATTTATGGTCATAATATAAAGTTGACAGGAACTCCAGTACATCCGTGATGCACACTGTGTCAAATGATATGTTGGAGACATGACAGTACAACTCCCACTTTTTGATGTGAGAGACGTACTGCCTTTGTGTACTGTCCCTCCAGGCCACTGTAATGACATCCACTGTCCGGTCAGCCTGTCCGAGTCCCAGGTATGGTCTCCTCAGAGTCTGCAAACCAATAAATTGATACAGTCATGTAGAGGGTGGTGCCCCCCCATTACTGGGTGTACCAGCAGATCCCTGCTTTTGGGGATAGCCATGAAAGGCTGTGTCATTATTCCCAGGACTAGTGGGAACCAAGATTGCGCAGGCCAGTCTGGCACTACCAAAATGCCTGTGGCATTTTCTTGCTCTATTTTTACCAAGCATCGGCTGATGAGGCAAAATGGAGGGAAAGCGTACAAGAACATTCCTCCCCAATGCAGTGTGAACGCATCGACTGCCACTGCCCCTGGGTCTGGCTCCCATGACACATATTTGGGTAACTGGTGATTCAATCTGGAGGCAATATCCGGCGTGCCATACCGAGCAACAATGTCGGTAAACACGTCATGATTCAACATCCATTCTGTGTTATCATTGAATTTCCGTGATCTAGTGTCCGCCACCATATTGTATCTACATGGTGGGTAGATTGCCGTGACCCAAATGTTCCTTACAATACACCAATGCCAAAGAAGGTTTGCCAATATGTCACAAGATACAGACTTTATTCCACCCATGTGATTGACATACGCCACTGCCATGGTGTTGTCAATCTGTAGTTGAACATGCACATGATGCATGTTGCTGCAATAAGCTTTACTCCATAGAGTGCTCCCAACAACTCTAGGTAGTGGATGCCATATTGTTGTAGAATTAAGGACTCCTGCACATTCCATCTACCCCCGCAACTGGAGGTTGCTCCCCAGCCCAGGCCACTTGCATCAGTTTGTGATATTACTGATGGTGTATCAATTAGAATTTTCTTAGAGCAGTGATGTATATTCGTTGCCCACCAGTGTAATTCTGCAATGGCCTCTGGTGGCAATTGCATAGGTCTTCCGAATTGGCCTACAGGGGATTTGAGAGCATGTTCCTTTGCACATTGTAAATTTTGATAGTGCAAAGGTCCGAAGCGTACAGCTGGAAAAGCTGCCACAAGCTTGCCAATTACACTTGCTACTTGTCTGATTGTTGGCTGCTGTTTAACAATTAGCTTATTGCAGGCTTCCATTAACTCTGATTGCTTGCCACTTGGCAGAGTCACCAACATTTGAATTGAGTTAATTGTGAACCCCAGGTAATCAATTAACCTGATTGGAGTCAATTTTGACTTAACTGGATGGATTAGGAATCCCAACCTCTCAAACATGAGTTTGGTAGCTGAAACAGATGATTCAGCTGATTCCTTGGTGTCCCCAATTATTAGAATATCATCCAAATAAGCCATCATCATGTGATTCTGAGCTCGTAGTAGCCCCAGAACTGGTTTTAGTAATTTTGTAAATATGCATGCCATATAACCTCCTTTGGAAACTAGTTGGATGGCTGTGCCAAAGTTATCCATTTTAAAATGTTTATACTGCACATGGGTATTGAGTTCCGTCAAGTCTAGGATAATACGACATCCTCCATCCCTTTTCCGCTTTGTGAATATGTTGGATACAAATTGGTGTGATTCCTGGTACGATCTTTGAATCACCCCTTTTGTATGTAAAGCCTGAATTTCAGCTTGTACCTCTAACCTTTCCTGTTGTGAGAACACATATGTGCGGTTTGGTAAATTTTGTGTGGGTGGTGATGAATCAAGAAGGAACTCAATTTAGAAACTTTGTATACTGTGCAGTATGAACGGGTCTACTATGATCCAGTTCCATTCATGCAAAAAGTGCCGCAATCTCCCCCCAACTTGTGAGTGAGTGATGTGTAAGGTGTTCCAGAAGGAACTAGGTTCTCCTACCTTGGACGTTACTGGTGGTGTGGTCCTGGCTTCCGTCCTCGTGCCTTGGGAAGGAGAGCTAAGGGCGGTTGCCCCCCGCGCATACCCCTAAAAAAGACCTCGGTGCTTCCAGCTCGAGTATTCCTCCTGTCCCAGAGCCCCTAGGCTGGTTTTGCCTGGTGTTGAAGGCAGCATAGGGGTGAGCCCGGTGTGATGAGCCCCTGGATGTAGTTGGGGCTCAGCTCATGTGGCGTATGGTCTTGGCCTCATCATCCAGCTCTCGGACCTGCTTCGGCAGATCTGCCCCAATAGATAATTGGCCAGCTGGATGTTGCTGGCCTTGCACAGCACAGCAAATTTTGGGTTGAGTGCCGGCCGTATTGCGTTTTTACGCAGACAGTTTATTTCAAAATGGGTGTTACAGAGAAGCCCCACAGCGTCCTGCGGTGTCTCTGTCAGCAGCCCCCCATCCACGGACCTCGCAGAGGCCATTATGCCTGAGGCCAATAATTTTAAACATTTTTGGAGTTCTTTTGGGCTCTTACCCCTGCTCCAATATGGCCCCAGATGGCATGGTTGATGGCAGGCACATTGAGGGACATGCAGTTGGCAGGTGTATGATATCTGCTGGAGGTCTCCTCCTTAGCCAGGTCTTTGAGCTGATGCGACGCCAGGTAATTTATTGAGTGGCCAGCTCTTCATCCAGGGTGCTCCTGTCGGAGTTGGAATGGCGAATTTGGAAGCCAGAGAGTGTTCACTTGATGTGCCTCCCTGCTCTGAGCCAGGGATATACTGACTCTGTGTACTCCCCTCTCCAGAGAGGGAGACACTTCACAGCCCTGTGTACGGTGCTGCTAACGCCGGTTCCTGTGGAGACCCGGGCTGATACTGCTCCCTCCTCTGGAGCAGATCGGTCTGGAGCCACCTCTCCAATAGTTGCTCCATCTGGGAAAGTTGCCCGCAGACGCTTCCCAGTGTAGGAGGGGATCCCTCCGGCCCGGACTCGTCTGAGTCTACGGGCCTGGCAGACTTGTGAGTGGCCTTGCGCGGTGAGTGGCCTTGCGGGACTGCCACGGTGCTCCCCTGAGGCACCAAGTCTGCTACCGCTGGTTCCACCGCCAGTGGCCTGGAAGCCGACTTCCCAGCAGACCGTCTCCTCACCTTCAACATGGTAGGTTCTTCTCGCTAGAGAGACAAGAAATACGAACCCGCCAAAACGACCGCAGAGTGGTTTTTATGAAAACACTTATCTGGGTTTTAAAACTTACCGCTGGAAGGACGCGACGCGCCTGCCAGTCAGTCATTGGCGCGTGCTTCAGACGTAATGATGCGCAAGCGGACTGACGGCCTTCTTCACGTAGTCACTCACGTGACTCCGAAGTAAAATCAGTGGTCAGCATTTCATGTTCATGGCCATATTTAAAAGGATGGTTAAATAAACTACTGAATTAAATTTGGCCTACTAGCCAATATTTTAGTTTTAGAGTTACAGCATTGAAATAGGTCCTACGGCCCGCGACGCTAAGTTCTATGTTATCCTACTTTCTCATCCACTCCCTGCACTAGGGCCAATTATCCTAAAAACCCTCACGTCTTTGGGGGTGTGGAAAGAAACCGGAGCACCTGGAGGAAACTCAAGGGGTCACAGGGAGAATGTGCAAATTCTGGACTGACAGCACCCGAGGTTAGGATTGAACCTGGTTCTCTGGCCCTGTGAGGCAGAGATTCTACCAGCTGAATCAGTGTGCCATCATGTGTTGTACCTCATAATATAAAATTATTCAGACAGCAGGTAATCTTCCTGAATTTATACTCTTGGCACAATGGGTTGCCCATTATGAATCTGTGTAGGATTTGAACTTGGTCAGCAGACAGTGAAGGATTTTTCATTCAATGATTGCCCTAACAATTTGTTTGTAAAATTACTTCTCAAATGTTTGTAGCATGCACCCTCTGGTCAAATATGCCATTTGTTCATGCAAAACATTGTTTATTTGCCTCTCCCAAATATGTTTTCAGATAAGAATGAGAAATGGTCATGAATACGTTTTGGATATGTGTAGCATAAATGTGTGTTAACTGCCTGACGCCATCATCAAACCTCTATCTCCAAGTGCAGTAACATGTAAGTTTGTGCAGGATTTCAGCGGATCACTTGATTGGGATTGCCAATTTAAATTTGGGCCTCATTCATGAAAATGTGTAAGGTAGAATTATTTATGCAGATGTTCAAACACAAAATGCAACCATGAAGTTGCTTCATGCAGCATTACCACATCACATCAGTGACAAGATCACAACACCAACAAGGCTCTTCGACACAAAGAACTGCAGATGCTGGAATATTGTGTAGATTGTGTACCGCAAAGTGCTGGAGTAACTCGGCGGGTCAGGCAGCATTTCTCGGGGACAGAGTTGGATGACGTTTCAGGTCGGGTCCCATCTTCAGACTCAAGAAGGGTCCAGTTTGAAGGGTGCCCACCTGAAATGTCGCCTACTCCACGTTCTCCAGAGATGCTGCCTGGACCGCTGAGTTACCCCAGGATTTGAGTACAGGAGCAGGGAGGTTCTACTTCAGTTGTACAGGGTCTTGGTGAGACCACACCTGGAGTATTGCGTACAGTTTTGGTCTCCAAATCTGAGGAAGGACATTATTGCCATAGCGGGAGTGCAGAGAAGGTTCACCAGACTGATTCCTGGGATGTCAGGACTGTCTTATGAAGAAAGACTGGATAGACTCGGTTTATACTCTCTGGAATTTAGGAGATTGAGAGGGGATCTTATAGAAACTTACAAAATTCTTAAGGGGTTGGACAGGCTAGATGCAGGAAGATTGTTCCCGATGTTGGGGAAGTCCAGGACAAGGGGTCACAGCTTAAGGATAAGGGGGAAATCCTTTAAGACCGAGATGAGAAAGACTTTTTTCACACAGAGAGTGGTGAGTCTCTGGAACTCTCTGCCACAGAGGGTAGTTGAGGCCAGTTCATTGGCTATATTTAAGAGTGAGTTGGATGTGGCCCTTGTGGCTAAGGGGATCAGAGGGTATGGAGAGAAGGCAGGTACGGGATACTGAGTTGGATGATCAGCCATGATCATATTGAATGGCGGTGCAGGCTCGAAGGGCTGAATGGCCTACTCCTGCACCTAATTTCTATGTTTCTATGTTTCTATGTTACCCCAGCACTTTATGTTCTTACTGCTTTTTTTCATTACCCAGATAATAGTAGAGTTTCCAAACATTTGTAGGAGAAATTGAGAAAATCAGCTAACATTAAATGATCGGAATAAAATGGATGGCATTACTGGGAAAATAAATAGGTGAATGATCCACAGTGTTGCAGTGGTACAGTTGCTCCCTTTCAGCGGCAGATACCTGGGTTTGATCCTGACTACGGGTGATGTCTGTACAGAGTTTGTACGTAGTTTCTCCCCTTGACTGCGTGGGCTTTCCCTGGGTGCTCCGGTTTCCTCCCACACTCCAAAGATATACAGGTTTGTAGATTAAATGCTTCAGTAAAGATTGTAAATTGTCACTAGTGTGTAGGGTGGTGGTAGTGTATGGGGATTGGTTGTCAGCATGGTCTAGGTGAGCTGAAGGACCTGATTCTGCACTGATCTCTAAACTAAACTAAACTAAACTAAACTAAACCATAAGGGACTAGGAGTATCAATGTCAGAGATCGGTCAGCAAGACCAGAGCAGGAGGACAGAGATACTTGAATGGCAATGTTTATCTCCTTGCATATGATGACTGCCGGATAGTGACAGCAGCAATATGGTCCCATGCTCTAGAGTAAAACTTCACTGACAAAAACATGTCCCAGAGAAGGTTTATATCTTCCCCTTACTGTGAATAAAGGAAAACCAGAAAATCAGAATGAAAGTCAGGCATGTTTATCAAATTAAACAAAATGGAACAGTTTGAAATATCTACAATTATACTTGAGAATTCACCTTCCAAACAGCCAACTGTTCTGTGTGGGAAGGAACTGCAAATGCCGATTTAAACCGAAGATAGACACAAAATGCTGGAGTAACCCAGCGGGTCAGACAGCATCTCTGGAGAAAAGGATTAGGTGACGTTTCGGGTCGAAATTCTTCTTCAGACTCTGTTCCAGTCTGATGAAGGATCTCGACCCAAAATGTCACCTATTCCTTTTCTCCAGAGATGCTGCCTGACCCGCTGAGTTACTCCAGCTTTTTGTGGCTATCTCCAGCTAAACTGTTCTGGCCTGGCTTGGAGGAAGGACGTGTTGCAGTAGATTGCACTGCCGCATAGACATCCATTACATATGAATATCCAAACTATTAAAAGTGTTAGCGTTCAAGTGCTTGCTCATTAGAGTGAAAAGTCTGTTGTCAGAGACATGTGGAGGGACAGGCATCTAGTAACCAGTAATTATAACCCAGGAGCAATTATCAGCAATTATAAACACATAGCAATTACATGTAGCAATTATCTTATCACCAGAAATGCTGTGGCATCCCTATTACAGATTTTACTTCTTTGCATTTGTATATGCAGCTCGTACAATAACAACACAGTTTAACCACACACTAAATTTAGCAGCTGTGTTTAACGCTATATTCACGAGCAGCTTCATTATGTGATTGGGGTTTTCTTTGTAGCCCTGGACATGGTGTGTGGCTTTAGGCCTACGTGTCTGACATGACCGTGACATTTTATTTTGAAACATGCCTGAGAATACTCCCCATTCAATTTATTTATATATAAAACAATAAATGTTCATGTAGTTAGCTTTTTCTTATCATAGTTCAACGTATAACAAAAATCATCCAAATATACCTTAGATTTCCAATATGACCCTATTTGTAAAATGGCCAGCAGAAGCTTTGGGTTCAGATGCTAAAAAAATGGTCACACGTAGGTTTATAGTTTTGCTGGTCAGTTCATGGACAATGAATTGAAGATTTTACAAAAGTGAAGTAAAATACTGCTATTATTCTCTTGTGGGAGCGAGTCGTGCTGGGCTCTGAATTGAGCAATGCCAGAATCCTGCAGATAAACTTGTGATTATTCATTGACAGTTCCAATTCCTTGACTGACCGTTGCTAGTCTTGATATCAGTCTCTGGATTTGGTCATGTTCGAGGGCATGGCTTTAAGGTGAGAGGGGCAAAGATTAATGGAGAGGTGTGGGGTAACATTTATACACAGAGGGTGGTGAGCGCCTGGAACACGCCTGGATTGGTGGTTGAGGTGCATATCATAGTGGCACCTAAGTGGCTTTTGGATAGACATATGAATATGTAGGGAATGGAGGGACGTGGATTATGTGCAGGTAGAGGAGTTGGTCTTGGCATCATATTGGGCACAGACATTATGTGCTGAAGGCCTGTTCTTGTGCTGTACTGTTGAATGTTCTATGTCCTTGTACTGTTGTCAGTCTCTCATTTCGGCAAAGAAAGAGTCCAATTCTCATGCCATCTCCTGTTGGATGTCAGTAGGATCCTGGTATCAGTCTAATGCCCCTGTCCCACTTAGGAAACCTGAACGGAAACCTCTGGAGACTTTACGCCCCACCCAAGGCCTCCGTGCGGTTCCCCGAGGTTTTTGTCAGTCTCCCTAATGGTCGAAAGTGGTTTCTGCTTCTTCTATGTTCCGGCGATTATTTCAAAAAATTCAAAACCGGCCGTGACTAAAAATAGGTTGCCGTTTTAAAAATCGGTAATTATTTAGTTGAAGCCGGTTGCGATGATAGTTGAAGGTGGTTGCCGGAGGTTGCAGGTAGTGGAAGGAAGACCTTTTTTTCACCCAGTTTTATTCCACCAGGGAGGTCTTACCTTCCACTACCTGCAACCTCCGGCAACCACCTTCAACTATCAACGCAACCGGCTTCAACTAAATAATTACCGATTTTTAAAACGGCAACCTATTTTTAGTCACGGCCGGTTTTGAATTTTTTGAAATAATCGCCGGAACATAGAAGAAGCGGAAACCACTTTCGACCATTAGGGAGACTGACAAAAATCTCTGAGAACCTCCGGGAACCTCCGGGAACCGTACGGGAACCTTGGGTGGGGTGCAAAGTCGGCAGAGGTTTCCGTTCAGGTTTCCTAAGTGGGACAGGGGCATAAGGGTCAGACAATGTTCGAGTTCTCCTGGCAGTCTCTGGTTTACTCCATGGTCAAATCCTGATGCCAGTATTTTGAATGGACAATTGTAGTGTCCTAACATTTGCTTTTGAATTGGGCATTGGAAGAGTTGCACACCATCAGTGGATTAGATATTGGTACATTGACATGGAGACAATAGTTAAAGTAATGCTGTGTGTCACATTTATGTTGTGCCATTTGTCTCTTGAAATAAATTCAGGTAGTTCCCTTATTTAAAATGACATTCACTCCGAAATGAGGAAATTGCCATACTAGAGATGGGGCTCATCAGCCTGGGAAGGCAGTCCACCTAGGAGAAGGGAAACTCTGATTTAAAACCTCCACTGCCTTGTCCAGTCCTTGTCCAGTCCTTGTCCTCCACTGCCTTGGCCATGTCCAATCATGGAAAAAGCTCCAGGAGTAAACCTCAAGAAAATCCGGAGTCGGAGCCCCTAAGGCAGTTCATCGTTGTCTACAACCTCGCTCTGGCAGCTCCTGCGACGGCGCTGGTGCCAAAACTGTAATGGCCCTGCTTTTCCTTTGGATCGATCAGCAACGTGCTGCATGAGCAACAGCCTGTCCTCCATATGACATCGCCCAGGCTTGCATCCGACCACACATCACCTGCTGCTCTAGCCAAGGTTTGGAGCAAGCAGCCAACAACTAGGATGCATCACTAACGGTCAATCATGACCTAGGGGGACCTATTAAAGAGATAATCATATTTTTTGTGGAAGATTCCATTGTATGCAACATACAAATAGAGGGGAGACACTAGGTGGGTAAAGGTTCAGATACTGTTTTACTTTATGGGGGTTGTAGCTTCATGAAAACAAAATCAGATTTTGGTAAAGTTTTTTTAATTTTAGGGAGAGATAAACACTAGATATTCATGCAACCAAGTCATTTTACTTCGGATTTCACGTGAGTGACTTTGTGAAGACCCCGCCAGCACGCATGCGCGACATATCGTCGACCGCATGCGAAGCGACAGGCAGGGAGGAGGGTCGCTCCTCTACTGCAACGGACCTGCAGATAAGGTAAACTAACCTGTGGTCGTTTTTTCTTCTTCCAGGGACTCTGTGTGACAGAGTACTCCACGGGCCGCTTCGAGACCGACTGCGGACCGTGGGATGCGGGCAGTCAGCGGCGGCAGCAACAGACCGGAGTCGGCAAAGCCCGTTGACCCAGGAGGGTCCGGGCTCACAGACTCGCCGTTCGCAGCGATGGCAGAGTGCAGCCCGACTCAACACCGCAGCCCGCAGGATCACCGCGGACTGACGGCAATGCTACCCGGAAGTCGGGCAAGCCCGTGAACCAGGAGAGTCTGCGCTTGCAGACTGCCATTCGCGGGTAGCGAAGGCAGAGCAGGAGCTCCGACTCAACGCCGCAGGCCGCAGGAATACCGCGGACTGACGGCAACGCTACCCGGTAGAGGTAGCGAAGACAGAGCCGGGGCCCTGAGTCACAACAATAGGCGGGAGACTTGCCGTTAGTGGCAGTATATATTCCCGCATGAGAGTCTGGTCACCATGGGAGCTGGGGGGGGGGGGGGGGGGGGGGGGAGTGCGCTCCTCCACCGGCAGCTTCAAAAAGGCCCTCAGGTAAGTTATACTAACCTTGAGTTGCTTAGCTTCTGTTGTAGACTTTGCTTACAGAAATGATGGATGGGAGACCAGAATGAAGGCATCGAAGCATGCCTCCAAGGGCCACGGGGCTTCGGATGAGAGTCAGCGGCCACTATCCCCGGAGCTGCCCGCAACACCGGCAGCACCCGCTCCGCGGGCCGAGATAAGAACGCGGAAATCGGGGAGCCCTGCGTTGCCTGGACCCGACTCTCCACCGCGGCTGACTATGGAACCATATGGTGGTAGGAGCACCGTGCGGGAGCAGGGTAGGGCAGACCCTGACTCCCTACCACTGTCACCTAAGCATAGGGACAGTGGCATGAAGGTGCGTAAATGTGTTTCCCGCTCTGCGGCACGTTCTGTCTCCCCTCCTATGGAGGTCACCAGAGGGCGGACCAGGGTAAGAACCGCACTAAGTTCAAAAAGCCCCGCTGCAGCGGCCGGCGTCGACTTGCCACCGGAGCAGTCCGCCAGATCGCGGACCGGTGAGGGATCGAAGTCTGAGTCTGGGAGCGCCGCAGGTGCGGCCGGCGCAGACTCACCATCGGGGGAGCCTGCCAGATCGTGGGCCGGTGGTAAATCATCTCGGTCACTGCACCCCACATTAGCAGCTGGACGTGACCGAACGTCGCCCTAGTCCCGGGGGTCAGACAGGCGGCAAGCCCGCGCGGATATCGGTGAACCACGCTTTGGCGGTTGGAACCGACACCTCGCCGCTCATGTCTTTCCAGACAGGCGGGCCGCCACAGTCTGGAAGACCGGACTAGCGGCATGTCTGCGCGAGTGTCGCATAGCTCCGCTGGAGTGGCAGGAAGCGACATCCTGCCTAGGCACCCTAGACACCACCTCGACGAGGTGCGGGCCGATGGCAGAAGCCTCAGTAGTTCAGGGGAACCTGAGGAAGTCGACTTGCTGTCCGCAGATGCGGCGGCGGTCGCATGGCCCGCATGGAGCGCTTGATGGAGCGACTCCTTGAGCGAGATCTCCCGCAGCAGGATCGGATGTCCTCAAGTCCAGGAGACGTGCATCTGGGCCACCCAGCATATCCCCTTCATCGGTGGGGAGTGCCAGGAGTCAGCAGCTGGCTGACGTTGAAGAGGGATTGGCGCAGGAACCTGCAGCACCTGAGAAACCCCAAGAGGAACTTCTTGATGTGGTTTCCAAATTTGCCAAAACTAGTGGCAAGCATTGACTCCTCACAACACACCAGCTGCAGGAACAGGTCTGACGGAGGAATGAACAAATACAAGGCCCCGAACAACTGTGTTTCGCTGAACGTGCCGCCAGTCAACATGCCCATCTGGTGCAACATCAGTCCAGGGATTAGGACACAGGAGCTCAAACTTCAATAAATCCTGAAATTGTTGACGTCGGGAATCACAGCCTTTGCCGGGTCGATTGACGGCACGGAGATGACGGAGGAGCAGGAAGATGCTCTTGCGCTACTGTGTAACACACAGTATGAGATAAACTCCTTCCGGGAAATCTCCATCAAACCAACTCACAACCCAAAATTCACGGGTTTGTGCAAAGCCAGTGTTACGCCGCCACCGAGACAGTTGTTCGGTGAAGACCTGCCAAGACAGGTAAAAGACCTGGACGAGGAGGCAAAAGCGGTCGGGTTGATGAAACCACCATCCTCGAGCAGGCCACCGGCGTATCACAGGCAGCATCCTTACGCTACGTCTAACAGGCCTCGGGTCCAACCCAACAGGGCAATCAGAACCTATCCACCGGTCGCACTCTATCTACAAAAGCCTATTAGGCAGGGCCCACAACGACCAGCGTGGAAGATGCGCAAACCCTACATCCCAGAAACGCTATGAACCAAAAAAGCCCAGAACATCAAGGCCGCCGGTAACCATGGAGGTAAGGGGGTCTGGTTCTCTTGGGAGTGCTGCATGTATAACCTCACAAGTAGGAGGGAGATTGCGTACATTCTGGGATGCATGGGTTTTCTGATTGTCACTATCCCAGAGAACAAGGCAATAGACATAATAGAGGCATGTAACAGCCTTGCTTGCGCCAGGAAACCGACTATTAGACATACTGCTAAGGTAATTGGTAAACTTGTAGCTACATTCCAGCTGCACAATTTGGGCCGTTACACTGTCAAAGCTTGCAAAGAGCAAAAATCTCAGCATTAAAAGCGAATGCTGGACATTTTTACAGGCCTATGCAGCTGCAAACAAGGCATAAATTGAGCTACAATGATAGATTAGCAATGTTTGTGATTGTTTTAATCCCATCATTATATCAAACCCATCAGTCGTGTTACAAACCGACGCAAGCGCCAAGGGCTGGGGAGCTACCGACACCACTTCCAGTTGGGGCGGCAGATGGAATTTGCACGAGTCTACTCTTCTTCAATCACAAGGTATAAACTATTTAGAAATGCTGGGAGCATGTCACGGCTGTGGGTTTACTGCACTAATGTGCATCATACGCATGTCCGTCTTCAAAATAAATAATACCACAGTGGGTGGCTTATTTAAACCATATGGGTGGTATCAAGTCAATATCTTGTGATGAATTGGCAAAAATTAATTTGGCTCTGGTGTATTGAAAGAAATATTTGGATATCAGCTACGTACCTTCTGGTTAAGCTCAATACAGTGGCGGACATCAGGTCACAAGTATTTAATAACGACATCAAGTGGATGTTGAACCTCAAAATATTTGCTAAAATTATAGCCCAATATGGAACACCAGAAATCGACCTCTTTGCGTCTAGGTTGAACCATCAGATACCAACATATGTCTCTTGGGAACCAGATCCTGGGGCAGTGGCGATGGACGCGTTCTCGCTACGTTGGGGGAAATGGGTTTTCTATGCTTTCCCCCATTCTGCTTCATCAGTCGGGTATTGCAGAAAATTCAACCAGATTCTGCAACAGAAAGAACCATGGGCACAGGTTACCAAATGCCTGAATTGGGGACCAATCCCATAACAGGGGAAAATGATCCGTGCCATGGTCATCTGAACCTGTTATTTTTGCAGGTTCTGAAGAGGCCACTACTGGAATTCGGGCTGTCATCAAAAACCATGGACAGCATTGTGCAGAGAGCCCACAAGGAAGTACCTCACCCACATAAGGAAACGGGAGGTTTCTGTAGTCTGACCAAGACCACCTACAACTCTGCTACGATCTCCAATGTGCTGGAATCCTCGCAGGCCTTCATTATGATGAGGCCCTCAGTTACAGTGCCATATACAGTGCCAGGAGTGCACTGTCATCCTATCTCAACATTGGAGCGGGATCTCACCAGCTGGTATCCAAACTATGATGGGTATATTCTATCCAACCCTCCCCGACCACGATATTATATTACCTAGGATATAGGGGTGGTGTTGACCCAACTCAGGAGCTGGTCGCCTATGACGGATTTACCACTGGACTAACTCACCTTCAAAGTGGTGATGTTAATGGCACTAACCACAGCACAACGGGTCCAGACTCTACAGGAACTAAAACTGGATAGAATGGTCACGACCCCCAATAAAGTGACTTTCTTTATAGATGAGTTGCTTAAACAACACAGACCTGGGTCTACAGGTCTGAAAATGGGCATCAGGAATATGGAGACGGGTCTGTTATCAGCCATGAAAACCCACATCACAGGGTGACGGTGCAGACTATCTCCAGGTGGCTCAGGGTGGTATTCGGTGCAGCAGGTAGGACACTAACAATTTTAAATCTCATTCTACCAGGGCTGCATCCACATCAGCGGCGAGGACCATGGAGGTACTCATGGATCATGTCCTCGCAATAGCGGGCTGGGCCAGTGAAACTACATTTCAGCGTTTTTATAACAAACCTGTGGCCGCTCCCGCAACATTTGCGGTGACCCCGAGTTCAGGGGTATATTGTTTGCATTAACAAATATGTTATTATTTTTCAGCTTGTTCAAGTCTGAAATACATTAACATACTTCCTCCATCAGTATTACGGCAGTGTGTGAGCATGGACATGGTCCAGGGCATGGAATCACAGAGCTTTGAAATCTTCACGAAGTCACTCGCGTGACTCCGAAGTAAAATAGTCAGATTAGTCAGAAGTTTGATCTTTATTTTATGAGGAGTTGCGATGAGGGATTTCGTGCCCTCCGCTCTCCCAACCCTCTATCATAAGGTCAACTGGTATATTAGAGTCTCTTTAATCTTACTATTTTCAGTCATTGTTGTTATCTGTGAATCCACACCGCTGCATTGAAGAATGTTGCGCATGCGTGCTGGCGGGGTCTTCACGAAATCCCTCATCGCAACTCCTCATAAAATAAAGATAAAACTTCAAGCTGGTAAATTCTCATTTAATCTTACTATTTTAGTGAAACATTCAACATAATGGTCCAAAAATAAGTAAAAGTCTGGCCCTATTACCAAAATAATGCAAATTTATACTTGTTTTTATTCCAAAGTCAGAGCACACAATGTTTTAAATGTGATTAATTATTTCTTTATTGAACAGAAAAAAAAATGAAAACAATGAAACCAATCATAATTATAAGCAAAATGTGGATGTTGAAATATAATCATTTCAAAATGTATTTTAGACTTAATATTGGGATATTTAATAATAGGTATATTTGCTTTCTTAATATGTTGACCAATGCATTTTATTAAAAGAATTACAAGGATTGTATTCCGTTCATTGCTTTGCAAGGTGCAGCGTTGGATAGATTAACGACTTCTGAGTGGTCACCTAGTTATGCACGAAGGCCTTTGTTTAGTGGTTGGAAAATCTATGTTGAATGTGTAAAGTGTTAAAGCAAGAACCAAACACAAACCTATATTTAACAGTGGCTGCCCCTAAAACAGCTTGGATAACAAAGGCCAAAGAGACAAAAATGATTTCCATTCCAATTATATCCAAATTAATTATCGTCCTATTTCCCACTGTAATGCATTTTTTCTCAGGACTTTAATAATGTTGCAGAATTAACCAAAGAAAGGTCCCTTCCTTTGACCCTTTTCACAAATCTTGAAACCTTAAGAAATTACACATTGTGTGATTCAACTTCTGCTTCTCAATTTACTGCTAAAAATACCAAGTTATTTAGAGTTAGAGCGCTATTCTTGAAAGAACATTTCTTTGAAACCAATGATGCAAATTTCATTGGTAGAGTTCTTAACACATCTATGTTGTGCATTTATCCACCTCTATAAGCTCACCCCTCATTTTCCTGCATAATAATTGCATTTTATTCTCCCAACTTTGTGTTGCCCTGACTCTCAGTCTGAAGAAGGGTCTCAACCTGAAACATCACCCCTTCCTTGTCTCCAGAGATGGTGTCTGACCCGCTGAGTTACTCCAGCTTTTTGTGTCTATCTTCTTTTTCCATTAACTCCTCTTAGATTCTACCACTCACCTATAGTGAGAGGCCCAGGAGCCGTTGGTGAGGGAGGAGCGATGTCCAAGCTGTAAGTTTAAAACTCGATCGCGGGGCTTGTTTCCACAGAGGCCCAGGAGCCGTTGGCGAGGGAGGAGGAACCCAAATCTGCTGATTGGCAGTTAGATCCCTGCTGATTTCTTACAGCACTTTGTATTGTATTGTATTGTATTTTGTATTGCATCCTGGGTAAGGGGAAGTATGAGTGCTAGGGCAGTTTACTGTTCTGGATGTCAGATGTGGGAGGTCATGGAGTCGTATAGCCCTCCAGATGTCCACATCTGCGCCAGGTGTGTCGAGATGGGGCTCCTAAGGGACCGTATTCGGAACCTGGAGCAGCAGCTCGATGACCTCCGTCTGGTCAGGGAGAGCGAGGAGGTCATAGAGAGGAGTTACAGAGAGGTGGTCACTCCCAAACCACAGGAGGCAGACAAGTGGGTCACGGTTAGGAGAGGCAAGGGGCAGAGGCAGGGACGAGAGAGTACCCCGGTGGCTGTACACCTTGGCAATAAGTACTCCTGCTTGAGTACTGTTGGGGGAGACAGCCTACCTGGGGGTAGCAACAGCGGCCGGGCCCCGGGTACAGAGACCGGCCCTCAGAAGGGTAAGGAAAAGAAGAGGAGGGCAGTAGTAATAGGGGACTCTATAGTTAGGAGGTAGATAAGCGATTCTGTGGACGCAGTCAGGAGACCCGGATGGTAGTTTGCCTCCCTGGTGCCAGGGTCCGGGATGTGTCTGAATGTGTCCAAGATATTTTGAAAAGGGAGGGAGAGGAGCCAGAGGTCGTGGAACATATAGGTACCAATGACATAGGTAGAAAAAGAGAAGAGGTCCTGAAAGGAGAATTTAGGGAGTTAGGAGGAGAGTTAAGGAGAAGGACCGCAAAGGTAACAATCTCAGGATTACTGCCTGTGCCACGCTACAGTGAGAGTAGGAATGGAGTGAGGTGGAGGATAAATGTGTGGCTGAAGGGCTGGTGCAGAGGGCAGGGATTCAAGTTTCTGGATAATTGGGACCTCTGTTGGGGAAGGTGTGACCTGTACAAAAAGGACGGGTTGGACTTGAACCCGAGGGGAACCAATATCCTGGCGGGGAGATTTGCAAAGGCTACTGGGGAGACTCTAAACTTGTTCGGTTAGGGGGAGGGACTCAAATAGGGAAAGCATGTAGACAGTGTGTGAGGCAGGAGGCAGAGAAGGGAAGCACTCAGATGCAACACGTAGGGGGGAAAGAAGAAAAAAATAATAAACAGAGAATAAGAGGTGGTGGGTTTCTTAAATGTGTGAGCAGATAGACAGAGGGGTGTGAAATGAGGATAGAAGCAATAGGTAGCAAGGTGAAAAGTAAAAGTGGCAGGCAGACAAATCCAGGGCAAAAATCAAAAAGGGCCACTTTTCAACATAATTGTATAAGGGGTAAGAGCGTTGTAAAAACAAGCCTGAAGGCTTTGTGTCTCAATGCAAGGAGCATTCATAATAAGGTGGATGAGTTGAATGTGCAGATAGCTATTAATGATTATGATATAGTTGGGATCACGGAGACATGGCTCCAGGGTGACCAAGGCTGGGAGCTGAACATCCAGGGATATTCAATATTCAGGAGGGATAGACGGAAAGGAAAAGGAGGTGGGGTAGCGTTGCTCGTTAGAGAGGCAATAGAAAGGAAGGACATTAGCTTGGAGGATGTGGAATCGATATGGGTAGAGCTGCGAAACACTAAGGGGCAGAAAACGCTAGTGGGTGTTGTGTACAGGCCACCTAACAATAATAGTGGAGTTGGGGATGGCATCAAACAGGAAATTAGAAATGCGTGCAACAAAGGTAAAACAGTTATAATGGGTGACTTCAATCCACATACAGATTGGGTGAATCTAATTGGCAGGGGTGCTGACGAAGAGGATTTCTTGGAATGTATGCGGGATAGTTTTCTAAACCAACATGTAGAGGAACCAATGAGAGAGCAGGCTATTCTAGACTGGGTATTGAGTAATGAGGAAGGGTTAGTTAGCAGTCTTGTTGTGCGTGGCCCCTTGGGCAAGAGTGACCATAATATGGTTGAGTTCTTCATTAGGATGGACGGTGACATTGTTAATTCAGAAACACGGGTCCTGAACTTAAAGAAAGGTAACTTTGAGGGTATGAGACGTGAATTGGCCAAAATAGACTGGCAATTGATTCTTGAAGGGTTGACGGTGGATATGCAATGGAAGGCATTTAAAGACTGCATGGATGAACTACAACAATTGTTCATCCCAGTTTGGCAAAAGAATAAATCAGGGAAGGCAGTGCATCTGTGGATAACAAGGGAAATCAGGGATAGTATCAAAACAAAAGATGAAGCGTACAAATTAGCCAGAGAAAGCAGCCTACCAGAGGACCATGAGAAATTCAGTCCAATAGAGGAAAGGGAAAATGGATTATGAAAAAAAACTGGCAGGGAACATAAAAAGTGACTGCAAAAAGTTTTATCGATATGTGAAGAGAAAACGATTAGTTAAAACAAATGTAGGTCCCTTGCAGTCAGAAACAGGTGAATTGATCATGGGGAAGAAGGACATGGCAGACCAATTGAATAACTACTTTGTTTCTCTCCTCACTAAGGAAGACATAAATAATCTGCCGGAAATAGCAGGGGATCGCGGGTCAAATGAGATGGAGGAACTAAGTGAAATCAAGGTTAGCTGGGAAGTGGTGTTAGGTAAATTGAATGGATTAAAGGCCGATAAATCCCCAGGGCCAGATAGGTTGCATCCCAGGGTACTTAAGGAAGTAGCCCCAGAAATAGTGGATGCCTTAGTGATAATTTTTCAAAACTCTTTAGATTCTGGAGTAGTTCCTGAGGATTGGAGGGTAGCTAATGTAACCCCACTTTTTAAAAAAGGAGGGAGAGAGAAAACGGGGAATTACAGACCAGTTAGTCTAACATCAGTAGTGGGGAAACTGCTAGAGTCAGTTATTAAAGATGGGATAGCAGCACATTTGGAAAGTGGTGAAATCATTGGACAAAGTCAGCATGGATTTACGAAAGGTAAATCATGTCTGACGAATCTTATAAAATTTCTTGAGGATGTAACTAGTAGAGTGGATAAGGGAGAAGCAGTGGATGTGTTATATCTGAACTTTCAGAAGGCTTTCGACAAGGTCCCACACAAGAGATTAGTATACAAAGTTAATGCACACGGTATTGGCGGTTCAGTATTGATGTGGATAGAGAACTGGCTGGCAGACAGGAAGCAAAGAGTAGGAGTGAACGGGTCCTTTTTAGGATGGCAGGCAGTGACTAGTGGGGTGCCGCAAGGCTCAGTGCTGGGACTCCAGCTATTTACAATATATATTAATGATTTGGACGAGGGAATTGAATGCAACTTCTCCAAGTTTGTGGATGACACAAAGCTGTGGGGCAGTGTTAGCTTTGAGCAGGATGCTAGGAGGCTGCAACGTGATTTGGATAGTCTGGGTGAGTGGGCAAATGCATGGCAGATGCAGTATAATGTGGATGTGTGAGGTTATCCACTTTGATGGCAAACACTGGAAAGTAGACTATTATTTGAATGGTGGCCGATTAGGAAAAGGAGAGATGCAACGAGACCTGGGTGTCATGGTACACCAATCATTGAAAGTAGGCATGCAGGTGCAGCAGGCAGTGAAGAAAGCAAATGGTATGTTAGCATTCATAGCGAAAGGATTTGTGTATAGGAGCAGGGAGGTTCTACTGCAGTTGTACAGGGTCTTGGTGAGACCACACCTGGAGTATTGCGTACAGTTTTGGTCTCCAAATCTGAGGAAAGACATTCTTGCCATAGAGGGAGTACAGAGAAGGTTCACCAGACTGATTCCTGGGATGTCAGGACTTTCATATGAAGAGAGACTGGATAGACTCGGCTTGTACTCACCAGAATTTAGAAGATTGAGGGGGGATCTTATAGAAACGTACAAATTTCTTAAGAGGTTGGACAGGCTAGATGCAGGAAGATTGTTCCCGATGTTGGGGAAGTCCAGGACAAGGGGTCACAGTTTAAGGATAAGGGGGAAATCCTTTAGGACCGAGATGAGAAAAACATTTTTCACACAGAGAGTGGTGAACCTCTGGAATTCTCTGCCACAGAAGGTGGTTGATGCCAGTTCATTGGCTATATTTAAGAGGGAGTTAGATGTGGCCCTTGTGGCTAAAGCGATCAGGGGGTATGGAGAGAAGGCAGGTACAGGATACTGAGTTGGATGATCAGCCATTATCATATTGAATGGCGGTGCAGGCTCGAAGGGCCGAATGGCCTACTCCTGCACCTATTTTCTCTGTTTCTATGTTTCTATATAGATTCGGAACAATTTACAATGGCTAATTGTCCCACCAATTCCGAGGTTTTACGAATGTGGGAGGAAACTGGAGCACCCAGAAAAAACCTGCTCAATCACAGGGAAAATGTCCAAACTCCACAAGAAGTCAGAATTGAACTCTCGTCCCAGACCTGTAGAAGCAGCAGCTCCACCAACTGTGCCATTGTGCTGCCTTGAATAAGTGGATTCAGTTCAAAGATGAACATTAGGTTAGATCTGGGATATAAATTTGTACTTTCTTCGGCAACCCTGATCACTATGAAAGTGTTTTATGAAAACATGGGTACAGGTGTTAACCAACCCTGCAGGACTGTTCGCCCATTACTGAATGGACAGGACTGAGGGCAACTCTGCCTTGATGGTATAAGTTATAAAGTTTCCTCAATGCATTAAGATTATGAAGAACAACACCTCATATTTTGCTTGAGTAGTCCATGGCCCAATGACATGACCATTGAATTCTCCAATCTGAAGTAAACAATACAATACAATACGGTTCTATTCATCACATTGCACATAAAGGGCAAGTTAAATGAATTTGCCAGCAGTGGTACAATGATAAAGAACACACAAAAACACACTGAAAAATTTAACACAAACATCACTGTGGTGGAAGGCACAAAAATGGGCCAGTCCTCCTTCATTTTCCCCCGTGGTCGGGACCTCCACCCTCCGCAGCAGTCGCTGCGGGCGTTCTGATGTGCAGACAAGGTAAAAAGTCCAGGTAAGTCCTGAATCGGTGCCTCCCCATCGGAGACACGCGGCTTCAGGCTGGTGTAGGCCGCAGGCCGGAGATTTAAAGTTCGTGCCGTGGCATGAATCACAGCAGACTGCAGGGCCGGCGGCCTGGAGCACCTCTCCAGGGATCCTTGGTGAGGGACCCTGCTCCTGATGGTAAGTAAGTCCCCGCCGCGCCTGCGGTAGAAGTAGGCCGCGGGCCGGCAGTTGGAGCTCTTCTTCCCCCGGGTCCCCCACGAGGGATCCCAGGCGTGGACGCCACACCAGCTGGATCTCTGCAGACCACGGCTTCAGGCTGCCGGCTGCCGCGGGCCAGAGAAACGGAGCGCTCCCTCCTGGCGCACACCAGCGAGGGCTCGCCCGTTCCACGCCGAGAGTTCGCGCTGCGCCCGCCGCTGAAGCCCCAGGCACGTCACCGGGAAAGGCCGCCCGATCCTCGCTGTTAGGCCACGGGGGAGGCGACATGGAAAAAGTCGCCTCTCCATGGAAGAGGCGACCAAAGCGGTTTCCCCCTTACCCCCCCACACCACCCCCCACACAAGACACACAAAGAAACATTAAAAACATACATTAAAACATACTAAAAAAAAAAAAAAGTTGGAAAAAAACGGAACACGCTGCTGAAATAAAACAAACTCCTATCCCCCTCTGTGCACATTTTTCTCCCAATACTCGCATCACCCTGTTCCTTTTCCCTTCTTCCACTGCTCATCTCCCACCATTTCCCTTCATTTCTCCTTGTCCTCCATTTCCCATTATTTACCCCACTTTCCCCTTGCCCTCTGTCTCCTTCCATCCATATCCCTCCCCCAGCTTTGTATGTCCCTCCTCATATTCCTTCCTTATCTGCAATCTTTTTGTCCCCATTTCACCCATAGCCTTTATTACTATCTCCACCAATCGTCCCTTTCTCAACTGTATCCATCACTTGCCAGTTGTTGTCCCACCTCTACCTCTCTTTACCCAGCTATCTCCCTCCACGCCATCGGTCTGAAGGATCTCGACCCAAAATGTCACCCATTCTTTCTCTCCAGGGATGCTATCTGTCCGCTGAGTCACTCCAGCATTTTGTCTTTATCTTCGGTATAAACCAGCATCTGTAGTTCTTTCTGACACATTTCTTCTCCTCCACAGATGGTGCCTGACTCACTGAGTTCCTCCAACACTTAGTTTTTCACTTAAGGTTCCAGCATCTGTGGTCTCTTCTGTCTCTGTATTAAGAATCCTGTTGCTTTCCAAAGACAATTGTATCTTCTTAGTCTACATCTGCTATAGTTTTTCTTGTAATGTGAAGTTGCAAGGGTAATTTTGACTTTGGGCAGACAGAAAACCGGTGGTTACATATGACACAGCCCCGCCTTAGTTGTCTTTCAGAGGTAATTTTCACTTTCAGTGTGGGCAGTAAATTAAGAATAACAGAAAACCAAAGTGGGTGGAGGGTATATGGCGACAAGCTGGGACACAGCCTGTGTCTCATCTGTGCCCAGAATCTATAACTTTCCACCACAATTGAGTCGACATTAATGACAAATTACATATTTTCAGTGCTGATCACATTATTAACCCCATAATTGCCGAATACCCCCACACATTTATGCCAATATTTATCATTCTCTGACCCTGTCAGAGAAATGACCTTAAATGAATTTTCAGAATTTTAAAATGCTCCAGTGGGATACTTTCTGTTCTGCCATGTTACCTTGCATATATATCAGCACTTTTAAAGCATGTTTTAATTTACTTACATTTCCCCCTATCTCAGAAAAAAAATCTCACCCTTAAGAAAGGGAAAGTTACCTGCTTCAGCAGAACTCTGAGGATAGCCAGGGAGAGAGGTCAAAGGTATTGTCTGCACATTATTTTTTCCTCAAGGCTTTGGGAAGAAGAGGCAGCTATAATGGGGACAGAGAACTTTAAGAAGTGAGATCTAGGTATATTGGTAGAATGACAGGAGGCTCAGGGGAAGATGCATTAAAGGTCAGATTTAGAAAGGCAAAACGTGTGATCAGGGATACAGAATGTAGGATAAAATCAAGGAACAAACATATATTTTTAAACAAGGATTTTTAAATGAATGAGCTTGGGTATGGAGTATTCATTATGGAGTATTCAAAGTGGGGTATTCATTGTGAAGTATTCATCATGGAGTATTCATTATGGAGTATTCAATAGACAATAGACAATAGACAATAGGTGTAGGAGTAGGCCATTTGACCTTTCAAGCCAACACCACCATATAGGGTGATCATGGCTAATCATCCCCAATCAGTACCCCGTTCCTGCCTTCTCCCCTGCCTTCTGCTATTTTTAAGCGCCCTATCTAGCTCTCTCTTGAAAGCATCCAGAGAACCTGCCTCTACCGCCCTCTGAGGCAGAGAATTCCACAGACTCACAACTCTCTGTGAGAAATTCATTGTGGAGTATTCACTGTTGAGTTTTCATTGTGGAGTATTCACCGTGGAGTATTCACCGTGGAGTATTCATTGTGGAGTATTCATTGTGGAGTATTCACTGGGGAGTATTCATTGTGGAGTATTCATTGTGGAGTATTCATTGTGGAGTATTCATTGTGGAGTATTAACTGTGGAGTATTCATTGTGGAGTATTCACCGTGGAGTATTCATTGTGGAGTATTCACCGTGGAGTATTCATTGTGGAGTATTCATTGTGGAGTATTCACTGGGGAGTATTCATTGTGGAGTATTCATTGTGGAGTATTCATTGTGGAGTATTCACCGTGGAGTATTCATTGTGGAGTATTCATTGTGGAGTATTCACCGTGGAGTATTCATTGTGGAGTATTCATTGTGGAGTATTCATTGTGGAGTATTCAATGTGGAGTATTCATTGTGGAGTATTCATTGTGGAGTATTCATTGTGGAGTATTCATTGTGGAGTATTCATTATTCAGTGTGTGGGATGTCTGTCTGGATTTACGGAAATTGTATTGGGTGGAGACAAGAAAATATTCGAAAGGTCGGACCTGGAAGTATTGATAGTGTAAGATATTTATGGTGGCCAGAGATAGATGATATTGAATACCTTTTAGATATCCTTGCAGGATTGAATTGAAACTTTTAAAAAAGCGTATCTTGAGTAAAATGCAACTGGTGATCACTTGGCCAGTCAAGACCAACTTACCTTCAACTCCTATCTTGTGAGAACAATTTTCTCTGAGTCTTTTAACAGTAAAATAACCATGTTGAAATCTGCTACGTAAGTTTACCTCAGCATTTCTCTGTAGGGTTCTCACTGTGTGCAGTGGCACGACCCTGGCAGAATTGAAGCTCTGAGGAGACTTGCTGGAGAACTTAGCCATATTTTTGATAAATTACAACATACTGTATCTTTGAGTACCATTTGTATCACAAATTAATTGAGGTGCAAGGAAAATAAGACATGAAGAAGGGTGACACAAAATGCTGGAGTAAGTCAGCGGATCAGGCAGCATCTCTGGAGAAATGGAATAGATGGTGTTTTATGTCAGAACCCTTCTTCAGACCCTGAAGTAGGTTTTAGCTCTACTTAAGTAATGTGTAAGAATGAACAAACTCCTATGTTGTAATATTCTTTCCAATCTATTCCAAAATAAAACATCAAGCGATACAGAGTAGCCTTGGTCTCTTTTTCAGGGGTCAATGCCTGGGATTTGGGAAGCCTCCTGGATCATGCTAACTTACACATAACACCCTTTCTTTTATAAATAAGATAAGCCAAGTCAGTTTGCTATATTTTATAGATACACTATGCTGCTCAATTGATATAAACCTCATTGGATGTTAATCTCCCTGATACTCATGAAAACGACATTAAAAGTATTTATTTTTAAATACTTGAAATGCTGCACTCCTAGGTCACGTATTGTGCAGATTGACAAAAGTGAAGATAACCAAAGCCCTGCAGGTCTCATGCTTCTATTTCCTTTACTGGCAATTCTTAGACTGTCAAAGCAAGGATTGCTGCATTTGGCACTGGATTCTAATAGCTTTACATGTCGCACTAATGATCACTCTTTCCTGTTATCAGCAACAAAATTGAGAGAGAGGAGAAGTAGAAATAATTTAACTGGACTCTGTTCACCATCCCCTCCTCCTCCCCCCCATCTCCTGTAACTGTTCTTGGACTGCACTTGAAACCAGCTGCTTTTATTTCTCATAGGAAACTGAGCAAAGACAAACATTTTACCAGCTGTCCTGCTAACTTTCTTTTAATTCTTTGAACTTATTACTGAATGGCTTTTTTGGCGAAAATTTCCTAATGAGGGCAAAGGGTTAATTGCTGGAACATCCAAATATTTTGTATGGTAATGATGTTGCTCTGAATTCCTCTGTGAATCTATTTCACAGTCTGGCTTAGAAATATGTTTTTTTAATACATTACCTAATCATATACTTATTATAAAATAATGTATGTTTCTTACTTTGAGAATTAATCACATTGAATCCAGTCAAATTCCTCCCTTGAGACTGAACATTAAGCTGAGCAAATAAGTAAGCACCAGAAATCACAGCCACTAACAGTTTATGGAAATATTAATATTTCATTGAAATCAGCCTTGTACTGAAAAATGGCGTTCCAGAGTGATTTGATCATTGACATGGCATTGAGGGATTTAGCTCCAATACAAAATGTTGAAAGCTGTGGCATATTCAAAGCTTTATTATATTTCTCTTCCTCTAGGTCACATACCATTAGGTTTTTTCTTTAAACTCCAAAGGCAGGCTGCCTCTAAATGTTATTGCTTTATCCCTTACAATCTATCTATGCACTGTAAATTGATTTATTGTAATCATGTATTATGTTTCTGCTGACTGGTTAGCATGCAACAAAAAGATTTTCACTGTACCTCGATACACGTGACATAAACTAAATTGAACTGAACTGACTTGATCAGTACTGATTCTCCTATATAGCCTTCTTCTTCTTGTGTATGGTGTGCACAGCCTAAAGTTGTAGGACAACTTATTCTATTTGATCTTATTTGATTGTGCATGCCAGGTTGATTGCATTCGTCGAAACAGGACGGACCACGTGGACGTTGCAATCTCCCACCCCCTCTACAGCCTGAACAGGTGGTATGAACTGGCCCATGTAAAAAAACCCTCCCCCAACCCATTTTCTGAAGTGGCGACAGGTTACCTCTACCTAGGAAGGTAGGATCTACAGCATGAAAATAACAAAAATAATGACATTCTGTAACTGTTTGTCATTAAAACCAATTTTAGATTCCATGTTATAAATTCCATGTACCTTTAAAAGGCACCTTTTTAAAATATCGCAACACCCATCAATATCATTGGGAGCATCTTACACTAACAAACTGAAAAATCTACATGAAAATACTCAGATACAGATTTCTTATTTATGAACTGAAGTTGGGGTGGAAGATTGCAACCTTCACGTGGTCCGCCCTGTTTCGACTAATGCAATTAACTTGACGTGCACAAATGGAAGATCAAATAGAACAAGTTGTCCTACAACTTTAGGCTGTGCACGCCACACGAAAGAAGAAGGAGCAGAAGAAGAACTGAAGTGCATGTTTACTAGAATGTTGCCAGGGTTCCAGCAACTATGTTACAGAGAAAGGTTGAACAAGTTAGGTCTTTATTCTTTGGAGCGCAGAAGGTTAAGGGGGGACTTGATTGAGGTCTTTAAAATGATGAAAGGGATAGACAGAGTTGACGTGGATACGTTTTTCCCATTGAGGGTAAGGAAGATTCAAACAAGAGGGCATGACATGAGAATTAAGGGACAGAAGTTTCGGGGTAACGTGAGGGGGAACTTCTTTACTCAGAGGGTGGTGGCTGTGTGGAATGAGCTTCCAGCAGAAGTGGTGGAGGCAGGATCGATTTTAACATTTAAGAGTAAAGTGGATAGGTATATGGACGTGAAGGGAATGGAGGGGTATGGTCTGAGTGCAGGTAGATGGGACTAGGGGAAAACAAATGGTCGGCACGGACTGGAAGGGCAGAGAGGGCCTGTTTCCGTGCTGTAATTGTTATATGGTTATATGGTTATATGGTTATAATAATATTAAGGCAATAATTCAGCCTTTCAATTCAGAAGGTAACTGTAGACCTTTAAAGCTTTATTAATTAAACTAATAGTTTATAATTAATAGTTTGTTATTGAATATAGATCAGTACAGCACAGAACCAGGCCATTTGCTCACAATGCCTGTGGTGAATATGATGCCATCTCCTCTGCATATGTGTGATCCATATCCCTCCATTCTCTGCATATCCATATCTATACATTAAACGTAGATGGTGAGATTTCACTTATAACCAAAACAGGACTTGAAGGTAAAGACACTTCTGCATCTCAGAGTGTTAGATATACATTTACTTTTATATTATAGAGATGAAAATTACTCCTTTGCTGTTTGCAAGAAGTGTTAACACAAACATTTACCATTCTTCTGGACACCACTTTGGTGGAGTGATTAATTAATTGCAATTGCTTATCAATTACATTTGCCAGCAGTACAATCTAATATCTAGAATTTTCAGGAATGAAGATAATTATGTTGTTTAGATTGATTGGAAGCAACTCATAAACTTGGATAATTTCACCTATAGGGGGGGCTATTGTCAGTTTTAACGATTCACTGCTAGACTTTACAAACAAGAATATGAATGTAACTGAATGATTAACAAACCCTCCTCCTCTAAATATCATTTAGTAAAAAAATTGAGGGAAAAAAGTCAAAATTTGGAGGCAGGCTAAAAAGGAATAGAGATGTGAGCTCTAGTGAATTATTGAAACAACACGTGCTTGAATTCTTCATCGAAACAGAGAAGCAGAAAATAATTCTAAATGTGTAGGAAGGAGCTGCAGATGCTGATTTACACTGAAGATAGACAGAAAATGCTGGAGTAACTCAGCGGGACAGGCAGCATCTCTGGAGAGAAGGCATGGGTGACGTTTCTGGTTGAGACCCTTCTTCAAACTCAAACCGAAATGTCACCCATTCCTTCTTTCCAGAGCCACTGCCTGGATCGCTGAGTTATTCCAGCATTTTGTGTCTATCTTCGGTTTAAAGCTGCATCTGCAGTTCCTTCCAACGCAGAGGATGGTGCAGGCTTGCTGATCATAGCCGACCTGTCGGGAAGAGATGTAACTAGAAAATGAATCAGAACAGAGGAGAGAGGAAAACATGCTGGAGTACAGAACACTACAACTGCTGAAACTGAAATAAAAGAGGATGCTGGAAATATGCCAAAGAGCAGGCAGCGTCTTTTTATAAAGAAGAAAAATACATTAACATTACTCGTCTTCCAATTTGAATTAGAACTGGCCAGTCCTGACAAAGGGTATTTGAAATGAAACCATCATTCTATTGCTCTTTCCACAAATACTGCCAGACTGCTGAGATTTTTCAATATTTTCTGTTTCTACTTAAGTGCAGATGAAAAATCATCAGCTTGTAACATTGACTTTGTTTTTCTCACCACATTTTCCGCTTTTATTTCAGATTTCCAGCATCTGCAGCCATTTTAGCTTTCTGTATATTAAAATCATCTTCGCTTGTTTTAATTTCAAAAAAGGTTAAAAGGTTCAAAAGGTTATTTATTGGTCATATACGCCAATTGGTGTAGTGAAATGTTTCTTGCCAATGCAGCACATAAAAATGAATACAGACATAACAATAATAAAGAGATTTTAAACATTAAAAACATCCCCCCACAATGATTCCCATTATGAAGGAAGGCACAAAGTCCAGTCCCCATCCCATGTCCACCCATAGTCGGGCCTATTGAGGCCTCCGCAGTCGCCTTCACGGAGGCCCAATGTTCCAGGCCGTTCTCGCCGGGTGATGGTGTTCCGGCGTCGGGAGAATCCTCTCAGCGGCTTGGGACACCTGGAACAGCAGCTTCCTTACCGGAGTCTGCGGCTTCCGAAGTACAGTACATGTTAATAAATTCTAGGAGCAGAATAAAACCATTTGGCGCATCAAGTTCAATCATGGCTGATCTATCTTTCCCTCTCAACCCCATTCTCCTGTCTTCGCCCCATAACCCCTGACACCTTGTGTAAGAAAGAACTGCAGATGCCGGTTTAAACCAAAGATAGACACAAAATACTGGAGTAACTCAGCGGAACAGGCAACATCTCTGGAGAGAAGGAATGGGTGACGTTTCGGGGGGGAAGAAGTGGCTCGACCCCAAATGTCACCCATTCCTTCTCTCCAGAGATGCTGTCTGTCCTGTTGAGTTACTCCAGCATTTTGTGTCTAACCTCTGACACCCTTACTGATCAAGAATCTGTCAATCTCTGCCGTAAAAATATCTATTGACTTGGCCTCCACAGCCGTCAATGGCAATGAATTCCACAGATTCACCACCCTCTGATTAAAGAAATTCCTAACACATCTCCTTTCTATTTTATTTTATATATTCCTTTCATTCTGAAGCTATGGCCTCTGGTCCTAGACTCTCCCAGTAGTCTAACCAAAAATAATGGGCCTGTCCCACCGTACGAGGTAATTCAAGAGTTCTCCCGAGTTTCCCCTGATTCGAACTCGGAAAATTACGGTAATAGCCGTTTGTAGGTACTCGGGGGGCTCTCGTGGACATTTTTCACAGTGCTAGAAAAACTTCACGAGTTTCCGCGTTTCCCGAGTACCTGCCGTTAGCATTACCAGCCACCACAAGACGTCCCCGAGCTTCGACGTAGCCGCTACGTACATTCTACGTACTTACCACGAGTTTGTTTTTTTTTAACTCAGGAGAGCTCTTGAATTACCTCGCACAGTTGGACAGGCCCTTAAGTCTACTGAGCTCACTCGTGGCATGGATTTATATTATCAATAAGCCCAAGCATCTTTGCTGTTCTGAAAAAGGGTCATGACTCAAAACATCACCGATCCATGTTCTACAAAGATGCTGCCTGACCCACAAGAGTTATTCCAGCACTTTGTGTCTATTTTTGTAAACCAGCATCAGCAGTTCCTTGATTCTACAAAGAACAGATGCCTGCTACATTTTTTTAAAATCAGCTAGGTTCCCTCACGCAGAACCAAAGTTATTTACTTTGTTTACCATACGAAGCTATTTACTGCACTGTGTACAAGCTAGTCCAAATCACCTTCTTTCATAAACAATTTGGTCTCATCCCACTACCTTACTACATGTTCGACAGCCACAAGCCTCAAGACTCATTATTTACTTGTTTTTTTTCCTAAACAAGCTTCCTCAGTCTTGATACTATTAGCTGACAACTCCATTTCCGTCACAATCATCTTTTAACTCTTACAATGCAGCACGGACAATAAATGCCAGAGAAGCCAATAACATGCACATCCTATTAGCAAACAAATTAAACAAACATTTCCATGGCCCATCCATAAATATACAGCTCAAATCTTGTCTTGATTTAGTCAAATCTCTTCTCTTCTGTTAATGCTATTATTGCAAAATTATCACTTCCTTGAAATCTTCCTTGATGTCAGGGCGGCACAATGGTGAAGCGGTAGAGTTGCTGCCCTCCAGCACCAGAAACCCAGGTTCAATCCTAACTAGGGGTGCTGTCAGTGTGGAGTTTGTACGTTCTCCCTGTGACCACATGGGTTTTCTCCGAGATCTTCCGTTTCCTCCCACACTCCAAAGACGTACAGGTTTGCAGATTAATTGGCTTGGTGTAAATTGTCCCTAGTATCTTTAGGATAATGTTGATGTGTGGGGATCGTTGGTCAGTGCGGACCTGGCGGGCTGATGGGCCTGCTTCCGCGCTGTATCTCTAAACTAAACTAAACCAAAAATGGTTTATGGGTAGGTGACTGCTACCTTTGCTTTTTCTTAATGCCACTTCACAAGATTGTCCCCAAAATCTTTGTACACGGCCTTATCATATCTGATAGATGACGGACAAATTCACTGAGATATTTAGTTTCAGCAAACATTAGATGCCAGTAACATGTTGGCATGTCCAAAAATATTTTGGCTGAATCCATACAAAGCCACTTGCATATTTTAACACGTCCAAAAAATGTAATGGCTTCATTCTGGTTTCCTTTCATTTAGCACCTTTCACACTCATTGCCATTTGAGGAATTGCAAATAAATGTTTATTATAGGGTCTGTCCCACTGCAGTGACCTATTTTGCGAGCTTAGAAGAGTTTGCTCTCGATTCAGACTCGCAGCATGGTCGACACGAGGTCCTAGGAGGTCTTTGTAACTCTCCTTCATGCTTGAGAGTAGTCCCCGTGTACTCAAGGCCTCAGTTAGGTTGCGGCGTTTTTTTCAGCATGCTGAAAAATGTCCGCGAGTAAAAAAAGGTTGCCATGGAAAAAATCGATGTTTTTTTACTCGTAGGTTTAGTCGAGGTAGGTCGTAGTAGGTCGTAATACTATCGTAAGTAATCAAAGACAATCGAAGATAATCGAAGGTAGTCAAAGGTAAAGCTCGTTGAGAAAAAAAAGGTAAGTAAACCGACCGGTAATGTTAAATGCCCGCTAAACTTTATTAAAAGTTGTCTGGCTTCTTAAAAGTGTCTCCACTCCTTCTCCACCCCCCTTCTCCCCCCTTCTCTCCCTTTCTCCCCTTCTCTCCCCCCCACCATCTCCGCGCTCTCTAAAGGACTTACCGGAAATGTGCCAGCCGTCTTTTACCTTCCTGTTCATCGCGGGTGTGAATTTCAGACAGCGCTCCTCTGCTTTCCCTGGCCCCCGCCTTTGCGATGTGTTTGTGTGTGTGCTGATGGTCGATCCGGCTCGCGGTTTCATCGCTGACCGTCGATCCAGCTCAAAGCTTTTCAGGCGAGTGCCCTCGAGCTTGAAGGTCGAAGACAGTTGCTGAAAAGTCATGTTAGTGGGACAGGCCCTTATGGATTTTCATTATTTCTTCAAAACCAATACTCAGAAAGTCATCAGCAATAACTTCTTTGCCTTGAAATCTTTCCATCATTTTTCATGTTTTTTTTTGGAAATTTTCCTATACAGAACTTATCAAAATGGCACTTGTTTCCAACGGTACATCCCAAAGAGTGTATTGGAAAGTAATAAACACGACAATGTTTATTTAAACATGAAAATCCACGTATTGAATGACTAGATCTGCAACAACTTTGGCACCATCTATCTATATATTAAAACTCTGTGTTTGTGTGTGTGTCGGCATTGTGGGTGTATGTCACATTCCATTCTTTGCCCTTTGATTCCATGGTCTGCCAAAACCAGAAGCTCAAACGCGGCGATTTTTTCCATTTTGCTAGACATTACGCTTTTACATTCACTCATGCACTCCTCATTACATTTAGACATTTTTACGTACACATTTTTAATAAAATCCCACCCCCATCCCCCCCAATATTTCAAAATGTTAAAAAAAAATCAAACTGCTCTCACCCATAGAATGTTGGTGAACGTTCCATTGTGTGATGTCACAATGCCCAATGATCACAGATGTGCAATCGGAACGGATCTCATTTACATCTGCCTTTGCCTCAGCCCCGCCCCCCCTCCCCCCCCCCCCCCCCTGCCTGATGTTGCAGCACCTTACATTGTGTGATGTCACAATGCCATCCCTCATAGATGGCCAATCGGAATGGATCTCATTTACATCTGCCTTTGCACCAGCCCCCCCCCCCCCCCCCCCCCGCAGCCTGTGTCGAAGCGCGTGATCACGTGTGTGGGAATAGAGAAAGAGGATTGGGGGTGATAGGGAGTGGGGAATAGATGGACTGCCCCTACCCCTACCCCTCCCACTCTACCTCCACACTCTTTCCCTCCATCCCCCCACCCCTCTCCCCTCACACTCTTCCCCCTCCCCACCCCCTCCGCCTCCACACTCTTCCACCCTCTCCCCTAACCCCATCTCCCTCCCCCTCCCCCCCCCCACACCTCTCTCCCCCACCCCCTCTCCTCCCCGCCCCAACCCCTCTCTCCTCCGCTCTCCCTCTCCTCACCCCCTCACCCCCCTCCTCCCACCCAAGCCCCTCACCCACACACCCTTCCCTCTCATCCCACACCCCCCCCATCCCCCACCCCCTTCCCCTCCCCCACACTTTCCCCCACTCCCCCACCCCTTTCTCTCCCCTACCCCAACTCCATCCACCCCCCCATCCTCCCCCCCCCCTCTCACCCCCTCCCCTCTCTCCTCTCCTCCCCTCCCCCACCCTTCTCCTCCCCCCCCTCTCCATGTCCCCCCTCCTCACCCCTCTCCCCCCTCCTCCTCCCACCCCATCCCTCTCTCCCCCACCCCCTACCCTTTTCCCCCTCCCCCTCCCCCTCTCCACCACTCCCCCTAACCCTCTACCACTCCCTCCCCACTAATCTCCCCCTTCCCCCCACCCATCTCCCTCCCCCACCCTCACTCTCCCCCTCCCCTCTCTCCCCCCCCACCCCTTTTTCCCTACCCCTCCTCTCTTCCACCACTCCCACCTACCCCCCACCCCCTCCCTCTCTCCCACTTCCACCACTACCCCGCCCCCTCCCTCCCTCCCCACTCTTCCACTTCTCTCCCCCCTATGCTCAGCCCCCCTCGCCGGGGTGATGTAAGTCCGACGTCGGGGCTGGGGGTTGTCCTCAGTGGCCTGGACCCCGAGTCGGCCCCCTCCAACCAGAGTCTGTGGCTCCCAAAGTCCGCAGGGTGTGCCGGGTGGAGATGCAACGCTGGAGGCCCTCGGCAAAGGGCCCCAGGACTCCTTGGAGTTGTTCAGCGCCGCCCGCGTTGGAAGCTCTCCCCAAACCAGAGCTCGACGGTGTTGGAGCAGCGGCCCAACGCTCCAGAGCTTCATACGGTGACCCAGGTAGGTATCGCCCACTCCGCGGTGACTCCAGCGCTAATGCAGCTCTGGTCCGGTCCCCGGCAGGAAAGGCCGCTCCGATCCAGGAGGTAGGCCGCGAGGTGGGGGGCGAGGACGCGACTCGGAGAAATAGTCGCGTCCCCGCCAGGAAGCGACTGGGAGTTAGTTTCCCCCTTACCCGGCCCCCCTCCCCCACATATAAAAGTTAAAGAACCCCCAAAAACAAAGTTTAAACTGACTAAAAATTAAAAAAAGATGGAAAAACAAACGGGCTGCAGGCAGAGGCTGCTGTCAGTGCAGCCCACTCTCTCCCCATCTCCCCCTCTACCTCCCCACTCTCTCCCCATCCTCCCTCTCCCCAACTCCCCACCCTCCCCCCCTCACTCACCCATTCTCTCTTCCTCCCCTACACCCCCCTCTCCCTCTGTCTCTTGCCCTTCTCTCTCTGCCCCTCTCTCTCTCTCTGTCTCTCCCCACTCTCTCTCTGCCCTCACTCTATAACCCCCCGCCCCCTCTCCAGATGCGCCTGCGAATTGGGGGCTATGCGTCAGTGGATAGGGCGGTTATGGGGTAAAAGGAACAAATTAATAATATTAATATAATATCAAGGGGGGTAGTTAGCAAGTGTGCGGGGTGGTAGTTAGTGTATATGATGCCTCATGCTGCCCCCCCCCCCCCTCCACTGCAACCGCGTGTTAGGGAACAGACCTAACGGAAAGGACCTGCACTTGGTCTAGTATATTTTTAAAACTCTGTGTGTGTGTGTCTGCTGGCCGTGTGTGTGTCTTGTGGGTGTATGTCACATTCCGTTTTTTTTCTGATAAGATGTTTGGCCTTTGATTCCATAGTCCGCCAAAACCAGAAGCTCAAACGCTGTGATTTTTTCCATTTTGCTAGACATTACGCTTTTACATTCACAAATACACTCCTCATTACATATAAACATTTTTACGTACACATTTCTAATAAAATCCTTCCCCTCCCAATATTTCAAAACGCTAAAAAAATCAAACTGCTCTCACCCATAGAATGTTTGTGAATGTTCCATTGTGTGATGTCACAAAGCCCAATGCTCACAGATGTCCAATCGGAATGGATCTAATTTACATCTGCCTTTGCTCCGGCCCCAGTCCTGCCCCCCCCCCCCCCCCCCCCCCCCACCCGCAGCCTGTGTCGAAGCACGTGATCATGTGTGTGGGAATAGAGAAAGAGGATTGGGGGTGATAGGGAGTGGAGAATGGATGGACAGCCCCTCCCTCTCCCTCTCTACCTCCCCACTCTTTCCCCTCTCTCCCCCCCACCACTCTCCCCTCCCTGCACACTCTCCCCCCTCCCTACCCTACCCCATCTCCCCCCCTCCCACCACACCTCTCTCCCCATTTCCCATCCCTCTCTCCTCCCCCACCCCTCTCTCCTCCATCTCCCTCTCCTCACCCCTCTCCCCTCTCGCCCACCACCATCCCTCTCCCCCACCCACCTTCCCTCTCCCCCACCCCCCCTCCCCCCTCCCTACTCTTCCCTCCCTCCACACTCTTCCCCCTTCCTTCCCCCCACTCCCTCCTCCCTCACTCTCCCTCCCCCTCCTCTCTCCCCCCTCCCCTCTCTCCCTCTCATCCCCCCCCCTCTCTCCTCCCCTCTCCATCTCCCTCTCCTCACCCTCCCCCCCTCCTCCTCCCACCCCCTCCCCCCTTCCCTCTCTCCCCACCCCCTTCCACTCTCTCCCCCACCCCCTTCCCCTACCCCTCTGTCCCTCTTCCCCCACTCCCCCCTCCCCCCCTCCCCACCCACTCCCACTCCCCCCCCCTAATTGGTCAATGGTTTGTAGTGTGTGATGGTCTGGGTTGTGTCCGCAACTCTCCCCCTCCCTCCCCACTCTTCCACTTCTCTCCCCCATCCCCCACCCCTCCCCACCCCCTCCCTCTCCTCCCCACTCTTCCACCTCACTCCGCTCGCACCCTCCCTCCACACTCTTCCCCCTCCCCTCTCCCTCCTCCCCCCTCCTCCCTTTCTCCTCCTCCCACCCCTCTCTCACCCCCTCCCCAAACCCTCTCTCACCCCATTCCCCACCCTCCTCTCCTCCTCCCACCCTTTCTCCCCCTCTCCATCTTCCTCTCCTCACCCCTCTCTCTCCTCCCCTCCCATCCCCTCTCTCTCCCTCCCCCACCCTTCTTCACCCCCATCTCCCCCCCACCCCCTTCCCCTTTCTCTTGCACCACTCCCTGCTACCCCTCTCCCCCTCACTCCCCACTCTTCCGCTCTCCCTCCCCCTCCCCTTTCTCTCTCTCCCCCTCTCTCTCCTCCTCCTCTCACTCCCCTCCTCTCTCTCCCCTTCCACTCTCTCCCTCTCCCCTCCACTCTTTCTCCACCTCTCTCCTCCTCCTCTTGCTCCCCCTCTCCTCTCCCCTCCCCACTTCTCCCCCACCCTCTCCTCTCAAACTCCCCTCTTCCCCTCTCCTCTCCCTACCCCTCTCTACCCCCCTCACCCACCCCCCCCCACCCCCCCTCCCCCTATGCCATCCCCTTCCCCCTACCCCTGTCTCCTCCTTTACCCTTCCGCTCTCTTCCTCTCTCCCATCCTCATCCCCCTCTCTCTCCCTCCCTTCCCCTACCCTCTCCTCCCCTCCCCACTCTATCTCCATCTCCCCCTCTCTCCCCATCTCTCCCCTCCCCCTCCCCACTCTCTCCCTCACCTCTCCCCCCTTTCCCTACTCCCTCTCCCCATCTCCCTCTCCCCTCCTCCAGCTCTCCCCCCCCTCACTCACCCATCCTCTCCTCCTCCCTCCACCCCTCTCTCCCTCTGTCTCTTGCCCTTCAGTCTCTGCCCCTGTGTCTCTGTCTCCCCCCCCCCCACTCTCTCTGCCCCTCACTCTGTAAACCCCCCCCCCCCCCCCCCCCCCCCAGACACGCCTGCAAGTTGGGGGCTATGCGTCAGTGGATAGGGCGGTTATGAGCAAATAAATAATATTGTTATAATATCATGGGATGGATAATGCTCCCTTTTAAATTGCTTTATTCCAGACTTTTAAGTCTAAATACTAATGCACTGTTCTATCCTTTTGGACATTACCATCATTGAATTGCTTCCCACTGTAAGTGCTGTTACCAGAACTGGTTTATTATCAATAGGGTCAGTGCTTATGGTTTGAATAATGAGTGTGTTAGTCTGGTCAGACTGTCTAATGTTTCTTTAAGTGTATCCCTTAAAAGAAAGGGCACTTTATGTTAGAAGTTGCACCAGATCCACTGATTTATCAAGCCTTGTGTGGTACCCTCCTTTAATTTGTTCAGTTCCATCGCTAAACACCTGAATTTTTTACCCACGTGTTTTTATCCAAGAGATTAGAACTAATCAACAGCCAAAAATCTGTGCCTCCCTTTCATCTGGTATTTTGTTGGTTCACATGCTTGATCAATGGTGTTTTATCATTAATGTTTTATTATTATTAATGTTTAGTGTTTTCTGAGTCATTCGTAACTGTCACTGTATGTCATGTTGTTACTTGTGGCCGGAGCACCAAGGCAAATTCCTTGTATATGAATACTTGGCCAATAAACTTACATACTTAATATATTTCTAGATTAAAATCTTTGGAGAGTGGTTTAATCATTCAACAAAGAAATCATGACTCCAACAGATGGTTTTCTATTATTTGCATCATGTTATTATATATAATAACTTCCATGCTTAAACATGCATTCTGCCCAGCAGAGCTCTTGTATTCCTGATCTGCATCTATGCACAGTTTTATTTATATTTACAAATTAGAACCTAACATAGTACCTGTCTTCTAATAAAAAAAGGCAGAGTGCACCATTAACTACAATCTGCCTCAGCTAGTTTAAAATCTTTGGTTGTTTTGTTTAATAAATTTGTGTGGCGCGGTGATGTAGCGGTAGAATCGCTGCCTGACAGTGTCAGCAACCTGGCTTTGATCCTGACTATGGGCGCTGTTCGTATGGAGTTTGCACGTTGTCCCGGTGACCTGCGTAGGTTTTCTCCGGGATCTCTGGTTTCCTCCCACACTCCAAAGACCTATAGGTTTGTAGGTTAATTGGCTTTGGTAAAATTGTAAATAGTCTCTAGTGTGTGTAGGATAGTGTTAGCGTGCGGGGATCGCTGGTCGTCGCGGACTCGGTGGGCTGAAGGGCCTGTTTCAGCGCCGTATCACTAAATTAAACTAAAGTAAACTAAATTGATTTTAAGACTGCCCTCCAATGTATATCTAAATTAAAAGTAAGTTGCCTAACTCTAATTTAAGTGCATCCAAACCAAAAGTATTCACCTCATATATAATCAAATCCATTCTCTATGACATGTCATTTTATCTCATTGTATATATACACACACAATTCTTTACTTCGGAGTCACGTGAGTGACTACGTGAAGACCCCGCCAGGACGCATGCGCGACATATCGTCGAACGCATTGCGGAAGTGACAGTCGGGAGGAGCGCCGCTCCTCCAGCGCGAGTTTTGAAAAATTACTGAAGGTAAGTCTTACCTTTTCTAGTGAGCGTGGCGACTCGGTGTGTTTCTTTTTCAGAACGGAGGAAGCACCATGGAGTCGCGTAAGGGAGAGCAGCAGCTGATACCGCTGCTGTGGAAGCAGCCAGCAGCGTGCCGTCTCTCCAGAGCTGCAGGTGCTGCCAGCAGCTCCCGGCTTCTCGCCGCTACAGACCGCAGGTGCGCCGCGGTCGGCGGCAAAACCACCCGGATGTCGGACACGTCTGTTGACTCGGCTGGGTCCGGACCTGAAGACACCCCGTTCACGGATAGCGACGGCGGGCGTCTTTCCCCGCGGGAGCGGGTGGGGAGCAGTGCTCCAGCGTGACCTGCTTATGCAGGGGCAGAGTCACAGTGGGTCTCCTCGCAGACCCATGTGCAGCATCCTTTCAAGGACTGCCAAATGTCTCACCCTCTTCGCAGGGGAGCATTAGGGGTCAGAGCTGGGCTGACCCTGAAGAAGGGGCAATGGCTGAACAGTCAACTGTGAGGGGTGCCAGAAGAGAGAGCAGCAGAAGATTTGTGGGAACACATGCTGTATCAACTCAAGAAGGACTGCCTATACAAAGCTGCAAGCCAGTACAAAATACATGGCTACAAACCAGCTACAGGAGCAAGCCATTAACTTTATGGCTGGGAAGTACATTGCTCCAGAGAACTCCATTTCTCTTAAAGTACCAGCAGTCTATGACCCCATCTGGGGCAACAGGAGCCCATCTATAAGGAGCCAGGAGGGGAAGCTCCAGAGGAAACTGCTGGCTGCTAAAATCACAGCAGTACCAGGACAACTGATGGGGTTGATTTGCCTGAAGAGTTACTAGATGCTCTAGCAGACTGTGTAATACTCAGTGGAGATTAACAGTTACAGGAAGAGCATCATCAAGAAGTGCGGAATTATGCAAGACAAGTAGCACACAGGCGCCAAAATTGCTGTTGGGGGACCTCCCGAAGCAGGTGAAAGACCTGCATGAGGAAGCCAAGGCTATAGGCCTGATCAAGGTGCCAAGCACCTCTAAAACCCACTATCAACAGCGGCAGCACCCCTACACACCCACCAGACATCGGTGCTATGGAAGACCATCTGGTGTTGAAAGCTCGAAGGCCGGCCCACCTGCACAGCGGTCTTTCAGACCATGGCCCAGCCCGGCCTTCATGGAAAATGCGCCAACCCCACAACGCAGCAACACAATACCAGAAGAAACAACTGCGGAGACAACCCACACAACACCGGTAACCATGGAGGTAGGTGGGTCTGGTTGTCTTAAAAAACATTGCATGTCCGATTCATCAAAAAGTTGGGGGACGGTTGCACTTGTTTCATCATGTGTGCTGCACTTTTACTTCTGAACTTTTACATACTCGGAAGTATTCAGAATTACAAAATTGAATTTGTATACGAACTACCGTCCCAGTTCAGCATACGCCTAGCAGGAAGTTCATACTTCACAAAAAGAGAGAACAGCAGGCCATGCTGAACTGTTAAGACTAAACACAAAAGGGATTGAGAAAACAATCAGAGAATTTCAAGAGTTCGTATCAAATATATTTATAAAAACTAAAAAGATGGTGGTTGCCGTATCATTACAGATTTGACCGAACTAAATACTTCCGTTCAGTATGCCCATTTCAAAATAGACATGTTTGTCACACACAGGGTCATCGTAAATACCTGAAATTTATCTGGATGGGACAGCTACGGCAATATGCCTTATCCAATGGGTTGTTATCAGCACCCAGGCTATTACAAATTCATTAAAACCAGCTTTAGCATACTTAAAGAAACATAACCATATCGTCATGGCTTACCTTGATGATATTCTCATTGTAGGTGAAAATTGGAGCTGGCTACATTGGTGGTATCAGCCACAACACAGAGATTTAACGTACATCCAGATAAATCAAAATTGGAACCCTCCACTACCATGGATTATTTGGGGTTCACTATTGACTCTGTTCATATGTCTATCATCTTGCCACCAAACAAAGTGACAGACTTGATGGGAGTATGCAAAAGCCTCACTGGCATCAGGGAACCATCCATTCGGCAAGGAGTAAGAGTGATTGGGAAATTGGTGGCTGCGTTCCCAGCAGCACAATTGGACCACTCCATTATTAAAACCTGGAAGAGGGAAATTTTAGCTCTCAAAAATCATGCAGGCCATTTCAATAGGCCTATGCAACTACCAGGGAAAGTAAATCAGAATTTAAACTGGTGGATAGAAATGTTCAATATTATCCTAACCCCATCACCCCATTCTATATCCCTAGGGTACATTACAGACTGATGCCAGTGCTAAAGGCTGGGGAGCAACTAATACCACCGCAAGTTGTGGTGGCAGATGAGTGCACAAAAATTATTCTGTTTTAAAGCACTAGCAATTAATTATCTAGAAATGCTGGGAGCATTTCATGGACTCAGGGCCTACTGCTCAGATGAGCACCAGTTGCATGTACGGTACAAATTGATACCACAGTGGGGGCCTATATATAATCATATGGTGAAATAAAGTCGATATCATGTGATGAATTGCCTAATAATATCTGGCACTGGTGTCTGGGAGAGAGATTTGGATCTCAACCACTTACCTTCCAGGTAAGCTAAATACAGTGGCAGACACCAGGTCACGTAAATTCAACGACAACATTAAATGGATGTTGGGATCGGAAAGTGTTTACAGATATTATAGACCGGTATGGGACACCAGATATCGACCTTTTTTTCCATCCATACAAATTCACCAACTACCAACATATGTTGCTTGGGAACCAGACCCAGGGGCAGCAGCGATGGACGATTTCTCGCTGCATTGGGGGGGGGGGGGGGATTTGTTTTGCTATGCATTTTCCCCTTCTGCCTCATCAGGCGAGTCTTACAATAATTAAACAAGACGCCGCAACGGGTACCATGGTTCCCAACAGTACAAAGATGGTCTCAGAACCCTGCATCTGGATCAACAACGGCCAAGGAGGTTGGCACACCCCGTGCGGGAAAGTATCCGTGCCATGACTGTATGAACTTGTTGATTTGCAGTTTCTGAACAGGCCATTTCTGGGATACGGACTCTCCGACAGGACGATCAATGCCATCTCAGCGTCGTGCAGGGAGTCCACGAGAAGACAGTACCTGACATATGTCAGGAAATGGGAAGTGTTCAGCACCAGGACGAACACTACATATGACTCAGCCACCAACATTGAAGTGCTGGAGTTCTGGCCACCCTTCATTTCGATGAAGGATTGAGTTACAGTGCCATTATTGTGCAAGGAGTGCCCTATCTAATATCTGGGCAGAGGGAGTGATCACCTGGCTATAGGATCACACCCACTAGTACCTAAACGAATGAGGGGTATTTGTACTCTATTCCCCCCAGGCCCAGATACACCTATATATGGGACATAGGCAGTACACCATGTTACGAGGATGGGACACCAATATCGGGGCTCACTCTGGACAAACTAATATCCTAGATGGGAATGATTATGGCACTTGGATCAGCACAACGGGTCCAGTCCTTACACAAGCTAGAATAGGACGTCATGTCTGTCACAAATGGCAGATAACCTGCTACATACAGGGGTACTTAAACAAGACTGACCCGGTTCCTTTGGCCAATATTAGAGTTCTGGCCTATCCTGCAGATAGTCGGCCTGCAGTGATACATATTTTCCAATATACAGTCACCAAGGCACTTATGGGCACGGAGAGAGCTTTCTTATTAGCCATAAATGCCCTCACCTAAGGTCACAGTGCAAACCATATCCAGATGGTTCGGGTGGTATTACGTGCAGTGGTGAATACTAATGTTTCAAATCTCACTCCAACAGGGCTGCATCTACATCGGACGCTAGGATGATGGGAGTTCCTATGGACCACATCCTTGCCACAGCGGGGTGGAGCAATGAACGCATTCAATGCTTTATAATAAACCCGTGGCCGATCCTGAGACGTTTGCAGGGAAAAATTAAGTTCTGTAAAATAAATTACCCAATGTGGGGCATATTATTTTAGGTATGAATAATACCTTTATTGTTTTTCAGCACAGTGTCGTGTGTGAAATACGTTCATCCTCCGTCCCAGAATGGCAGTGTGTGAGCATGGTCTCGTTCCAGGGCATGAAATCACAGAGCTTTGAAATCTTCACGTAGTCACTCACGTGACTCCGAAGTAAAATAGTAAGATTAAATGAGAACTTACCAGTTTGAAGTTTGATCTTTATTTTATGAGGAGTTACGATGAGGGATTACGTGAAGACCCCGCCAGGACGCATGCGCGACATTCTTCAAAGCAGTGGTGTGAAATCACAGATACCAGAGTAGACTAATACAGTAAGATAAGAGAGAACTTCCATACCAGTTGAACTTTATAATAGAGGGTTTTGGGAGCGGAGGGCACGTAATCCCTCATCGTAACTCCTCATAAAATAAAGATCAAACTTCAAACTGGTAAGTTCTCATTTAATCTTACTATTCTTTTCCACGGCAGTCCATTGCAAAATGTTTTCCCTTTCCACATCTGTTATATATTTTACCAAAAGCCAGATTCAATTGGAACTCAGGTTTCTTCCCACAGACCCAACATTCTTCTCTCCCAGGTTTTTCTTTAGCCTTACCTTGCAGCTTTTTCTCTGTGACCCTGAGAGATTTCCTTGGGTTTATGTATTACACACACATTCTGTGCTGTTTACTCCATACTTACTTTGTTGAACCGCTTTCTTCCAACTGCAGGACAAATCTTATCTTCTCCCCATGGTCTCAATATCTTTCTTGTCCCCTTGAGTCTGCAATTCCTAACGCAGGTCCCTCTCTGAATACTTCTTCCCGCATAATTGCATGAAACTCAGAACCTTCAGTGAGTATACATATGATTCACCAGCATTTAGTGCAAGATAAAGCCAGGAATGTCTGATCAAAGATTGATTGATTGATTGATTAATTGATTGAATACTTTATTGTCACATGTGACAGGTCACAGTAAGATTATTTGCTTGTATACCCAAGGTATGCAAATAGTCACCACTGTTACAAAGTACCCTGCGTCAAGTCCACCCTTGTTCCCCCCCTCCCACACCTCCCTCCCCCATGCCAGGTCCTCCTTTGTTCTTAGTCTGAGGGTCTCCAATGAGGTAGATGGTAGTTCAGGACTACACTTTTGTCGTTCGTAGGATAGTTCAGTTGCCTGATAACAGCTGGGAAGAAACTGTCCCTGAATCTGGTTGTGACGCAGTTTCACACATCTATACCTTTTGCCTGATGGGACACGGGAGAAGAGGGAGTGGCCGGGATGCGACTGATCCTTGATTCTGGTGCTGGCCTTGAGGCAGAATGAGGTGTAAATGGAGTCAATGGTTTGGTTTGTGCGATGGTCTGGGTTGTGTCCACAATTATCTGACATTTTTTCTGGCCTTAGCTGCAGTTATTTCCAAACCATGCTGTGATGCGATCCTGATATATTTCTATTAGGTCTCCCCTCAACCTCTGATGTTCCAGAGAAAACAATCAAAATGTATCCAACCTCTCTTTATAGCTAATACCCTCCAATGCGGGCAGCTTTCTGGGAGTATGGGGTGGGAAAGAAGAGGCTTGAATGGTGACAAACTTTCATTGAGTAGTCAGGCTGATTGGTCTATTTTTGTATCTCATAGTCTTCAAGATTCCATGTTATTATATAATTTTGCATTTTCATCTGGAACGAATCCAGAGTATCAGCATTCAATATTTTCCTTTGATTTGTTAATGATCTTTAAAAAAAATTGAGATAGAATTAAGACAAAAAGCTTAAAGATGTTAAGTGCATAATCATGGCACAACTTTTATCTCCATCAATCAAATGCATAATTATATACACTTATCAAGAATGTGTTAGTGCAATATCCTGTGTAAAATAGCATTGTCATATAATAGCATGACTCATAGCAGTGCAAGATCTGTGCCTAAAAGGAAATTACCATTATGAAGCAAAATTAAACTTTTAAATTATCTTTTTAAGATGTGGAAATTGCTGCCAAGGGCCACATTTAATGCTTGCCGCTAAATGGTATGGTAATGAGTGGCCTTCTTAAACTAGTATGGTCCTCCTGGAAAATGCATTCCCACTAAGCTGATAGGATGAAACATGGAACTGCAGATGCTTGTTTACACAAAAGGACACAGTGTAACTCGATGCATCTTTGAGAACATGGATAGGTCACACTTTGGGGTCGGGACCCTTTGTCGGGGGGAGGGGGGAGGGGCGGGGGAGAAACGGGAAGAGAGAAGAGGCAGGATAAAGCGTGGCAGCTAATAAGTAGATACAGGTGAGGGGGAACGGGGGGTGGGGGGGGGGGGGGTTGGTGCTGAGGGGGATTGTTAGAGGTTTCCTAAAATTGGAGAATTCAATGTTCATACCATTGGGTTGTAAGCTATCCAAGTGAAATTTTTGGTGCTGTTCCTCCAGTTTACGTGTAGCCTCACTCTGGTAGTGGAGGAAGCCCAAGAGAAAGGTCAGTATTGGAATGGGAAGGAGCATTACAATGGTGAGCAACCGGGAGATCTAATACCTCATTAGTGGCTGATAAGTAAGGAGTTTCAGGACTTAAAACCTGAAAGAACGACAGTGATATATTTCAAGGTTAATTTGAGATGTAACTTGGAAGGGAAACTGCAGGCAATACTAATCCTAGCCTGCCACAAATTTGATTATGAAAGTATATAGTTAATGAAATAACTGAAAAGATGATGTTTTGAGCAGTTCATATCAGATCTTTTATCTACAACATCTATTCTTGCCCTGGACATTATCCAGCTTTGCAATTACACAGCTGATAGTTTTATGGGAAGGATGCAAAGTCTGATATTATTATTGTAAGTATTGGATTATTGCCATTTTTAATTGGCATTTAATGTGCATCCACATTGTGCACTGGTGTGGATTTTGAACACATATTTCTGGATTATTAATTGTGAGCTACGCACCACCAGTTTTCCATCCATCACTCCTGCCTACAATATATGTTACACTGGAACATACTGATCAATTAAAAATTACCTGACGTTCTACCCCATATGCTATGAGAGACCAATACATTTCTTAAAGCAAAGTTTGAAAAATAGCGGGCCATGAACTGAAAAAAAAAGCAAGAAAAATAGTTTTCCTTCACGAACAAGATTAGCCCACGGACACGTAACATTATTTGTTTGCTGCACAGACATTCCCCAGTTTAATTGTCTGTGGAAAATCCAAAGATTAGAAACAACTTCTCTGATAATCTCAGAGCTCTTCATCAACCACAACAACCTTTCAGTGAAAATTCATGACAAGGTCAAATGGACTATTTGGGGTGAGATATATGGATATGGAAGGAATAAGCCGGACAGCGAAGGGTCCTGACCTATCCATTTTCTTCACAAGTGCTGCCCAATGCATTGGGTCACTCCTAGTACTTTGTGTCTCACTCACAATTCCATTTGCAGTTCCTTGTGTCTATAGTTTGTTTGATTGTTGGGGTGAGTTTGTGCCCACAATCAAAGTTATTGTTAATTACGTGGGGACAAAGATTACAGCTCGCCAATATCACAGCAGTTACAATTATTTAAGATATTACTTGTAACATTTCCTATAATATAATCTTAGATAATGTAATAATCCTGCAGGTTTTTTTCTATATCTCACATTGTTCTTGTGCTATTAAATTACTTAAGGGCCTGTCCCACTATACGAGGTAAATCAAGAGTTCTCCCGAGTTTTCCCCTAATTCGCACTCGGAGAATGTCCGTAGGAGTTCATGAATGTTCCGTAGAGGCTCGTACGAGTAATGGTAGGTACTCGGGAAACCCAGTAAACTCGTGACGTTTTTTCAACACTGTGAAAAATGTCCACGAGTAAAGAAATACTCGTGATGAAAAATAAAGTTAAATTTTTACTGGTACGAGTCGCTACGAGACATCCACGAACTCCTACGGACCCGCTACGGACATTCTCCCAGTTCAAATCAGGGGAAAACTCGGGAGAACTCTTGAATTGCCTCGTACAGTGGGACAGGCCCTTTAGTTTCAATAACCATTGAAAACAAGTTCTGAGTTGTGCTGTTTTATGAACTCTGGTTTGATTTTCCCTGCCCTTATGAGTTCAGGGCTGAATGCAGGGAATATTTATGAGGGAGACCGATGTAAAATATACAGGATTAGCCACTCGACCCCTCAAGCCTGCACTGTCATTCAATGAGACCTGAATTTGATCTCAATGTTACAAGCCTAACCATCCCGGAAAACTTTCACCTCTACAATGGAGAAACCAAACACAAATTGGGCGATCACTTTTGCCGAACATCTGTGTTTATTTCGCAGGGCCAACCCAGAGTATCCCATTGCCCACCAGTTTAATTCCTCATCCCATTCTCAACCAACCTATGGGTAAGGGCCTCCTTTATGTTTTAATGCGATTGCTGTGGCAAAGGTACAGTAAGGCCCAATGCAATCTTGAGGAACAGCGCCTCATCTACAACCTGGGCATGTTGCAGTCATTTGGACTCAATATAGAATTCCACAACGCAAGATAACTTGGTTTCTCAGTCTGTATCTGTCACGCATCTGTGATATTGGCCGTTTCGTTTCCCTTCTTTATTTTCTTTATGTTTTTCTCTCTGGGAGTGGTGGTTTGCTGGGGTTGTTCTCCTACTCTGCATTTCACAACTCCCACATTCTTTTCTCCAGCTTATTTTGTCTATGCTTCCATTTAGACATTGACCAGATAACCTTGATTACATTTGATCCCCCTTGTTTTACCTTATCAGGGACATCCCCCTCTCCCACCCTACAGGTGTACAGTCTTTTGTTGGCTGATTTACAGTTCTGAGACAGGATCTCCAATCTGAAACACTGACTGTTTCTCTTCCCAAAGATGTGGTCTGACCTGCTAATTCCAGCATTTTCTGTTTCGTATTAAACGTTTCATCTCGCTTGTTAATCAAGCTCTGCTGTGAATAAATTGTCCTGCTACTACTATCCTCGAAGTTCCAAAGACTCATAACAGTCGGAGAGGAAGGAAACTAGCTCATCCCTTTCTTACATCTATGTTTTTGAGCTGTGACCTGTAATTTTAGAGACATAAGAGATTGTAGATGCTGGAACCTTGAACAAAGCATAACGTGCTGAAGGGACTCAGTGGCCCAGGAAGCACCTGGGGAGGGAGTGAACAGACAATGCCCCCCAGATGCTACCTGACTTACTGAGATCCCACAGTTTAGTTTAGTTTAGTTTGGAGATACTGCGCGGAAACAAGCCCTTCGGCCCACCGAGTCCGCATCGGTCAGCAATTCCTCCCCATCAACATTATCCTACACACACTAGGGCCAATTTTACATTCATATCAAGCCAATTAATCTACAAATATGTAAGTAAGTAATTTTATTGGCCAAGTATTCACATACAAGGAATTTGCCTTGGTGCTCCGCCCACAAGTAACAACATGGCATACAGTGACAGTTACGAGTGACTCAGAAAACACTAAACATTAATAATAATAAAACATTAATGATAAAACACCATTGATCAAGCATGTGAACCAACAAAATACCAGATCAAAGGGAAGCTACAGATTTTTGGCTGTTGAGTAGAGCAACTACTGTGGATAAAAACTGTTTTTATGTCTGGCTGTGGCAGCTTTGACAGTCCGGAGTCACCTTCCAGAGGGAAGTGATTCAAAGAGTTGTAAAACTCTGTACGTCTTTGGAGTGTGGGAGGAAACCGGAGATCTCCGAGAAAACCCGTGAAAGTCAAGGGGGGAACGTACAAACTCCATACAGACAAGCACCCATAGTCAGGATCGAACCCAGGTCTCTGGCGCTATAAGGCAGTTGATCTACCGCTATGCAACCGTGCTGCTCAATTCCTTCAGCATTTTATGTTTTGCGCATAATTTTAGAGTGAGAAAGAATTCTCCCTAAATTCACCATCTCAAGACCACTCTGAATTTTGTATGTTTCAGTCAAATCAATTCTCATTTTTCTAAATATCAGTGGATACAAGACTAACCTTTCTTAATAAGATAAATCACCCAATCTTGCAAACATTTAGCTTCCAGCATATAAGCATTCTTCCTTACAAAGTAGTCCAGAACTGGTCTCACCAATGATTTTTTAACTGGTACCCAATCTTCCTCCACTTCTGTATTCAATTCCCCTATAAATAAACAATAACATTCTATTTGCTTTCCTAATTACTAGATGTACAAGTACATGCCTATTAGCCTTCTCATACATCTCGTAAATCAAGGACAAGGATAGCCAGATCCCTCTGTATTGTACAGCTTTGTAGTTTGGCAATATTTTGCTAATATGCTTCTTATTTCATTTTTCCTGCCAAAATAGACAACTTTACATGTTCACGCATTGTACTCCATTTGTTAGATCTTTGCACACTTATTTGACTTATTATCTCTGTTCACATGGAAACCTCACCTGTCTACTTATACATTCCCAGCCGGCTGTACATCATACTCTAAGTTTTCTTTCCTTGTTAATGTTTTAGGGATTAATTGCTTTCTTTAACAAAGTACCCTGTCCAATCAATATATCCTGTCTTTGTGCCATTATATACTGTTTAAGAAGTTTGATGCTATTTTTAACTTTGTTAGTTAAACTCAGATGGTGAGATTTGTCCTTGGAATTTTTATTTCCAAGGAATTAATCTATTTCTCCATGTTCTGAACCTAATTTGCTGGTTTGCTTTGGCTAGTGCTGTATCAGTTCTAATGCTTGTCCTTATTTGTGTTTAAAATACTAGTCTCTCCATTAAACTGGATGCAAACTTCAACCATATTATGATCACTGTTACATGGGGGAACCTTCATTTAAGGTCATTAGTTAATTATACAGTTCCAGCTATAGTATTGTGTGTTCTCTACTTGGTTATGGAACATGCTGTACTGAAAAACACTAAATGAAATCCTCTTCTGGGCACTCTGCGCCCATTTGAATTTTCTTTTAAGTGAACTTTATGCCTGTATTTAGCACGTTAAAAGATTGTCCTCAAAATGCTTTTTGGCCAAAATTCAATCATGACACTTTTGGATATCAAGGACTTATAAGTAACGTGGTGATATAAATTAAGAGATGAATGGTGTCTACAACAGAGCGGTACACTAATCATGGAGGATTTCAAACTACAGTTCAAATTATGCTAACTTCCTGGAGAATGAAATCCTGCATTATATATGAGATTAAATTTTGAGATCAGAATTTTGACAAACTGATGAGAGAATATGTTATTTTATGTCTGGTATCATGCAGTGAAAAGGGATAATTAATCATCTTATTGTTAGCGAGCACCTAGGAAAGTGGCCATAATATGCTACAATTTTCCATTAGAGTGAAATCAGTATGTGGAGGGAGGATCACAGAAGGGTCCCTTTGTTATCACATCTTCCACAGACAACAATGGACCATTGAGGGCCTTACCTTTCATTGGTCATCAGTGCTGGCTCTGATTTGTTCTGAACCTTTTCATACCTTTAGTTTCATTCCCCCCGACTCAGTCTGAAGGAGGGTTTCAACCTGAAAAGTCACCTATTCCTTTTCTCCAGAGATGCTGCCTGAGCCATTGAGTTACTCCAGCATTTTCTGTCTACCTTCAGTGAAATTAATATCTTCAGTCTAAAGAAATGAAACTATGGAGATATGTGGGACATGTTGGCAGATTGGGGCACTGCATTAGAAAATGTGATCATGGTTAGGCTAACAATAAAAGTGCATTACAATGTTACAATGGAGGGCCATGGAATGAATAGAGAAAGTGAAACGATAATAAGAGGGTAAATTAGCAAGAAACATTGAAACAGACTCTAAGGACCTGTAGTTATATAGCAAGGGCAAATGTGGATCCTATAAGGATAAGTCCCAAAGGATAGGAACATTTATAAAGGGGAAAGAGGAAATGGTGGGTGACTTAAATAAATATTTAGTTTTGTCTGTTAATGGAAGCAAATACAAAATAAAAACATAGCAAAAATGGAAACGTGAAGGTACCCTGGAAATGATGATCTTTTCTTAACTCTGAGGCTGGGAAATCTTTGGAAACATTTTTGAATACATTACCCATCAGCACTTCATCTTGACTTTTTCTTGTCCCTCCTAGTGGGACTATTTCTGAGAATAAGAAGGTTTTCTTAAAAATATTGTGGCACACAGACTTCTGGAGCAACTTAACAGGTCAGACAGCGTTGTGAAGGGAAATGGGCTGATGATGTTTCAGGTCTTGACCTTTCTCAGATTGATGGAGTAGAGGGGAATTAGCTGGTAGCAAGAGGTGGGGGGAAGGGATGGTGCATTTTGGTGCACGTTTAGGTGACGTTTTGGTCGAGTCCCTTCATCAGAGGGTAGACTGATGGAACTGAAGACTGATAAATCCCCACGGCCTGATGGTCTGCATCCCAGGGTACTTAATGTAGTGGCTCTAGAAATCGTGGATGCATTGGTGATCATTTTCCAATGTTCTATAGATTCAGGATCAGTTCCTGTGGATTGGAGGGTAGCTAATCTTATCCCACTTTTTTAAGAAAGGAGGGAGAGAGAAAACAGGGAATTATAGACCTGTTAGCCTGACATTGGTGGTGGGTAAAATGCTGGAGTAAATTATAAAATATGAAATAGTGGTACATTTGGATAGCAATAGCAGGATCGGACCGAGTAGGCAAGGATTTACAATTCATGCTTGACTAATCTTCTGTAATTTTTTGAGGATGTAACTAGGAAAATGGACAAGGGGAACCAGTGGATGTAGTGTACCTGGACTTTCAGAAAGCATTTCATAAGTTCCCACATAGGAGATTAGTGGGCAAAATTAGAGCACGTGGTATTGGGAGTGGGGTGCTGACATGGATAGAAAATTGGTTGCAAGACAGGAAACAAAGAGTAGGGATTAATGGGTCCCTTTCAGAATGTCAGGCAGTGACTAGTGGTGTACCGCAAGGCTTCATGCTGGGACCGCAGCTATTTACAATATACATCAATGATTTAGATGAATGGATTCAAAGTAACATTAGCAAATTTGCGGATGACACGAAGCTGGATGGCAATGTGAACTGTGAGGAGGATGCTATGAGGTTGCAGGGTGACTTGGACAGGTTGGGTGAGTGGGCAGATGCATGGCAGATGCAGTTTAATGTGGATAAATGTGAGGTTATCAACTTTGGTGGCAAAAACAGGAAGGCAGGTTATTATCGAAATGGTGTCAAGTTGGGAAAAGGGGAAGTACAACGAGATCTGGGGGTCCTTGTTCATCAGTCCTGAAAGGAAGCATACAGGTACAGCAGGCAGTGAAAAAAGCGAATGGCATGTTGGCCATAACAAGAGGAGTTGAGTGTACAAGCAAAGAGGTCCTTCTGCAGTTGTACAGAGCGCTTGTGAGACCACACCTGGAGTATTGTGTGCAGTTTTGGTCTCCAAATTTGAGGAAGGACATTCCTGCTATTGAGGGAGTGCAGCGTAGGTTCACAAGGTTAATTCCTGGGATGGCGGGACTGTCATATGTTGATAGAATGGAGCGGCTGGTCTTGTATATTCTGGAATTTAGAAGGATGAGAGGATATCTTATTGAAACATATATGATTATTAAGGGATTGGACACGCAAGAGGCAGGAAACATGTTACCGATGTTAGGGGAACCCAGAATCAGGGGCACAGATTAAGAATAAGGGGTAGGTCATTTAGAATGTTGAGGAAAAAAATTTCACTCAGAGAGTTGTGAATTTGTGGAATTCTCTGCCTCAATTAGGCAGTGGAGGCCAATTCTCTGGATGCTTTCTAGAGTTAGATAGAATTATTAAAGATAGCAGAGTCAGAGGATATGGCGAGAAAGCAGAAACGGGATACTTGATTGTGGATGATCTGCCATGATCATATTGAACGGCGGTGCTGGCTCAAAGGGCCGAATGGTCGACTCCTACACCTATTGTTTATTGTTTATTGTCTATTGTCCAATAGTCTCAACCCGAAACGTCGTGTATTCCTTTTCTCAGGAGATGCTGCCTGACCCGCTGAGTTATTCCAGCATTTTGTGTCTATCAACCTAACACTTGCCAGCACTTGCTCTACCCCTTATCTCATTTCTATCCACCAGCTGTCTTCCCTCTACTCCATCAGTCAGGATCCCCATCTGAAACATCATCTGACATTTCCCGTACAAATGTTGCCTGACCCGCTGAGTTCCTTCAGCAGTTTGTTTTTTGCATAGACTTCCAACTTCTGCATTTTCTTGTGTGTCCAAAGTCTGTTATTTAATGTTCTCTGGTGGACACTGTCTGACTGCCACTGCCTCATGGTGCTCAATGTAATGAATTAATCAACCTTCTGATGTAATGTTTCAGAAAGCTGACAAACCATGACCTTCTGCACCGATGATAATAGAAATAAGTCTGGCATTGAAGATGAAAGTGGCTACAACTTTGCTTTGCATTTATATTGGGAGTGAATCATGGCTGTGAATTATTATATGATTGGGGGCAAAGCAGTTTTGTTTCTTCTGGCGAAATGCACTCTTCATTTTTCTGCAAAGCCTGAAAATGTTATAGGAACAGGGAAGCTTGCTGGGTACAAGGGGGGTTGGTGACAGATTATATCTGACGTAGCACATTCTCCTTTTTTTTCTGGGATGCACTTCACACTATATCTCCTTTTCCTTCTCCTGTCCGTTCATGGTAAATGCACGCAAGGTATGCATTGTTGGTGTTGCCATAAATGATGAGGAGAAATTCTCTATTGAATGGGCTTGAGGTGCTGACTAGATTTGAGTGAAATTTCTTGTAATACTGGAGCTTGTAAAAATATAAGCAAATTCAGTTTTATAGAGTTGGAGAGTCTGATTTCGACCCGAAACGTATAGATGCTGCTGCACCCGCTGAGTTTCTCCAGCTTTTTGTGTACCTTCAGTTTTATAGAGTTTGAATATCAACTTACTGCAAAAGGGAGCTTCTATTTATGGATTGAAACTGTTCAAATTGTTCAGGCTCACACTTTCCTCAATTCTCACCAGTTTCAATTGGTCTTGACAATCATTGCACCTTCTCTATATAATTTAATCCATGTGGTTCCCAAGTGTAAAATTAGGAAACAGAGCTCTGTTACCTCCGGTTCTAGTGCAAGGTAAATGCACTCATTTTGCTCCAATGGGATAAAGTCAAAGGGAAAGCATGTGGGAATTTAGGGAATATCAATTTGGGGTTGGGAAAATTGGCATAAATTATGTACACTCATCAAATTGAACTGCTATATTCGATACCCACTACAGTTATACGCTGAAATTATGACAAGAACTTTAAGTTACTTCGATGCATGACAATGAATCAGTTAAAATCTGCTTGTATTGAAACTGATTTATATCTCAGACATGTTGATCATTCATAAAGCGTTTCACGTAGACAGTGGCAACGTGTATTGAACTATTAGGCTCACAGAACACAATATTAAGCTCCTGAGCCTTTGGGATTTCTGCTGTTTGGTAAAATTTCACAGCTTTCTCATTCTGCTGCTAGCTGTCCATGGGGAAGTAGATGAAATTGCTTTCTCCAGCAAACAAGCTCCCTGTCACTTGCTTTTAATATCTATATTCTGAACATTGACGGACCTGAATGATACTCGCGATGACAGCTTGAAATAATTTAGAGAACTTAGGAGTGAACAGTTTTTGTCTCTTCTATTCTTCTTGGGAGTTTGTGTCTATGTATGAGTTTGGCTTCAGGTCACTTTGCATCATGCATTATCATCCACAGCTTCCTGTTATGTATTGCTGTCTATTTAAATACAGTTGCCTGAATGGATGGAAGTATCGGAAAAGACATGAGATTATGATGGGTGATCGGAAAGGACTTGTTTCGTAGCCTGACTTGTCCTAGTTTATATGTTTGTCCCATCTTGTCTTTTCAGCAAACAATGAACGCAGCGAACTTCAGCTAGTCATTCTAGAGAGTGCATTTCAGTACACCAGATTATTTTGTAACAATTACCAAATAATCTAAGCTCATAGTTTCTCTATAACCTAAATTAGACTGATGTCCTGCAATTACAAGAGAGCTAGAATCCAAAAACAGGGATGTAATGCGGAGGCTCAAAAAGGCGCTGGTCAGGCTGCATTTGGAGCAATGTATACATTTTGGGCACCTTATCTGAGGAAGGATGTACTGGCTCTAGAGAGGGTCCAGAAGAGGTTTACAAGAATGATCCCAGGAATGAGTGCGTTAACAAATGATGAACGTTTGATGGCACTGGGCCTGTACTCACTGGAGTTTCGAAGGATGAGCGGGAACCTCATTTAAACTTACAGAACAGTGAAAGGCTTGGATAGAGTGGATGTGGAGAGTATGTTTTTTAACTAGTGGGGGAGCCTAGGAGTAGAGGTCATAGCCCCAGAATAACTGAGGTTCCTTTAGGAAGGAGATGAGGAGGATTTTTTTTAGTGGTGGATCTGTGAAATTCTTTGCCACAGAAGGTCGTGGAGGCCAAGTCAATGGATATTTTTAAGGCAGAGATAGATAGATTATTGATTAGTATGGGTGTCAGGGGTTATGGGGAGATCGCAGGAGAATGGGGTTTGGAGGGAGAGATAGATCGGCCATGATTAAATGGCAAAGTAGGCTTGATGGGCTGAAAAGCCTAATTTTGCTCCTATCCCTTATAGCATTATGATTACCAATAATGCATCCATTCCCTACACACTAGGGGGAATTTACAGAGGTGTTTTTAATGTAGAAACCCACATATCTTTGAGATGAGGGAGGAAGCTGGAGATCTCGAAAGAAACCTATACGGTTACATGAAGAATCTGTAAACTCCACATGAATAACCCCCAAGGTCAGGATCGAACCTGAATCTTTGGAGCTGTGAGGCAGAAATTCTACCAAATGCCCCAAACTTGAGTAGATATTCTGGACACAAGTTTTTGCTGTTGGAAAAAAAGGTAGAGGCGGTCGTTGGTGTTTTCGTAAGTTCATTTTATTTCAAGCCTGCTGAGAGAACATTACTTCAAACATACTCTTGGAGTGATCTATCAAAATAATGCTCAATCAAGATCAAAACAAGGTCATCAAGAGAGGAAAACAACCATAAGGATTAATTTATACATATTCCTCCCACACTCAAAAGACGTACAGGTTTGTAGGTTAATCGGCTTATGATAAGTGTAAATTGTCCCTAGTGAGTGTCGGTAGGATAGTGTTAATGTACGATGATCGCTAGTCGGTGCAGACTCGGTGGGTCGAAGGGTCTGTTTCTGTGTTGCATCTCTAACCTAAACTAAATAAAGTATATTCCATCATGCACATCCTTCCACCCCTGAGTAATTCACCATTCCTTAACAAAATCTTTCAAAATGATGGAGACTACCTCCCTATAGCAGAGCATTTGACCACCATTTGAGGTTGTAATGGACCTTCTGCTGTCTACCATCTGATTTTCACAGGACTCAGATGCAGAGTTTTTGACAGCACTTGGGCCTACACTTCTTCAACAGCTTCATCTCCGATACTGGGAAATGGCTGAGACTCATTTGTCTTTCTATGTTATTTTCTGACTTTAGAAAATAATAATATATTGATGTGGCAACAATGCCAAAGCTTCTTTGAACTTATGGGAAAAAAAACATTTGAGGCACTGGCTTCATTTTATGGAATAGGGAGATCAGGAGATAATTATCAGTGTAATTGTTGTTTAATAATGAAATTAATGCAAATGCATGTGCTGTACGTAAAATGCATTTCCTTATGTCTTAGATTTTTTTTTTTCCCGTTGCCATCAGTATCTGGACATCATTGCTATTGGTTTGTTGGAACTCTGTTCCATGCAACAGGACAAACACGTCTGTCCATTCCTTCCACAGATGCTGCCTGACCCGCTGAATACCTCCAGCAATTTGTTGTTTGATCAGGATTCCAGCTTCAGCAGTTTCTTGTGTCGCCACTACACAAACACTATATGGCGAAGTGTCACAAAATAAGCCAAGCCCTTGGTCTGTTCAATCTTCTTCTTTCGTGTCCATCTTCCATTTCAAATGTTGACATCGCTGTCAAAATCCGTCCTGAAAAGGACGCAAGCTTCCGGCGACAATCAGTGGGAGCCATCACTTGTTGCAATAGATGATGGTGGTAGCAGAATTAGCTCGGATACTTCCAGTTTCCAGCCCCGCGACGTGGACGCTTCTGCTATGGGACCGGTCTGTTCAATGATAAACTCACACATCAGCAATGTGCAGCAACTCATTACATTGATACAAATTTTATTTTTTTACTTAATTTCAACTCCTATTTTCAATCTTTTGCATTGATTTGTGTAATAGAGCTCATAATATTGCAATTTTAATTTAACAATGCCAGCTTAGTTGCATAGAGTTACCAAGACATACAGCACAGAACCAACTTCTCCATGCCGACCAAGTTGCCTAACTGAGACAGTTTCATTTGCCTGTGCCTGACCCATATCTCTGCAAATCTTTCCTATCTGTGTACCAGTCCATGTGCTTTTTGGATGTTGTAATTGTATCTAGCTTTACTACTTCCACCAGCAGCTCATTCATGTAAGTTCGGACAGGAGTATAGGTCATGGGTTTTATGTACTCCTTTAGCATCCATGCATTATCTCATAATAACTCATTGGATGAGTTATTATGAGATAACTTATGGATGTTATCCACTTGTCATTAAGTGAGGGCTTACCTTTTCCAGTCTGCTCAATAATTCTTCCAGATTTCACAGCAGCAAACTGGAAAAGATAGACCAATGTTTAAAAGCAAGTGTACCATCGTAGCAAATGAAGTATAGTACTTGGGATAGCTCATATTTGTCTCCCAAGGCTCCCAAAACTAGACTTTCATCCAAAAATACAAATGACTTTTGCATGATCCTACCTGGCATTGAGGTAATGGGATTCTTTAACAAATCCACCAATTCTTTCAGTTTTTTTAATGGTATATTTCTCAAGACCCAGCAGGTTTTCCATTAAACTTCATGCAGTGACTCCCTACACTAAGCTTAGACTGACTTCTATTTATCTTCATCGCCATTGTCATTTGCAGGAATGGCAAATGTACTTTTTAATATTCCTCCCATACCTGGGTTTGAGAGTCAAATAATGCAATTGACCCTATAATTATGGCCAATTTCCAAATTATTTAATTCCAAAATTAAAGAAGAAGGCTGTTAGACTTTCTATTAGTCATAGAGTTGTCCAACAAGGAAACAGGCCTTTCGGCTCAACTTATCCACATGAACCAAATTCTACACTAGTCCAACCTGTCCTTGGCCCATTGGGTCCTTGGCCCACATCCTTCTAAACATTTCCTATCCATGTACCTGCCCCTCACTTTTTCTTCACAAAAAGTTTATCGTTGATCCTATCTGACTTCAGGGACAATGTTCATGATTGCTAATATGTTATATCGTAACATACAGTTGTATAAGGTTTAATATTTTGGGAAGTTTATTTTATTTCTTCAAGTCTGCAGACTGCACATGTCAGTATACATGGCCCTTGCTAGGATCAATAAAAATGGCATCTATCTTGGAATAAATAAATGATACATGATCATCTTCCAGCAGCTCCATAACCTCTGTTGCCTTGGAGGCCAACAACTATCAGCATTATATACATTAAATTACATACATTGCTAAATTAATTTAAAAAAAAGTAAATTGCACCACCCATTCATCTATGGGTTCCCCCTCTGGTAATTTTCACATCAATTCAAGTGCAGTTTACATAGGAACAACGCTTCATATTGTTTTAGTGCTACAGGCAAGGAGATAAATAAAGAGACAGCCCTGTCTTCCACGAGCTGCATTGAAGGGAAGGTGTGGGGGTCATTGATAGCAATAGGCACCAATTTAAGCGAAGTAGGAAACACAAGTGCAAAAGTGCTTCGAGCCCTTTAGGGTCCTTTAGGGAGGAAGGAGGTAATGACGGTAAAAGAGATCGGGATTTGGAAAAAACTTTTTTTTTAAAACAGCACGTGGTGGAAATCTGAAATTAAAACTGAGAATGATGGAAATACTCAGAAGGTCAAACAGCAACTGGGGAGGCAGACAAAGAATTATTGTTTCAGCTCATCATAATCATAAGCATAATAGAACTTTATTAGCCAAGTATGTTTTGCAACATATGAAGAATTTGATTTGATATACAGTCATACCAATAAAGAACAAGACACCCAAATATATTTTTAACATGACCATCCACTACAGCAACCTCCCCCCCCCCCCCCCCCCCCACACACACATTCCTCACTGTGATGGAAGGCAAAAAAAGTGAATCACTTCCTTTCTTTGTCCTCCCGTGGTCAGGGACCTCGAGCCTTCCGTTGACGAGACGATCTTCGCTCCCGTAGCTGGCGGTCGAGCCCTCAGCATCAGGGCGATCAAGCTCCCGCATCCGGGGGGGGTAATCTCAGCTCCCCTGCGCCGAGCGATCGGACCCTGCGTTGGGGCTGGTCGAACATTCTGCGATCAATGGTGTTGTACCGGGAAACGTCAACTCTACCGTTGTCCCTGAAGTTGCTGCCTGACCTGCTGAGCATTTCCTGCATCCTCTTGTTTTGTTTCCCAGATTTTCAGATGCAAGTGTAAAGCTGCTGTTGGGTCTAATTGGAGCAAACATGGAAGTTAGGTCAAATAAAAAGCTGAGCAGTAGAGGAGGGAAGGTAAGGATTGGAAGGGTTCTAGTTTTAATCCTGTATTTTATCATTTGTTTGTCAAATTTAGTGAGATTTTGATCGTTTTGCCTTAATGAGAAAGATTTTAGGAACTAGAGGTGGCACGAAGGTGCAGCGGTAGAGTTTCTGCCTTATAGTGCCAGAGACCCGGGTTCAATCCTGACTACAGGTGCTGTCTGTGGGGAGTTTTTACGTTCTCCCCGTGACCACGTGGGTTTCCAATGGATGCTGTGGTTTCTTCCCACACTGCAAAGACACACACGTTTGTAGGTTAATTGGCTTTGGTAAAAATTGTAAATTGTCCCTAGTGTGTAGGACAGTGCGTGTGTACAGGGGTGATCGCTGGTCGGCACGGACTTAGTGGGCCGAAGGGCCTGTATCTGCACTGCATCTCTAAAGTCTAAACTGGATTGAAGTTTGATGCCACTAACACAAAAGCAACAGTTAAACTGGGGAATATATTGAGCTGTGTACAGCACCTAGCTCATGGTGAATTGTGGCACGGAACAGGTGGAGTGGGGATTACAGGGGACACTCAAACAGCTGTGGAGTAGCTTCAGGATGACATTTATGACATTTAAACCAGGCAGAAGCATAATCGCGTGATCACTGACACGTGAGGTTAAAGAACAGGTTTGTTTTCTGGTGCCTGACGGGTTCCTATAAAAGGTTCTTACAGATGGAGCTTAAGTTTTCTTATGCCCTCAGTCAGTGTGCAAGGATGAGGCATTGTCTGTGCTGTCCTCATATAAAAATAAGAAGGATGGAGACAATTAAAATTAAATACACATCATGACAATAGATATTTCATTCATATAATTCAGCAAAACTAAAATAGTTACACACAAATATGACAAAAATAGATATTGCAAATATATGTAATTCATGAAAGGCCGAGTTGAAGCATAATTCACAAATTTGCTTGCAGAGGGCAGAGTGAGATTCCATTGATTTGTTTTAATGAACAGAAAATTGCATAGGGCGTACTAACCTCTGCACTCAATTTCCCAGTCTGTACTCCTGCAGAAATCCCATATTACCTAGATTTCTGAATTAATTTCTCCCCTTTTTTCAAGCGCTTTTCTGCTGGGGACATATGCAAAGTGTGATGGGAAGCTATCATTGCAACTGCCAATCTGTGGCAAAATGATCAGTCCTTCCACAGGGGAGAAAAGGTTGGATGTACACCGTCGGTGCATTGACTGTGAGATAAATAAAGAGATTTAATTAATGACATATTCCACACAGTATCCTTTCCCGAGACTGGCAAAACAGAATAGACAAACATTATTTAGATTCCCTTTCAAGAAATAAAAACTAATTTTAAAGATCCTTGACATCTGCATCACTCTGCTGAAATCTTCTTGTAAGGATTTCTTTTCCACTTTTCCCCCCCCCTGATTTTGTTCTTGAGCAGTGCACAATTTAGAATCCCTCATCTTCTGTTGGGATCTGATGGTCCCCAGGAACCAGCCAACACTAAAGATTAACAATGGTCAATAGTAGATGCACCGTGGACCATTATTAATCTATAGTGTTGTTTCTGTGAACGATTATGTACCGCCTTCCTTCTTGAGTCAAAAAACAAACTGTTGGAGGAATACAGACGGTAGAGCAGCATGTGTGATGGAGGAGGAGGGGACGTTTTAAGTCAAAACCCTACATTGGGACCAAGAGTACAAAGCCAGTATAAAAGGGATAAGGGGATTGGTGAGAGTTATAGAGCCATAGAGTTATACACTGTGGAAACAAGCCCTTCAGCCCAACACCTACTAAACAATGAACTATGAACTGCCTTGGTTGGACTGGGGACTTCGAGCTTTTGTTTTGTTTATTTTATTTATTGAATTCCTTTTTTTTGGTTTGGTTGTATTATGTTATCTATTGAGTACTGCACTTACAGACCTGCTGCTGCTGCTGCAAGTAAGAATTTCATTTCTCCGCTTAGATGACAATGAAACACTTTTGACTTGACTCTTGCCAAAATGGCGAGGAGCTGCAGAAAATAAAAGCTCACAATGCAGAAGGTAACATTTTGGTGTGGTTAGAAGATTGGCTGGTGAACAGGACACATTGTAAAAATAAAGAAGTATTTTCTGGTTGGCATGGTGTAACAAGTGATACCGGACTCCAGAGTGTTCACAAGTTCTATAAATAGAGGCCGTTACAGTGCACAGTGGTTTGCACAGCTGCCAGACAGCTTCGGAGACCCAGGTTCAATCCTGATCTTGGGTGTTGTCTGTTGGAATTTGCAAGTTCTCCCTGTTTCCTCTGGGTGCTCTAGTTTCCTCTTGTGTGTCAAAGAACTGTTGGCCGGAAGGTTAATTGGCTACTGTAAATTGGCCCTCGCAGAAATTGGTGGCAGGAGAATAATGAAGGAAAATTGGTATTAGTGTAGGTGGGTGTTTAATGGAGCTGATGTGCCAACAAGCCTGCATGCGTGCGGTATCTATCACTTGGATCAAAATATGGAATATGCCTGATTAATTTAATGGTGACACAAAACTAGGTAGGAAAGTAGATTGTGAAGAAGAGAGCATCATGAGGGCAAGTGAGGGCAAAGATCTATTATGATGTGGTGAAATGTGTCATTGTTTTGACAGGAAAATTAAAAAGAAGCACATTGACAAAATGTTGAGGGGCAATCGGGCAGTTATGTCCTTTCTGGACTTGTTTAATCTTGGTCAGAGGGTTGTGGGCGCCTGGAATACACTGCCATTGGTGGTGAAGGAGGTGGCAGACACAATAGTGGTGATTAAGAGACTTTTAGATAGGCGGGGAATGGAGGGATATGGATCAACATTTGAAAGTGATTAAGACAGGTACATGAATAAGAAAGGTTTGAGGGATATAGGCCAAGTAGGGGCAGGTGGGACTACTGTAAATGGGGCATCTTGGTCAGCATAGGGTATGAATGGGGCATCTTGGTCAACATGGGCAGGTTAGGCCAAAGGACCTGTTTTTGTGCCATGATTCTACGACTATGACTCTTTGAGGTGCAGGCTGATAGGATTAGTTTCTCTTAGCATTGTGGGCCGAAGGGCCTGTGTTCCTGGGCTGTACCTTTTTATGTTCTATATTCTATGATGTCAGCACATTTTACTCTGGAATTTAGAAGGATGAGAGGGAATCTTATTGAAACATATAAGATTATTAAGAGTTTGGACATGCTAGAGGCAGGAAACATGTTCCCAATGTTGGGGGAGTCCAGAACCAGGGGCCATAGTTTAAGAACAGAGATGAGGAAACACTTTTTCACACAGAGAGTTGTGAGGCTGTGGAATTCTCTGCCACAGAATGCGGTGGAGGCCAGTTCTCTGGATACTTTCAAGAGAGAGCTAGATAGGGCGCTTAAAGATAGCGGAGTCAGGGGTAATGGGGAGAAGACAGGAATGGGGTACTGATTGTGGGTGATCAGCCATGATCACATTGAATGGCGGTGCTGGCTTGAAGGGCCATATGGCATATTCCTGCACATATTGTCTATTGTTTAATCCCGGATAATCTGTCATCCTTAGAAGTCCGACTGGAAATGGCCGACTGAGCTACCCAATTCAAGGGCAATTCAGGATAGGTAATAAATCCTGGCCTTTCCAAAGATTCTGTGTAGGAAGTAACTGCAGACGCTGGGTGTACCGAAGATAGACACAAAATGTTGGAGTAACTCAACGGGTCAGGCAGCAACTCCTTTTCTTCAAAGATGCTGCCTGACCCGTTGAGTTACTCCAGCATTTGGTGTCCATCTTTCCAGAGATTACTCAGATTCTCAACATTAAATTAAAAACAAACGCAGGAGTTTCAGAACAAGGCATTATAGTTTAATGGATACTGAAAATGCTCATGGTTTATCTCATGCAGATGAACACACGGTAAATGTATGTACACTCATGATGTACAAATCAAACACCACAGTAGCAGTATAGTACATGAGACCTGACATGCTCTTGCCAATTAAATAATAAAGCTCTGTTCATGCTGGAAGCACAGCCTGAGATCAATGTTTTTGTATTCCATTTGTGCTTGCCTAATTTGTGAGATTTCCTAATTTGTCTTGTTATAATTTGAACTTGAGTCTCTGGATGTTGATATAATGTCATTGCCATTACAGATTCAAAAGCCACAATGTACTATGTAGTTGCTGCCTTGCTGTGCCAGAGACCCAGTTTTGAATCCTCACTACTGGTGCTGTCAGTACAAAGTTTGTACATTCTCTCTCTGACCGTGTATGTTTTCTCTGGGTGCTACAGTTTTCTCACATACTCCACAGACATGCAGGTTTGTAGATTAATTGGCTTCTGTAAATTGTCCCTAGTGTATTGGATAGAATGAGTGTACGTGTTAATTTTGGTCGGCGCGGACTTAGTGGGCGGAAGAGCCTGTTTCCATGCTGTATCTCTAAACTTCCAGTAGGAGCTGGATTTCCCATGGAAGATTTGCCCACCGTCCCAAAGAGCTCACTTTGGAGGACTCTCGTTGATAAGCCCATTGATTCTGGAAAAAAAAGCTAGAGACAAGATAAAAATACAATTGCTGCCATTTAATCCAATATCAGGATATGAAATAGCAAAATTATCCCACATGTTTGAGAAAAAAGACCACACAAGGTGCTGGAGTAACTCGGTAGGGCGGGTAGAATTCTGTAGAACATGGATAGGTGATGTTACGGATATAGACGTTTCAAGTTGAGACCCTTCATTAGGCTGATGTAGGGTCCCTACCCGAAATGTCATCTATCCTTGTTCATCAGAAATGCTGCCTGACCCGCTGAGTCAGAACTTTCTGGGGTTTTTTTGTAAACCAGTATCTGCAGTTCCTTATTTCCAAATATTCGAGAGATAGTTATCACACATCAGTAAAGATAGTTATGTTAGAAGCCATTGTTCACATCTTGTCCATTGCTCTTGGCTTTCAGTAAAAATGAGAACACTGGGGTTAAAAAGAACATGAAATAATATACATTTTCTGTCTGCTGCACAATTAAGCTATATGCTTGAATTTAATTGTAAAAATATTTTTATTTGATTTGTGTAACTGGCCAAAGGTGACACTTTGCCAGTTTTGGGTCATGTTAAAAGCTGTCAATTAGAATGCATTTTAGCATATTATTATGTTATTTTCAAAATATTTGCCTTTAGTCCAGTTAATATACATTGCTTTTGCAGTTTCCAATCTTCATTAAAATGAAACTATTCATATTTACAAAAAATCTTTCAGTATTAAAAAAAAACTTTTAGCATGTCTTTTCAATGACGTACAGCTGTCCTGTGGCAGATCCACTTGCAGCAACACATCTTTCAGTCACAGAATTTTTTTTTTGTTGAGATTTCTGCTTCATATTCTGGATGGAATAGCATCAATGTGACTGGGTTTGCTCTTTGTAGCTGTGCAATTTAACTCAGTTGAGTTGCAGCTCGTAATAAAAGTCTGCCTTATTTATGAGCCAAAATTCTGTGCAATGTTACAAACACTGTTAAACTGCATATAGGAAACCAAAACGAGCACGCCACTTCATTAGCAAGCCTCCTGAGTGATACTCCCTCTGGAAATTCTGCCTCTCATAAACAAGACTGCCATCAGGTTATTTTCCAGTAGTCTACTTGCTGTTGTCCCTCGAGACACCTCTTGCTCCTAATAGTATTGTTAAGTATTCTGATGCAACCGGGGCTTGAATTTTTTCCCCAGGCAAGCAGAAGCTGATTCGCAGGTTATTGTTTTTTATTTGCTCCTTGTAAATCTACTTCCATTCAAATTATATATTTTCCCTCATAAGTCCAAGTAGAAATTGTGCATATTTTCCGAGCAGAATTACCTTCACCATTCTTCAAATCACCTCTACATGGGGAGAGAATATTAAGTATGTTTTAACCATCATATATTTTTGGATAAAATTATCTATTTGGATTTTTAAAGGGCATTTGATTAGTTAAGGTGTACCTCTGTTCAAGGTCAGAGCATGTGATGTAAGGTGGGAAGCAGCGGGACAGGTAACAAGGTGACTACGAATAGGATAAGAAACTGGGGATTAATGATAGAAGCATAGCCTAACAAAGAATGATAGCTATGCTCCATAAGGATGAGATCTGGGACAGATCTTGAGTGTTCCTGCAATTCACTTCAGCATATGTCCATTTCTGCCATGCACTTCAGCATATGATTCAAAGGTGACCTGGAGCTCAGCATTTAACTTTGAGTTTCAATATAGATAAACATGAAGGTACACGTTTTGGTAGGGAAAATACAGGCTTAGAAATGTGAATATGTGTTACCATGTAGTTCAGTGCTTTGCAATGGAACATGACGGGGTGGCACGGTGGCATAGCAGTAGAGATACTGCCGTACAGCAACAGAGATCCGGGTTCAATCCTGACTGCCGGTGCTGTCTGAACCGAGTTTGTATGTTCTCCCCGTGACCTGCATGGGTTTTCTCTGAGATCCCCGGTTTCCTCTTACACTCCAAAGATGTACAGGTTTGTAGGTTAACTGGCTTGGTGTAAATGTAAAATTGTCCCAGGTGTGTGTAGGATAGTGTTAATGTAGGGGGATGGCTGGTCGGCGCGGACGCAGTGAGCTGAAGGGCCTGTTTCTGCGCTTCATTAAAAAAACGAAGAATACATTGTTACCTGTTTATCAAAGAAATCTAGTTTATTCAATTCAATTCAATTCAACTTTAATGGCATTGCACAGATACAAGTTTGGGTACAATAAAATGCAGTTTAGCGTCAGTTCGTAGTAATAGCAATATATAAATAGATACAGAATGCAGACAATGTGGACGGAGAGACTGGAGAAATCTATCGGCGGGACTCCGAGTTCAGCAGTGTGATGGTGTTATTATAGAAGCTGTTCCTCATCCTACTAGTGCGGGACCTGAGGCTCCTGTACCGCCTCCCTGATGGTAGGAGGGCAAACAGTCCATGGTTAGGGTGGGAGGGGTCTTTGATGATCTTCCCGGCCCGTCTCAGACGCCGTTTTCGGTGGAGGGCATCCATGGCAGGGAGCGGGGCCCCGATGATGTACTGGGCGGTTTTCACCACCCGTTGTAGTGCCTTCCTGTCTGCTACGGTGCAACTGCTGCACCAGACCGTAAAGCAGGCGGTCAGGATGCTTTCGATGGTGCAGCGGTAAACTTTGGTCAGGATCTGGGGGGACAGGTGGGCTTTTTTGAGCCTCCTCAGGAAGTAAAGGCGCTGCTGCGCCTTTTTGATCAGCTTGGAGGTGTTGAGGGACCAGGACAGATCCTCCGAGATGTGTACCCCGAGGAATTTGTAGTTGGAGACCCGCTCCACCTCAGTCCCGTTTATATGGATGGGGGGGTGTCTGCCCCCTCTGTTCTTTCTAAAGTCAACAATGATTTCCTTCGTCTTCTGGGAGTTGAGGACGAGGTTATTGTTGGCACACCAGGTTGTCAGGAGCTGGACCTCCTCCCTGTAGGCTGACTCGTCGTTATCGCTGATCAGTCCTACCACCATGGTGTCGTTGGCAAATTTTACGATGGCGTTGGAGCCATACTTAGGGATGCAGTCATGGGTGAAGAGGGAGTAGAGGAGAGGGCTGAGCACACAGCCCTGTGGCACGCCAGTGTTCAGTGTTATAGTGGAGGAGGTGAGGTTGTTGACCCTAACAGACTGTGGTCTATTAGTGAGGAAATCCAGTGTCCAATTGCAGAGGGAAGTGGAGATGCCAAGACCGCTGTTTGATGATCAAGCTAGCGGGTATGACAGTGTTAAAGGCGGAGCTGAAGTCGATGAACAGCAACCTGATGTAGGTGTTATTACTGTCCAGGTGGGTCAGGGCAGAGTGTAGGGCCGCTGATATGGCATCCTCTGTAGACCTGTTGGTCCAGTAGGCAAACTGATGGGGGTCCAGTGTGGGGGGGAGGCTGGCTTTGAGATGAGCCAAGATCAGCCGCTCGAAGCACTTGGCGATGACAGGGGTGAGTGCCACTGGCCGGAAATCGTTGAGACTCCCTGTCGTTGATTGTTTGGGCACTGGCACAATGGTAGATGTCTTGAGGCAAGTGGGGACGACACCCTGGGCCTGGTCTGATTTACTGTCCATTGTTGGTCTCTCCTTGTTTTCACCAAGGAACGCCAGAAAGGGAATTCTTTGAACTCAGTCCTATTGATGTATTATATCATTCAGCTCACTTCAAAACTCTCCCAACAATTTATCCCATCAACTATCCCAGCCCTGATTCTTGATTTGCCCAGGGCTGTGTCTCCATTCATTCCAGACCCACTTCTCCAATCATTCTAAATCCCAAAGTTTGGATCAGACCAGGCCAAAATCCCAACACCCCTCTTCCCCCAAGCAACCGCATCCTTCCCATCACACCAGGCTCTGACACTAATGGCCCCAGCCTAAACACACAGCTAATACAATCCACAAAATCCCGGTCAATCTAAGCTCTAGGCCACTATTAGTCCCGGTGCCTCAGTTCTTATCGGAATGCTACGTGGATTAGAGGCTTTCAGCTACAAGGAGAGGTTGGACAAACTTGGATTGTTTTCTCTGGAACACCAGAGGATGAGGGGAGACTTCACGGAAGTATATAAAATTATGAGAGGCACAGAACGGATGACAGTCAGAACCTTTTTCCCAGGGTGGAAATGTCCAACACTAGAGGACATTGGTATAAGGTTAGAAGGTGAAAGTTTAATGGACATGTGTGGTGTTAGCCTGGAACGCATTTCCAGGTTTGGTGCTGGAGGCAAATGTGATAGTGACGTTTAAGAGGCTTTTAGATAGGAAGGTGCAAGGAATAGAGGGACTTGGATTATGTACAGGCAGATGAGATCAGTTTAACCTGTCATCATGTTCCACACAAACATTGTGGGGTGAAGGGCATGTTCCTTTGTTGTACTGTTCTGTGTTCTATGTCTTAGCCCTGTGGGGTCCTCAAAGCTATTGGTTCTCCATCTTTTGATTTTTCCCAAAAAAGGAAAGCAGCTGTAGGAACTCAGCAGGCCAGGCAGCATCTGTGTCTCGTTTGATTCCTCAGGTTTCCGAGAGCCACAATTCCCCCTTGGGAAGGAGGCACATGAGACTGTAGATGCCGGAATCTGTAGCAAGTCATTAAAATCAAAATGAAAACTAGCTACTATGTCACACATAAAAGAAATCTGCTAACTTTGCAAAGATATTCAGGAAGAAAAAAAAACATAATTGAAAGTGACACTCTGAAACCTCCGGAGAGCATGTTTCTGAAGGAAAATGAAAATCTTGTTCCAATAATGGGACTTGAAATTGTATCAACAATGTCATCCAACTGGACTTCTGCATGGAGAGTCACAAAGGTGACTTGGAGAGTCACATCGGTTCGTGGGCCGAGCAGGAAAAGGGCGACAGAGGAAGTCCTGCAGCAGCCTGGGGCTTATCTGGATCGGGGGAGTTCCAGTACATCCAGCACGTGACCAGACTTTGGACTTTTTCTTTTTGTAAATGGCACCAATGCATGTGTGAGCTATGCAAAAGTTATTTTACTTCGGAGTCACGTGAGTGATTCCATGAAGAACCCCGCCAGTCGGCATGCGCGTCATTACGTCTGGCGCATGGTGCAGCGACCGGCTGGGAGGAGCAGCGCTCCTCCAGTGGTAAGTTTCAAAAGCCTCAGGTAGGTGTCAAACTTGTTGGAGGTCGATTTCTGCGCTTGTTAAATTTTGTTACAGGAGGGCAAGTTCAAGCATGAAGAAGTCGTTAGCAGCAAGCGAGCCGTAGCAAAAGTGTCTAATGCCCGCGGGAGTGCGGGTAGCGGGCGGCTGCCTAGCTCATCTACAGAGTAGCTAGTAGTGAGACCAGCGACAATAGATTTGGTGTCAGAGAGCACCGTGGCTACGTCGGAGGGGCGTAAGGCCACTCGAAAGTCTGTCCGGCCGATAGACTCGGACGAGTCTGGTCGGGAGGGTTCTCCCTCAAGAATGGATACCGTAGGATGGGTATCCAGGATGGAGCTCCTTTTGGAGAGGATGCTCCATCAAGAGCGCCGGCCTCTCCAAGAGCCCGTGCCAGCAGCACCTACTGGGCTGCCTAGTATCTCCCTCTTGGAGGAGGAGAGTATATCAGGTCAGTATGATTCTGACGCCGACTCTGAGGGCTTAGCGTTGGAGGCTGCCCCACGGGACGAAGGGCAACACCCAGTGGTCCCATTCCTGGTGGTCGGGTTTGCCGTCCCAATAGACTCTGGAGAGCCGCTGGGGGAAGAGCTGGCTGCCAGTATAAATTACTTGGTTTCGCACCAGCTTCAGGAACTGGCCATGGACACAACGGCCAAAAAATATGACCCCCCAGAAAATTGTATCCCGCTCAAAGTGCCGGCTGTCAACCATGCCATTTGGGGCCAAATGGGACTAGGCATCCAAGCGCAGGAGTTAAAATTGCAACGGGTGCTGATACTGCTCGCAGCCGGCATTACAGCTTTTGGTAGGTCGGTGGATGGTGGGCTCCCGACTGAAGTTCAGCAGGATGCCCTGGCTCTCATGTGCAATGTGCACTTTGAAATTAATTGCCTTAGAAAGAGCGCCATCCGTCCTACCATTAACCCAAGGTTCGTTGCCCTGTGTAAGCCTCCAACATCCAGCGGCCGAACTTATTGTTCGGGGAAGACCTCACAAAGAGGGTAAAGGAGCTAGATGAAGAGGCAAAAACCGTCAGGCTCATCAAGGCACCAGTGACCAGCAGAACTCTCCGGTAACAGTACCCTTACAAACGGCTTGCTGAAAACGGGTCCTGACAAGGAGCAAGCCGGCCATTCAATGTGTGCAGCTGCCACACTCCAGCAGGAGCACGGGCAAACATGCCTGTTCCATCCAGAGCCAGGGAACACAGAACTCCACTGGTAACCAAGGAGGTAGGTGGGTCTGATTTTACCTACCAGTTGGGGGAAGGTTACACAGGTTTCTCAAAGAATGGTGTAAAATAACATCAAACGTGTTTATACTGCAGAGTATACAAGGGTTTCAAATTGAATTTATTCCCAACTTGTGTCCACCCACCCAGCAGAAGCCAGAGCGGGCACTCATTTTCTCACAACGGGAGAATTTGGAGATTCAAGCTGAAATAGCAAAATTATGTTTTAAAGGTGTAATTGAGAAGACAGTTTATCAAACCCATCAATTTGTGTCTAATGTGTTTCCTAGACCAAAGAAAGATGGTGGGTGTCGGATTATTTTGGACCTGACAGGACTTAATCCATTTGTTTAGTATAATCATTTTAAAATGGAAACGTTTGCTACTGCCAAGCAATTGTTTTCCAGAGGGTGTATGTATGGATGTATAGATCTTCAAGATGCATATTATTCCGTGCCTGTTCATAAAGAGTATCAGAGATATTTGAAATTTAGCTGGATGGGGCAATTATGGCAGTTTAGAGCACTGCCTAATGGTTAACCTCAGCCCCTCGCTTATTTACAAAATTGCTAAAACCAATACTAGGGTTATTATGGTCACAGGGCCATATTGTAATGGCCTATTTGGATGACATATTAATAATTGGAAACACCTTTTTGGCAGCCGAATTATCAGTTTCAGCTGTTAAACTCATGGTTGAGAGGTTGGGGTTCATTATCCACCCAGCTAAATCAAAATTGGTGCCGGTTAACACAATTGACTATTTGGGATTCACAATAGATTCAATTCACATGTGTGTACTCTGTCCAAGGGCAAACAATTAGATTCAATTGAAGGCTGTATCAAGCTCTTGGGGGAGCAATCACCTTCAATTAAACAGCTGTGCAATATGGACCTTTGCATTACCAACATTTACAGAGGGCAAAGGTACAGACACTTAGAATATATGCAGGTTATTTCAATCGGTCACTTACCATCTGAAGCCATTACTGAAGTACAGTGGTGGATTAGAAACATTTCAAATTGTTCCTGCAAAATTTTGATCGAAACACCTTCACTTGTTTTGCAGACTGATGTTAGTGCCCTAGGTTGGGGTGCTACTGATACCAGGTCTAGCTGTGGAGGCAGATGGAATATGCATGAGGCGTGGATTCTCCAATCACATGGAATTAATTATTTAGAGCTTTTAGGAGCATTTTATGGGCTCAAAGCTTACTGTACCACTAAGCATCACTAACATGTTCAGCTTCAGATTGACAACACCACGGCAGTGGCGTATGTTAATCACATGGGTGGAATCAAATCGAAATCTTGTGACTGATTGGCTAACATTATTTGGCAGTGGTGCATTAAAAAGAATAATTGGATTTCAGCTGTCTACTTGCCAGGCAGATCCAATATGGTGGCAGACACCAGGTCACGCAAATTCAATGAGTGGATGTTGAATCATGATGTATTTAATGAAATTGTTCTCCGGTATGGGATGCCAGATATCAATTTGTTGGCATCCAGACTTAATCACCAGGTACCGAAATATGTTTAATAGGAACCAGATCCAGGGGCACTTGCAGTGAATGCATTCTCGCTGCACTGGGGCGGACTGTTTTTATATGCATTTCCCCCCTTCTGCCTCATCAGTCGGTGCTTGACTAAGATCAAGCAGGACTCCGCTTCGGGGGTTTTGGTGGTACACGACTGGCCTACACAGCCATGGTTCCCTCTAATTTTGGGTATTAGTACACAGCCTATTATGGTGGTTCAAAAACGTCATAATATGTTAGTGCACCCTGTGACTGGAGGTCAACACCCATTGTATGATCGTCTAAATTTGTTGATTTGCAGATTTTAAGAAGGCCATATCTGGGTCTGGGACTATCCAATCAGACCGTGGATGTCATCACAGCATCCTGGAGGGATAGTACGAAAAGGCAGTACATCTCTCATGTCAGGAAATGGGAGGAATTTTGTTTACAGGGGAACATTACATACCACACAGCCTCCATCCCAGATGTGTTCGAATTTCTGTCCAAGTTACATTTCGATGAAGGGTTGAGCTAAAGTGCCATCAACAGTGCCAGGAGTGCCTTGTCCTCATACCTATGCTGGGGGTCAGAACTTCAGTCTATAGGATCTCATCCGTTAATCTCCAGATTTATGAAGGATGTTTTTAATTCTAATCCTCCCAGGCCTAGGTATTCTGAAATCCGGGATGTAAGCATGGTACTGATGCTGATTCATCAATGGGGTACAGCCACATCCTTGTCCTTAACAAAGATTACCCTTTAGTTGGTTATGCTCATGGCGCTCGTATCAGCGCAAAGGGTTCAGACCTTGCATAAACTGCGCCTGGACAGGATGGTGTCATCACAAAATTATGTTAAATTTTACATCTATGACCTAATTAAACAAAGCAGACCAGGGGTGTCCGGATTCAAGCTTGTACTGTCAGGTTATCCCACGGATTTACGGCTGTGTGTGGTGGCACACTTGCGACATTATATTGAAGTCACGAAGAGCCTGAGAGGCTCTGAGCAAGCATTGTTTATTAGTCACAAAAAGCCACATATGGAAGTATCAGCTCAGACCATTTCACAAGTGTTGGGGTGTCCAGGAGTTAATACTGACAATTTTAAATTTCACTCCACCAGGGTGGCATCAACATCAGCGGCGAGGGCAATGGACGTCCCTCTTGACCATATCCTCGCGGCCGCAGGATGGTCAAATGAATTGACTTTTGAAAGGTTTTATAATAAGCCGCTTGTTGAAGCCGGGGTGTTTGCCCATTTTGTTTTAAGTTCTGTTTCATAGCTTCTCCCATGGGAGAGTGGAGTCGCTATTGTATATTTGTTTATTTGTGAATTAAAGCTTTAACATGTTCATCAGTATCATGTTTCGATGTATTGCTAATATTCACTCCTCCTGAGTCAACTGATTGCAGTGTGAGATGCCTGGATTTGAATCGGCGTGAAATCACAGATCTTTGTAATCTTCACGGAATCACTCACGTGACTCGAAAGTAAAATAGTTAGATTAAACGAGAACTTACCAGTTTGAAGTTTGATCTTTATTTTATGAGGCGTTATGATGAGCGATTACGTGCCCACCGCTCCCAACCCTCATATCACGAAGCTCATCTGGTAGTTCTAGATTTACAATCTTACTATAATATTTATTCTATTGTGATTTCTCACCGCTGCTTTGAAGATTGACGCGCATGCCGACTGGTGGGGTTCTTCACGTAATCGCTCATCGTAACTCCTCATAAAATAAAGACCAGCTCAGACCATTTCACAAGTGTTGGGGTGTCCAGGAGTTAATACTGACAATTTTGAAATTTCACTCCACCAGGGTGGCATCAACATCAGCGGCAAGGGCAATGGACGTCCCTCTAGACTATATCCTCGCGGCCGCAGGATGGTCAAATGAATTGACTTTTCAAAGGTTTTATAATAAGCCGCTTGTTGAAGCTAGGGTGTTCGCCCATTTTGTTTTATAGCTTCTCCCTGGGAGAGAGGAGTCACTATTGTATATTTGTTTATTTGTGAATTAAAGCTTTAACATGTTCATCAGTATCATGTTACTGATAACGCCTCATAAAATAAAGATCAAACTTCAAACTGGTAAGTTCTCGTTTAATCTTACTATTTCACAGTGCAGTGCATATACGGGACCTGAATGTGTGGCTGAGTAACTGGTGCAGGGGGCAGGGATTTAGATTCTTAGATCACTGGGATCTGTTTTGGAGTAAGGGGGAACTGTACAAAAGGGACAGATTGCATCTTAACTGGTGGGGGACCAGCATTCTGGCAGGCAGGTTTGCCACTGCTACACGGGTGGTTTTAAACTGAATGAGGGGGGGTGGGGTGTCAAATGGGATACTCGACGATGGAGTTAAAGGGATGGTTAATAATCCCCAGAATTAACGGGAAAGGAAGCTCACAAAGGGATAGGAGAGTATGGCCAAGTGTAATAGGGATCGATGTGAAAGGTGAGATGCGTAAGGAATTAAAAGTATTGTATATGAATGCGCGAAGTATAAGAAGTAAAGTAGATGAGCTTGAGGCTCAGTTACAGGTTGGTAGATATGACATTGTGGGGATTACTGAGACGTGGCTGCAGGAGGATCGGGCCTGGGAACTTAATATTCAGGGTTATACATCCTATAGAAAGGGCAGGCAGGTGGGCAGAGGAGGGGGGTAGCTCTGCTGGTGAGGGATGGAATTCAGTCCCTTGCGAGGGAAGACATACGGACTGACGAGGTAGAGTCACTGTGGATTGAGTTGAGGAATTGTAAAGGCAAGAAGACACTAATTGGTGTTATTTACAGAACCCCAAATAGTAGCCCGGATGTAGGGTGTAAGTTGCAGCAGGAGTTAAAACTGGCATGTAACAAAGGTAATGCCACTGTGGTGATGGGGGATTTCAATATGCAGGTAGACTGGGAAAATCAGGTTGGTTCAGGACCCCAAGAAAGAGAGTTTATAGAATGCCTCCGAGATGGATTCTTAGAGCAGCTTGTAATGGAGCCGACCAGAGAAAAGGCAATTCTGGATTTAGTGTTGTCCAATGAACCAGATATGATACGAGAACTCGAGGTAAAGGAACCGCTTGGAGGTAGTGATCATAATATTAGTTTTAATCTGCAATTTGAGAAGGAGAACGTTAAATCGGAAGTGGCAGTGATGCAGTTGAACAAAGGGGACTATGAAGGCATGAGAGGGGAGCTGGCCAAAGTAGACTGGAAAGGGATCCTAGCAGGAATGATGGTGGAACAGCAATGGCAGGAATTTCTGGGCATAATCCGGAAGACGCAGGATCATTTCATTCCAAAAAGGATGAAAGATTCTAAGGGGAGTAGGAGGCAACCGTGGCTGACAAGAGAAGTTAGGGATAGAATAAAACTAAAAGAAAAGATGTATAACACAGCAAAGAGTAGCCGGAAGCCAGAGGATTGGGAAACTTTCATAGGACAACAGAAGGAAACAAAACGGGCAATACGGGCTGAAAAGATGAAGTACGAGGGGAAGCTGGCCAGGAATATAAAGGACAGTAAAAGCTTCTTTAGATATGTTAAGGGAAAAAAGAGTAGCAAAGTCAAATGTGGGTCCCTTGAAGGCAGACACGGGTGAAATAATTATGGGCAACAAGGAAATGGCAGAAGAGTTGAATAGGTACTTCGGATCTGTCTTCACTAAGGAGGACACAAACAATCTCCCAGCTGTACTGGAGGACAGAAAATCTAAGGGGGTAGAGGAACTGAAAGAAATTTTCATTAGGCGAGAAATAGTATTGGGTAGGCTAATGGGACTGAAGGATGATAAATCCCCTGGGCCTGATGGTCTGCATCCCAGGGTCCTCAGGGAGGTGGCTCTAGAAGTAGTGGGCACATTGGTGATCATTTTCCAATGTTCAATAGATTCAGGATCAGTTCCTGTGGATTGGAGGATAGCTGATGTTATCCCACTTTTGAAGAAAGGAGCGAGAGAGAAAACGAGGAATTACAGACCAGTTAGCCTGACCGTTGGTGGGAAAGATGCTGGAGTCAATTATTAAAGAGGTAATAATGGGGCATTTGGATAGCAGTAAAAGGATTAGTCCAAGTCAACATGGATTTATGAAAGGGAAATCATGCTTGACTAATCTTCTGGAATTTTTTGAGGATGTGACAAGTAAAATGGATGAAGAGGTGCCAGTGGATGTAGTGTATCTAGACTTTCAGAAAGCCTTTGATAAGGTCCCGCACGGGAGACTGGTGACTAAAATTAGAGCACATGGTATTGGGGGTAGGGTGTTGACATGGATAGAAAATTGGTTGGCAGACCGGAAGCAAAGAGTAGGAGTGAACGGGTCCTTTTCAGAATGGCAGGCAGTGGCGAGTGGAGTGCCGCGGGGCTCGGTGTTGGGGCCGCAACTATTTACCATATATATTAATGATTTGGAAGAGGAGCAACTCTAGCAAGTTTGTGGATGACACAAAGCTGGGTGGCAGTGTGAACTGTGAAGAGGATGTTAGGAGGTTGCAGGGGGACCTGGACAGGTTGAGTAAGTGGGCAGATGCGTGGCAGATGCAGTATAATATAGATAAATGTGAGGTTATCCACTTTGGCGGTAAAAACAAAGGGGTTAATTATTATCTCAATGGGGTTAGGTTAGGTAAGGGGGAGGTACAGCAAGACCTGGGTGTCCTTGTACACCAGTCACTGAAAGTTGGCATGCAGGTACAGCAGGCAGTGAAGAAAGCTAATGGAATGTTGGCCTTCATAACAAGAGGATTTCTGTACAGGAGTAAAGGGGTTCTTCTGCAGTTGTATAAGTCTGTCTGGTGAGACCACATCTGGAGTATTGTGTACAGTATTGGTCTCCTAATTTGAGGAAGGACATCCTCGTGATTGAGGTTCACGAGATTGGTCCCTGGGATGGCGGGACTGTCATATGAGGAAAGATTGAAAACACTAGGCTTGTATTCACTGGAATTTAGAAGGATGAGGGGGATCTTATAGAAACATATAAAATTATAAAAGGACTGGACAAGCTAGATGCAGGAAAAATGTTCCCAATGCTGGGTGAGTCCAGAACCTGGGGCCACAGTCTTAGAATAAAGGGGAGGTTATTTAAGACTGAGGTGAGAAAAAAACATTTTTCCCCAGAGAGTTGTGAATTTATGGAATTCCCTGCCACAGAGGGCAGTGGAGGCCAAACCACTGGATGGATTTAAGAGAGAGTTGGATAGTGCTCTAGGGGCTAGTGGAGTAAAGGGATATGGGGAGAAGGCAGGCATGGGTTATTGATAGAGGACGATCAGCCATGATCACAATGAATGGCCGTGCTGGCTCGAAGGGCTGAATGGCCTCCTCCTGCACCTGATTTTCTATGTTTTTATGTTTCTATGTGACAATAACGAATGTAATGGAAAACTTTATTGTCACATGTGTCAAGTCACAGTGAAATTCTTTGTAGAGAGCTAACAGAGTCAACTTCATGTATTTGTATACACCATCGACTGATAAATAGGTCATTTACATTATTGAGCCCTGCCTTGTGTATTACATGCAAGTTCTGATGGGATGGTTACTTCCAGATGTACTTGGGAGGGTGTCTTAATTCTACAATTTGTTTGCTCAAATATTCTGGCTATAGCATCGATAACAGTGAGCATTTTCTGGGTTACTGATATACCCATTATTCCTCTGAATTATTTCAAAACTAGTGGAGGAATCATGAATTTGCTTAATCCATGTCTTTCAGAGATACTGCCTGATCCGTTGAGTTTAATACTTTGTGTTCTTTTTTTTATGGACTAGAACTCAGTGGTTAGGCAGGTGAGATAAGTTGGTGTTGTTCAAATGTACCCATAAGAGTTTTGAGTAAGGCCCATGAAGCATGATGAGGGTGGGATCTAAGGGGAACAGATGCTCGACGGTATTACATCACGAAAGAAAGAGTTAATATGAAAGGTTGATGTCTCTTCATAATGGAATAGGCCAAACTTGTGAAGTGCCTCAAGACCTTTTTTTGGTTAGTTCCGCCAATGTGGAACGAATGAAGGAAATCAGATGTGTTTACAGGGGAGATAAGCTTTGGTCAGAAAGTCAGAAGATCATAAGTGATAGGAGCAGAATTATGCCATTCAGCCCCTCAAGACTACTCCACCATTCAATCATGGCTCTCCCTCCTAACCCCATTCTCCTGCCTTCCACCCATAACCCCCGACACCCGTACTAATCAAGAATTATCTATCAGCACTGGAACTAGGGATGAGGATGAGGGGGTGATCTTTTAGTGATGTATAAGATCATGAGGAGAATAGATAGGGTAGATGCAATGTCTTTTACCCAGAGTAAGGGAATCAAGAACCAGTGGACATAGGTTCAAGGTGAGATGGGAAGGATTTGGTAGGAACCTGAGGGGCAACATTTTCACACAGAGGGTAGATGGTATATGGAACGAGCTGCCGGGGGGAGGTTGGAGGGGAGGGGGGTGTGGGTTAGTTGAGGCAGTTACCATAACACCATTTAAAATACATTTGTACAAGTACATGGATAGGAATGGTTTAGAACCATGGGCAGGTGAGTCTTGTGTTGATGGTCTTGGTCAGCATGGGCAGGTTAGGCTAAATAATCACTTTCCATGCTGTAAGACCCTATGACTATCTATGACTCTGTTATTGCGGAATCAAGGGAATTGAGATTTCTGAGGAAAAGTTCTTTGGGGGACTGAACTGTGTTGCAAAAGATTGGATGATCATTGAGTCACTGTGGAATAATGAGGCTAGATGGCTGACCAAGGCAAGACACAAGGGAGATCATATAGCCAAAGATACGTTTGAATCAAGGAAGATAAATAAAGCTAACCCTACAGGTCAAATACCCTTCACCCTTCAAACCTTTCCAGAAATTTCTGTTAAAACTCTGGATCCCATTCCAGAGACAATCCTGACCTGCTGAATGTTTTGAGTATTTTCTGTCCTTATTTCAGATTACTGTCATTTATGGTTTTTCATTTTTCATTTTTAATTCTTCCAACATTGATGACACATTAACTATTTCTCTTTCCACGGATGCTGCCTGATCTTCTGAATGCTTCCAGCATTTTCTGTTTTTATGTTCAAAGCTGCATTAGTTGAATTTGGAACAACATGGGAAATAAACTTACTGGACCTTGTCCTATCAAATTAACTTTTGAGGAAGCGTTTATTTGTAATTATGCTGATAGAAGTAACAATGCCTTTGTTCTTTTAGCAATGGTATTGTTTTATTCAGTTCAGTCTAGTTCAGTTCAGTTTAGTTAATTGTCACGTATAGTGAAAGGCTTTTGTTGCGTGCTAACCAGTCAGCAGAAAGGCAATACATGATTACAATCGAGCCTAATCATTGTATAGATACATGATTAGGAAATAATGTTTAGCGCAAGGTAAAGCCAGCAAAGTCTGATAAAGGATATTCTGAGGGTCACCAATGAAGTAGCTTCAGCATTGCTCTTTGATTGTGGTAAGATGATTCAGTTGCCTGATAACAGCTGGGAATAAACTGTCCATGAATCTGCAGGTGTGCATTTTCACATTTCTATACCTTTTGCCTGATGTGTGAGGGGAGAAGAGGGTGGTCAGGGTGCGACTCATCCTTAATTAGGCTGCTGGCCTTGCCGAGGCAGTGTTTGGTATAAATGGAATCAATAGAAGGGAGGTTGTAGTGCCATTTGGTTTGATTTCTGTATCATTCATTATGGCATTTGCCTTTAAATTTTGGACTGCCTGTTATTATGTGGGTGGGATTTATGACATATTCCAGGGTGTGGTTGGAGCTAGGTTTCTTGTGCAGAAGCTTAGTTTTTTGTTTAGTTCGGACTTATATGGGGAAGGTTTACTCTTCGACCATGTGAAGTGTTACAGAGGCACAAGGAGTTTTCTAACGTTTAAAATGATATGCTGGAGTTTGACGAAGAATAAATTGTACGAGTCGGAGCATAAGGTCGGATGTATCTTATTGTGTTTCTTCAACAATGAAGAAACTGTTAATCAAAAGACTGTGTTATGAAGATTTATCTGTGAAGAAGCTCTGAAGGGCTCACGGAGAGCTCACATGCATATTACGGCATTCTCCTTAACCATGTAGTTAGCTTAGTGGCTGGAGGGCGTAATCCCTTCAACGATATAAAAATCTGCCGCAACATAAAGTCGAAGAATACCTCTGACAGGAGGTGAAAGCCAGTCCCAGAGAGTGGGACAGAAGATTAGGCTAGGATCTCGAAAGAGGTTTTAGCCAGAAGACTGGTTCCAGCGAGGAACTGAAGACAATAGATCTCAGCCAGAGATGGCCTAGAGATGGCCTCGACAGTGACACGACTTATCTGAAGATCTAAAGACATCATCAAGAGATAGTGAGTGGAAATTGACTATTATTCCTTTGAATTTTGAAGCTTCAAAGCTTTCATTTTAAACGGCCTCCTTAAGAAGAGCCAGATATATGAACCAGAGCCACTAGCTTGGAAGATAGCCAAGAAAGTGTTTTTCCACTTTGGAGAAATCCAGCCAGTCCGACCTTGGATTGTTTTGAAGTCAAGATAAGACACACATTCCATTTGAACTAACGTCACTATTAAGCCCGTGGATGTTGAGGGATGTTGGCTACATATTCAATTTGTTATTGTTTTGGAGAAGATGTTTACAAAACTAAAGCAACTAGAAGAAAACTTTGTTCATTCAATTTAAAGACTTGGCAATCTGCCAAGGCCTCTTTAAAATCATGGAGCAAGAAGATGATGAAAGAACCACGCCAGAGGAACCACAAGGTGGCAAAGTCAAGCTCAGTCAAGGACAAGCTGCCTACCTGAAAGAAACCAAGAAGGAGGAAAACCTGGCATGGGAACATGTTAACGAGTCAATTGAAAGCTAAAGAAAACTCATGTATCGAGAAGAAACAGACAATGCTCAAGATGTCTACCTGAAAGAAACCGAGAAGGTGAGAAACAAGTTATGGCAACAGGTTACCAGATTCATTGAGAAACAGAAGAAACTAATGGAATCGGATAAGAATGCAATCAAAGTGGAATCTAATATAATATAATATGAGCCAACAGCTTAACCTCTTCCAGGAGGTTCAAGATAAACATAATGCACTTATGGAATCAGAGCTGTCTCAGGAAGAACATGAAAGACACACCCAGTGGTGGGAGCCAAGGGTGGATATAGTCAATGGTTTCAAGGATTGGGCAGAGGAGTGGTTATCTGAAATTATACCACAACTTACGCACTCAACAGCTGGAAGTGCGATACAATAAGGTGCTGGAATGGGATGAGATTACACCACCAGATAATATCTTGAATATACCCACACGAAGATCAGGACATAAATCTGGTTCTATAGCCAGTTCGGTATCAAGGGTTTCTGCTGGATTGGGAGTTGAAATTGATCTAAACGCTCTCTCAATAGAAGCGGATGCCTTGAAGAAGAAACATGAGATTGAGCAAGAAGAAGAAGAATTGGAACAACAGAAATAATAGATGAGGCGACGAAAAGAACAACTGGAACTAGACACAAAGATGGCAGTGGTCAAATCAAAGAAGGAGATATTGGAATGTGAGGGTTTAAGATGCGGGTCTAGAGCATCGAAGACGATGAACTCTGGACCAAGAGGAAAAGCTGCTCCAAGTGAATCAGCAGATTGTGGATCAATTCCACAATCGAGGTCCACCGGATTTCACGGCTTTGAAAACCCACTGGAACAGAGTAAGATGGGTAAAACTTCATCTCAGCTAATGAGTGCTAGATCGAAACAAACTACTTATGGAGTGTCTGTAGATGCGCGGGACAAATCAGCAAACTACGCTTCTCCAAGGCCTGATGCACAGGCTGGAGCAAGCCAGGGAGGCCTGTCTATCGTTTGTTGGAGCCAAGCCAAGGTTATCAAGATGGATTATTGGCATTGGCGAATAGGCAAGCTGAATTCAACCAGATCATAGCTCGACAAAATACCTCTCTCACTCTACCATGTAACTGTTTACCATATATATTAATGATTTAAAAGAGGGAATTAGGAGCAACACTAGCAAGTTTGTGGATGACACAAAGCTGTGTGGAAGTGTGAACTGTGAAGAGGATGTTAGGAGGTTAAAGGGGGACCTGAACATGTTGAATGAGTGAGCAGATGCGTGGCAGATGCAGTATAATATAGATAAATGTGAGGTTATCCACTTTGGCAGCAAAATCACGGGGGCAGATTATTATCTCAATGGGGTTAGGTTAGGTTAGGTAAGGGGGAGGTACAGCGAGACATGGGTGTCCTTGTACACCGGTCACTGAAAGTCGGTGTGCAGGTACAGCAGGCAGTGAAGAAAGCTAATGGAATGTTGGCCTTCATAACAAGAGGATTTCAGTATAGGAGTAAAGAGATTCTTCTGCAGTTGTATACAGCTCTGGTAAGACCACATCTGGAGTATTGTGTACAGTTTTGGTCTCCTAATTTGAGGGAGGACATCCTTGTGATTGAGGCAGTGCAGCGTAGGTTCACGAGATTGATCCCTGGGATGGTGGGACTGTCATATGAGGAAAGATTGAAAAGACTAGGCTTGTATTTTACTGGAGTTTAGAAGGATGAGGGAGGGTCTTATAGAAACATATAAAATTATAAAAGGACTGGACAAGCTAGATGCAGGAAAAATGTTCCCTATGTTGGGTGAGTCCAGAACCAGGAGCCACAGTCTTAGAATAAAGGGGAGGTCATTTAAGACTGAGGTGAGAAAAAACTTGTTACAAACTTGAGTTGTGAATTTATCGAATTCCCTGCCACAGAGGGCAGTGGAGGCCAAATCACTGGATGGATTTAAGAGAGAGTTGGATAGAGCTCTAGGAGCTAGTGGAGTCAAGGGATATGGGGAGAAGGCAGGCACGGGTTATTGATAGCGGACGATCAGCCATGATCACAATGAATGGTGGTGGTGGCTCGAAGGGCAGAATGGCCTCCTCCTGCACCTATTTTCTATGTTTTTATGTTTCTCTGTTACCACCAGCAGAAATTCCTACATATGATGGAGATCCTTTGAGGTATGAAGCTTTCGTAAGGGCATTAGAAGAAGTATTTGAAATGAAAATTACGGAGAAAAAAAAAGAGCGCTTATGATTTCTGGCGAAGTAGAGAAGCGGAAGTGTTAAGGTACTTGTAGAAAGTTGTCAAAATGAGCCAGACAGCCAAGGCTATAAAGAGGCGAGAAGGCTACTTAAAGAACATTATGATAATGAACAGAGAATGGCTTACGCATACATGGAGAAGCCAGAAGATGGGGAGGCGTTGAGTGATTATGCAATATTTCTTAAAGATTGTTGCAGCACGATGAAAAATCTTGGCCACATGGAGGAAATGAATCTTGCAAGTAATACTAGAATCATCATTAGCAAGTTGCCCAGAAGACTGGGAGAAAGATGGCGATATGAAGCAGGCAGAATATTGGATGAGAGGAAGCAAATAGCCAGGCTACCAGACTTGATGAAATTTTTGGACATGGAAGTACAGTACATGTTAGAGCCACACGGGACTATTGAAGATCATAAATCAATTGCAACTAACAAAGGTTCTACCTTTACCAAAACTGAAGAAATATCTCAAGAGGTAGAACATAGAAACTGAAGAGGTAGAACATAGAAACATAGAAACATAGAAACATAGAAAATAGGTGCAGGAGTAGGCCATTCGCCCTTTGAGCCTGCACCGCCATTCAATATGATCATGGCTGATCATCCAACTCAGTATCCTGTACCTGCCTTCTCTCCATACCCCCTGATCCCTTTAGCCACAAGGACCACATCTAACTCCCTCTTAAATATAGCCAAAGAACTGGCCTCAACTACCTTCTGTGGCAGAGAATTCCAGAGACTCACCACTCTCTCTGTGAAAAATGTTTTCCTCATCTCGGTCCTAAAGGAATTCCCCCTTATTCTTAAACTGTGACCCCTTGTTCTGGACCTCCCCAACATCGGGAACAATCTTCCTGCATCTAGCCTGTTCAACCCCTTGAGAATTTTGTAAGTTTCTATAAGATCCCCCCTCAGTCTTCTAAATTCTAGCGAGTACAAGCTGAGTCTATCCAGTCTTTCTTCATATGAAAGTCCTGACATCCCAGGAATCAGTCTGGTGAACCTTCTCTGTACCCCCTCTATGGCAAGAATGTCTTTCCTCAGATTTGGAGACTAAAACTGTATGCAAAACTCCAGGTGTGGTCTCACCAAAACCCTGTACAACTGCAGTAGAACCTCCCTGCTCCTAAACTCAAATCCTTTTGCTATGAATGCCAACGTACCATTTGCTTTCTTTACTGTCCGCTGCACCTGCATGCCCACTTTCAATCACTGGTGTACCATGACACCCAGGTCTCGTTGCATCTCCCCTTTTCCTAAACTGCCACCATTCAGATAATAGTCTACCCTCCTGTTTTTGCCACCAAAGTGGATAACCTCACATTTATCCACATTATACTGCATCTGCCATGCATTTACCACTCACCCAACCTATCCAAGTCACCTTGCAGCCTCCTAGCATCCTCCTCACACCTAACACTACCCCCCAGCTTAGTGTCATCTGCAAACTTGGAGATGTTGCATTCAATTCCCTTGTCCAATTCATTAATATATATTGTAAATAGCTGGGGTCCCAGCACTGAGCCTTGCGGTACCCCACTAGTCACTGCCTGCCATTCTGAAAATGACCCGTTTATTCCTACCCTTTGCTTCCTGTCTGCCAGCCAGTTCTCTATCCACATCAATACTGAACCCCCAATACTGTGTGCTTTAAGTTTGTATACTAATCTCTTATGTGGGACCTTGTCGAAAGCCTTCTGAAAGTCTAGATAGAACACATCCACTGGTTCTCCCTTATCCACTCTACTAGTTACATCCTCGAAAAATTCTATAAGATTCGTCAGACATGGTTTACCTTTCATAAATCCATGCTGACTTTGTCCAATGATTTCACCACTTTCCAAATGTGCTGCTATCCCATCTTTAATAACTGACTCTAGCAGTTTCCCCACTACCAATGTTAGACTAACTGGTCTGTAATTCCCCGTTTTCTCTCTCCCTCCTTTTTTAAAAAAGTGGGGTTACATTAGCTACCCTCCAATCCTCAGGAACTACTCCAGAATCTAAGGAGTTTTGAAAAATTATCACTAATGCATCCACTATTTCTGTGGCTACTTCCTTGAGTATTCTGGGATGCAGACTATCTGGCTCTGGGGATTTATTGGCCTTTAATCCATTCAATTTACCCAACACCACTTCCCGGCTAACCTGGATTGAACTCAGTTCCTCGACCTTATTTGACCCCCGGTCCCCTGCTATTTCCGGCATATTATTTATGTCTTTCCCTTTCCTAATTAAGTCTAATTATTTTCCATTTCCTAATTAAGCCCTTTGTCCTCTTCTGCTGGTCTCTGAATTTCTCCCAGTCCTCTGGTTGGCTGCTTTTTCTGGCTAATTTGTATGCTTCATCTTTTGTTTTTATACTATCCCTGATTTCCCTTGTTATCCATGGATGCACTATCTTCCCTGATTTATTCTTTTGCCAAACTGGGATGAACAATTGTTGTAGTTCATCCATGCAGTCTTTAAATACCTTCCATTGCACATCCACTGTCAACCCTTTAAGAATCATTTGCCAGTCTATCTTGGCAAATTCACGTCTCATACCTTCAAAGTTACCTTTGTTTAAGTTCAGAACCCTTGTTTCTGACTTAATTATGTTACTCTCCATCCTAATGAAGAACTCAACCAGATTATGGTCACTCTTGCCCAATGGGCCACGCACAACAAGACTGCTAACTAACCCTTCCTCATTACTCAATACCCAGTCTAGAATAGCCTGCTCGCTCGTTGGTTCCTCTACATGTTGGTTTAGAAAACTATCCCGCATACATTCCAAAAAATCCTCTTCCTCAGCACCCCTGCCCATTTGATTCACCCAATCTATATGTAGATTGAAGTCACCCATTATAGCTGTTTTAACCTTGTTGCACGCATTTCTAATTTCCTGTTTGATGCCATCCCCAACTCCACTACTACTGTTAGGTGGTCTGTACAAACGCCCACTAGCGTTTTCTGCCCCTTAGAGTTTCACAGCTCTACCCATATCGATTCCACATCCTCCAAGCTAATGTCCTTCCTTTCTATTGCATTAATCTCCTCTCTCACCAGCAAATCTACCTCACTTCCCTTTCCTTTCTGTCTATCCCTCCTGAATATTGAATATCCCTGGATGTTCAGCTCCCAGCCTTGGTCCCCCTGGAGCCACGTCTCCGTGATCCCAACTATAGCATAGTCATTAATAACTATCTGCACATTCAACTCGTCCACCTTATTAAGAATGCTCCTTGCATTGAGACACAAAGCCTTCCGTCTTGTTTTTACAACACTCTTACTCCTTATACAATTATGTTGACAAGTGGCCCCTTTTGATTTTTGCCCTGGAAACCCACCAGCTCTTATTCTCTGTTTATTATTTTTTTCTTCTTTGCCCCCTACATGTTGGGTCTGAGTGCTTCCCTTCTCTGCCTCCTGCCTCAGACCCTGTCTACTGGCTTTCTCTATTTGAGTCCCTCCCCCAACCGTTCTAGTTTAAAGTCCCCCCGGTAGCCTTTGCAAATTTCCCTGCCAGGATACTGGTCCCCCTTGGGTTCAAGTGCAACCCGTCCTTTTTATACAGGTCACTCCTTCCCCAAAAGAGGTTCCATTGATCCAGAAACTTGAATCCCTGCCCTCTGCACCAGTCCTTCAGCCAGGCATTTATCCTCCACCTTGCTCCATTCCTACTCTCACTGTCGCGTGGCACAGGAAGTAATCCTGAGATTGTTATGTTTGCGGTTCTTTTTCTTAACTCTCTTCCTAACTCCCTAAATTCTCCTTTCCGGATCTCTTCTCTTTTTTTACCTATGTCATTGATACCAATATGTACCATGACCTCAGGCTCCTCTCCCTCCATTTTCAGGATATCTTGGACACGTTCAGACACATCCCAGACCCTGGCACCATGGAGGCAAACTACCATCCGTGTCTCCGGACTGCATCCACAGAATCGCCAATCTGACCCCCTAACTATAGAGTCCCCTATTACTAATGCCCTCCTCTTGTTTTCCTTACCCTTCTGAGCAACAGGATGGGGACTGGACATTGTGCCTTCCCTCATAATGGGAACCATTGTGGGGGGATGTTTTTTATGTTTAAATCTCTTTACTATTGTTATGTCTGTATTCTTTTTTTCTGTGATGCATTGGCAAGAAGCATTTCACTACCAATTGGTGTATGTGACCAATAAAATAACTTTTGAGCCTTTGAACTTTTATTATGTGCGTGGGATTTATGACGTATTCTAGAGTGTGTTTGGAGCTAGCTTTCTTGCGCAGAAGCTTAGTTTTTAGTTTAGTTCGGACTTATATGGGGAAGGTTTACTCTTCGACCATGTGAAGTGGTACGAAGACACGAGGAGTTTTCTAACATTTAGAGCGATATGCTGGAGTTTGACGAAGATTAAAGTGTATGAGTCGGAGCATAAGGTCACATGTAACTTATTGTGTTTCTTCAAAAGTAAAGAAACTGTTAATCAAAAGACAGTGTTATGAAGATTTATCTGTGAAGAAGCTCTGAAGGACTCACAGAGAGCTCACATGCGTATTACGACATTCTCCTTAACCATGTAGTCTACTTAGTGGCTAGAGGGAGTAATCTTTTGAATGATATAAAAATCTGCCACTACAGTTGGTTCATAGTGAGTAAATCCTTCACTAGGCATTATTATTTTGACTGAATCTGAATAGCTCTCACGGTTCCAATCTAGCCATTGACAAGATGCGGCGAACTTTTATACAATGGCACAAATATTCCTCAAACCTTAAATGCTATTGAACCAAACCATTTGTTCGTTTAGAGTTACAGCATGGCAACAGGCCCTTCAGCCCACCGAGTCCAAGCTGACCATCGAGAACCCATTCACTCTACTTATATGCTATCCCACTTTCACTTAAGATGTGCAGAAAGTTTTACCAGGAACAGCACTTAATGTATTTTAGAATGAGGCACATGTACAGTGATGGGAAAAAAAGGGCAACTTATTAAGGCAATTATCCCACAACCAGTAAATCGAAGAAAGTCTCTCTTGTCTTCCCAAACCTACGGAGAATGGTTGTGCAAACAAAGCAATAGATGAAAAAGGGAATTCCACTAAAATACTCAAACAGGCATGGTAGAAAAGAAAAATACTGTGACTTTATTTTAAACCCCAGCTAAATGAGAGGAAGAGGTAAGCCAAAAGGATTTGGAAGTATTTCCTTTCAATCTGGTCCGTAGCCAATCACGAAGGCAAAGGTGGATGTCTAGCCAAAGCACTCCATGACAATAAGAAATAGTTGAGTGCTTTTGGCATAGAATAAGCAATGAGCCCTGAAAACCATTTATATGTAATGCTATATGTAAGGCAAGGTGACGTGCCTCATTGACTATCGACCTGTCGCACTAACGCCTGTGGTGATGAAGTGCTTCCAGAGGATGATCATGGCGCAAATCAACTCCTACCTCGACAAAAACCTGGACCCACTGTAGTCCGCTTACCGCCACAACAGATCAACGGTGGATGCGATCTCGCTGGTCCTCCACTCCGCTCTGGACCACTTGGAAAACAAAAACTCATATGTCAGGCTGTTATTCATTGACTACTGCTCGGCATTTAACACAATCATCCCCTCCAAGCTGGTTACCAAACTCGCAGAACTGGGTCTCTGCGCATCCCTCTGCAATTGGATCCTCGACTTCCTCATTCACAGAACACAGTCTGTTCGTATTGGTGGAAATGTGTCAGACTCGATAACAATCAGCACGGGAGCACCTCAAGGCTGCGTGCTCAGCCCCCTGCTGTACTCACTCTATACTCATGACTGCGTAGCCGGTCATAGTGCGAACTCCATCATCAAGTTCGCTGACGACACCACTGTTTGTGGGACATATCACTGATGGGGATGAGTCGGAGTACAGAAGAGAGATCGAGTGACTGTCCATATGATGCCAGCACAATAACCTGGCCCTCAACCAGCAAAAGCAAGGAGCTGATTGTGGGCTTTGGAAGGAGTAGGATGGGGACCCACAGTCCTATTTATATCAATGGGTCGATGGTTGAAAGGGTCAAGAGCTTCAAATTTCTGGGCGTGCACATCTGTGAAGATCTTTCCTGGTCCAAAAACACAGATGCAATTATTAAGAAAGCTCATCAGCGCCTCTACTTCCTGAGAAGATTATGGAGTGTTGGTCTGTCAAGGAGGACTCTCTCTAACCTCTACAGGTGCACAGTAGAGAGCTTGCTGACCAGTTGCATCATGGCTTGGTTCGGAAACTTGAGTGCCCTGGAGAGGAAAAGACTACAAAAAGTAGTAAACACTGCCCAGTCCATCATCGGCTCTGACCTTCCTTCCATCGAGGGGATCTACCACAGTCGCTGCCTCAAAAAGGCTGGCAGCATCATCAAGGACTCACACCACCCTGGCCACGCACTCATCTCCCTGCTACCTTCGGGTAGAAGGTACAGGGGCCTGAGAACTGCAACGACACGGTTCAGGAATAGCTACTTCCCCACAGCCATCAGGCTATTAAACCTGGCTCGGACAAAACTCTGAGCATTAATACCCCTCCATCTGTTATTTGCACTTTATTAATTTATTAATTAATGTGTGTTTTAAGTATATAATTGTAGTCAATGCCTACGATGTTCTGTTGTGCTATGCAAAGAAAGAATTTCATTGTCCTGTCACATGACAATAAACTCTTTTGACTTCACTGACTTTGCTGAAAACCCTATGTTACTGAGCCAGCTGTAACCAACACATAGCCAGTGTGACACTGGCTTCAGAACAATAACATGGATCTGTGCCTAGGTATGTCATGTGCAGAAGGTAAGCTAGATGTAACCTAGCCAATTACCCCTGTCAGCCATCTCACAAATTTCAGCCAAGTAATAAATGGCATTATTAAAAATGCCACCAAGCAACAGCTGTCCACCAGTAATTATTTGCTGGCACTCAGGTGAGGACTATCGGAATAATTTAGCTTCAGTGATAATCATAGGCTTGATCAAGACGTATCTAGAGTTAGACTTTTTCCAATTGCTTTATCAATGTTCATCCCTCCAGCAAAAGGCTACTTTTTGAGAATTATGTATTGTTAGAATATATCTATATTTTTACAGATACAGTGTGAAAGCAGGCCCTTCGGCCCACCGGGTCCGTGCCGACCAGCGAGGACCACACACACTATCCTACACACTAGGGGCAACTTACAACTTAATGGAGCTAATTAACCTACAAACCTTTGGAGTGTGGGAGGAAACCGGAGCGACTGAAGAAAACCTACGCGGAATGGTGCAAGCTTGTGGTGCAATCTGAGCGAGTTTTATAGTTTTGAGTTTAGAGATACAGCGCAGAACAGGCCCTTTGGCACACCATGATCGCACTGACCAGCGATCCCCACAAATTAACACCATCCTACACACAGTTGGGACAATTTACATTTATACCAAGCCAATTAACCTACGTACCGGTACGTCTTTGGAGTGTGAGAGGAAACCGAAGATCTCGGAGAAAACCCACGCGATCATGGGGAGAAAGTCCAGGCAGCACCCTCATTCGGGATTCAACCCGGGTCTGTGGAGCTGTAAGTGCTGTAAGGCACCACCTGAGGCAGTGCAGTAAAATAGTAAGATTAAACGAGAACTTACCAGTTTGAAGTTTGATCTTTATTTTATGAGGAGTCGAGTTGAGGGACTACGTGAATAGAAGCCCGTACAGCCGTTGGTGCGTCAATCTTCAGAGCAGCGGAATGAATTCACAGCTAACAATGACCGAAGTATAACGGTAAGATGATAAAACTAGAACTACCAGATGAGATCTATGAGGGTGGGAGCGGAGGGCACGTAGTACCTCAACTCGACTCCTCATAAAATAAAGATCAAACTTCAAACTGGTAAGTTCTCGTTTAATCTTACTATTTTACTTCGGAGTCACGTGAGTGACTACGTGAAGACTTCAAAGCACTGTGAATTCACGCCGCAGACTCATATCCGACATTCACACTGCCTGGATTGACTCAAAAGTCATTAACAATCAATCATGCATCAGTAATACATTTGTTAAATGAAATAACAGTTTATTTACAAACAAATCATAACAAACCCCTCTAACTCAGGGGAAAAATGTAACAGTACTGACACCAGAATCAGCAAACACCCCGAGCCTTGAAATCGGCTTGTGATAAAACCTCTGAAAAGTTAGCTCACTGGACCATCCTGCGGCCGCGAGGACCTTGAAATCGTTTGCACCGACACCTTACTGTGTGGTTTTTTGTGACTAATAAACAAAGCCAACTCTGTTCCTCTCAGAGGTTTAGTAATCTCAATGTAACGAGATAAATGTGAGACTATACAGAAGCGATCATCTGCGGGGTATGCTGAAAACACAATCTTACATCCTGTCATGCCTCTTTTATTATGTTTAAGCAAATCATAGACATAAAATATAATGGCATCAGCCGACACATGCATTCTATCTAGCCGTAGCTTTTGCAATGTTTGTACACGTTGGGCTGAAACCAACACCAGAAGCATGACCACCTTCATAGTTAATTTGGCTATAGATAGGCTTGTAACCGGAGCCCACTGGCGAAGAACCATAAGAACCTCACTCACATTCCAAATCCCGGCATACCTGGGTTTAGGAGGATTAGAATTGAAAACTCCCTTCATGAATCGTGAACTAACGGATGTGTCCCTACTGTATGCAATTCTGCATTCATAGGTAAATAAGAAGACAGAGCACTTCTGGCTGAATTAATCGCACTGTAACTTAATTTTTTGGTCAAAATAAAGAGTTGACAAACTCCAATACATCCGTGATCCCTGCAGTGTGATATACAATATCCTGCTGTAGGCAGAATTGCTCCCACTTCCTTATATAGGTGATATATTGCTGCTGTGTACTATCCCTGCAGGCCGACGTGAGAACATCCACCGTCCGATGAGACAGTGATCTCCCCAGGTATGGCCTCCTTAAAATCTGCAAATTAACAGATCAATACGATCCTATAAAGGATGTTGATCCCCAGTGACTGGATTTACCAGTAGATTTTTATTCTTGGGCATAAGCATGTAAGGCTCCCTAGCCATTTGTAATACAACGGGAAACCATGCTCGTGTAGGCCAATCTGGCACTACCAATACCCCTGAAGCGGAGTCCTCCTTGATCTTTTGCAAACATCTGCTGATGAGACAGAATGAAGGAAATACATACACAAACATTCCTCCCCCAATGCAGCGAAAATGCATCCACTGCTACTGCCCCAGTATCTGGTTACCATGAAACATATCTAGGTAACTGATGATTTAATCGAGATGCAAACAAGTCAATATCTGGCAATGCATACTGATCAATCATTTGGTTAAATACATCCTGATTTAACATCCATTCAATGTTGTCATTAAACTGACGTGACCTCTTCCTGGCAAATAAAGTGCTGAAAGCCAGATATTTTGGTCAATACACCAGCTCCAAATCTGGTTAGCCAGTCTATCACGAGACTGTGACTTAACTTCACCCATGTGGTTTACATATGCCACTGCTGTGGTGTTGTCATACAGATCACATGCAGATCCCTCCTTGTAGAACAATAAGCTTTGAGCCCATACCAGGTGCCCAACAACTCTAAATAATTAATCCCTCTTAATTGAGGAAGCGATGGCTCATCCACATTCCATCTGCCTCCACAACTAGAAGACATATCTGTTGCACCCCAACCCAGTGCACTTACATCAGTCTGTAATATCAGTGACGGTGATTCCACCAAAACCTTCCTTAAATGTTTTGAAACATGTACTATCCACCATTGTATGTCAGCAATCGCCCCAGCTGACAACTGCATAGGCCTATCAAAATGGCCCCTTTGTATTCTCAGTGCCTGTTCCTTTGATGGTTGTAATTGTTGATAATGCAGAGGACCATACTGCACAGCTGGAAAGGCTGCAACAACTTCCCAATTAAACTGGCTACTTGTCTAATCGAAGGCCGTTGTTCTCCAACGAGATTAACACAGTCCTCAATTAACTGATTCAATTTATCCCTGGGCAAAGTTACCAACATGTGATTGGGATTAATGGTAAATCCCAGATAATCAATAATTTGGACTGGTAATAATTTAGATTTATCTGGGTGAATAACAAATCCCATTTGTTCAAAAGTGATTTTAACAACTGAAACTGATGATTGAGTTTCAGCATGAGTCTTTCCAACAATCAGAATATCATCTAAATAGGCCATTACCACATGCCCCTGAGCTCTAAGTAATGCTAACACAGGTTTTACCAATTTAGTAAATAATCTAGGAGCTGAAGTTAATCCATTCGGCAATGTCCTGAATTGCTACAGCTCAGTCATCCAAATAAATTTCAAATATCTTCTATCATCACCATGAATAGACACTGCGCAATACGCATTCTTTAAATCAATGGTTGCCATATAATACCCTTTGGACACTAGATGTTTGCCCGTGGTAAAGTTCTCCATTTTGAAATGCCTATAACAAACAAATTTGTTCAAATTCGATAAATCCAGAATAATTCTACATCCCCCAGTCTTTTTAGATCTGGGAAATATACTTGACAGAAATTGTTGACTTTGATAGACAGAAGGCTCAATTACCCCTTCTTATGTAACGACTGAATCTCTGCTTGAATAAGCACATTTTCCTCATCTGAAAAATAAGTTTACAACTAGGAAAATGTTGATTAGGTAGACTGTCATAGTAAAATCCAATTTTTCACCCCTTCAATACACTAAGTATGAACTAATCTGATGTCAACTGCTGCCATTGTTTGAGAACAATTTTAACCTTCCCCAATTTGAACAGGAACATCAGTTAATTCATCGTCTGTCAATGTTATATTCCTTACCAGCATCTTTCCTTGCGGCCTTGTTGTCCTCGACTTCTTGTAGAGAACCTTTTTTGCCTTGCTTCCAGCTGGCTTAATGAGGGCCATGGTTATAACAACCTCATAACAGTCTTTGACCCTTTTTGCAAGGTTACCACCAAACAACAGATTTCGTGGTGGTACACTGGTCGGTTTGAACAACTCGCCAAATTCGGGTTAGCACTGGCCTAATAGCGGCCCTCCCGATATTATTAATTTCAAAATGCATTACAAAGGAGTCCCAGTTCATCCTGGTGTGCTTCAACCATATCATTTGTATCAATAACTTTCACCACAGCTGTAATACCTGCTTACAACAGTTTAAGCACTTTTTTAAAACTTCATCTCCTGGACCCTAGCAGGCAAACCCATCTATGCAAATTTGGTGATTAACCACCGGTACCTTCAGGAGATCACAATTAACAGGAGCTTTATAGTTTTTTGCTACTTCATCCATAGCTAGCTCCTGTAACTGGTGGGAGAGCATATACTGAATGGCTTCGGCCAATTCTACATCAATCGCCTTTCCTGCCTCTCTACACTCAGCAAACTTCCCAGCAATGTTCGGAATTACCTCCAACCGAACACCTTTACTGCTCTCCCCCAGCATAGAAACAGTGTCAGCAAACGGCCCTGATAGAACATCCTCCTCACAGGCAGGATAGTTCTGCAGCCCTGAAACAGGTGCTGCTAGCACAAGCTCTCCATCAGCCTGGCTTGGGCACCACTCCTCCTCAAGGAGCTGGAACATCCTCCTCACAGGCAGGATAGTTCTGCAGCCCTGAAACAGGTGCTGCTAGCACAAGCTCTCCATCAGCCTGGCTTGGGCACCACTCCCCCCTCACGGAGCTGGTCCCTGTCGAGCATTCTTTTGTAATAGAATCTCGACGTGGGAGAGCCGTGAGCAAACGGACTCTCCTATGGAGGGTATAACCTCCAGGCCCGACTCATCTACGGGCCACAGAGACTTGCCAGTGGCCTTCCACCCTACTGTGCAAGCCTCCACTGCCCCCCGGCAGTGGGTCCGCAACCACTGGCTGTGTAGCCAGCACCGGACCAGGTGTACCAGACGGGCCTCCATCCTCAACACTCTCCTGGTCACTCTCCTTTCTACCCCCGGAGCGCCTCGCCGACACCTTCTTCACTTTCTGCAACATATCTACCAAAACTCCCAACCGTCGCAGAAAATGACCTGTGGTAAAATTTTTCAACAAACCTTACCTCCGTTTAAACTTGTTAACAAAGAACTGCAGATGCTGGAGAATCGAGGGTGAAGTCTGAAGAAGGGTCTCGACCCGAAACGTCGCCCATCTCCTTCGCTCCTTAGATGCTGCTGCACCCGCTGAATTCTCCAGCTTTTCGTGTAACCTGTTTAAACTTACCGCTCGGAGGAGCGCTGCTGCTCCAACCGGCCGACTGCACCAGCGTCTGACGTCATGACGCACCAACGGCTGTACGGGCTTCTATTCACGTAGTCACTCACGTGACTCCGAAGTAAAATTTAAGATTAAATATTAAAGTGCAACAATGGAATAAGTGAGGTGGAGTTAAGAAGAATAGTATGTGGCAGCACCTCTGGGAAGGGGTGTGTGAAAGAGATGATTATTTCAGGAGTCTCATAACAGTGGCAAATAAGTTGTTCTTAAGTCTGGATGTCTGGGCTTTTAAGCCCTGTGTCTTCTCTCAGAAAGTAGAAAAGAGAGAAGGTAATGGCCAAGATAGCAGGCATCCTTGATGATACTCCCATCCGATGCAACGCTTGTCACTTTCTTCCAGAATTGTGCATGCCTAGGAACTTAAAACATTTTTTACAGCAGCTCTATTGATGAGAACTGAGTTGTGTTCACCCCTTCGGTCTACAACTAACTCTTTCATCTTGCTGATATTAAAAGCTAGATTATGTCCTGACTCTATGACACATGGGTCTCGATCTGTTTCCTGTACCTCATCTCATCATGGTTGTTGATCTGGCCAATAATCGTGGTATCATTGGTGAACTTAAAGATCATGTAGTGTTGTACTTCTCACAGAGGGTGGTACTAGAATTCTCTGCCTGGGAAGGTTGTGGAAGATAGCTCATTAGAAGTATTTAAAGTGCAGGTCGATAATTTTTTGATAGGTTGTGGGATTGAAGGTTATGGGGATCTAGCACAGATCAAGAGTTCCAGACGGGGGCAGATCAGTCATTATCATATTGAATGGAGACTTGAGGGGTCACATTCTTTTCACAATTTATTTTGGAAACAAAGGCGGCTCAGTGGTGAAGTCGCTGCCTTACTGCGCCAGAGATCTGGGTTCGATCCTGACTGCGGGTGCTGCCTGTGCAGAGTTTGTGCGTACTCTCTGTGACTGCATGGGCTTTCTCCAGGTGCTCCTGTTTCCTCCCACACTCCAAAGACGTGCAGGTTTGTAGGTTAATTGGCTTAATTAAGTTGTAAATTGTCCCTAGTTTGTAGGAAAGAACCAGAGTATGGGTGATTGCTGGTCAGCCTGGACTTGGTGGGCTGAAGGGCCTGTTTGCATGCTGTATCTCTAAACTAAACTAAACGAACCTAAACTAAAAAATAATTTTCTATGGAATCAGGATGACTCTGGGAAGTGTTCTTAGATCGATTCCATCTAAAATGACTTGATCTTCTCTGTTGTTTTATTTTCCCCAAGGATTTGTGATCCAGACTGAAATTTAGCATCGAATGAGTGTGTTTACTCACGAGGTGTGACAGGTGCCAATGCCCAAGAGGTCAGCAAGACATGGTTAATGATGTCTGAAACCCAATCCCCAGTTGAGAGAGGTATTTTGTGTGCTCCACTGCAGTGTTGAAATTCATTCCCAGATGGTAATGCTATACACAGGATTTATTTGTGCCATTGAGTTGGCCCAGCTTCTAAGATTCAGCCGTGTTGACTTCAAAGGCAATTTCCTTGAAAAATGTTCTGATTATGATTAAGGCCCGAGAACTGGAAATTGCGTGAGAAACTGTTTTATTGAAGTGCTCAATAAGGTGCTGCAACATGGGTGAATAAGTTATTGAAATTTTCACATGTGGCAAAACCCTACAGTGGAGTAGAACATCATGCTTGGTCACTTGCATTAAACCCCATAATTATATTATATTTTATTCAAGGCTATCACCAATGGAGCAGAATCATGGAAATTAAATATGTTACTGTCTCTCTAATAATGGTAGCTCTAATAACTGAAGGTGAATTTTACTTCGGAGTCACGTGAGTGACTACGTGAATAGAAGCCCGTACAGCCGTTGGTGCGTCATGACGTCAGACGCTGGTGCAGTCGGCAGGTTGGAGCAGCAGCGCTCCTCCGAGCGGTAAGTTTAAACGGAGGGTTACACGAAGAGCTGGAGAATTTAGCGGGTGCAGCAGCATCTAAGGAGCGAAGGAGATAGGCGACATTGCGGGTCGAGACCCTTCTTCAGACTTCACTCTCGATTCTCCAGCATCTGCAGTTCTTCGTTAACAAGTTTAAACGGAGGTAAGGTTTTTAAAAAAATTTACCACATGTAATTTTTTGCGACGGTTTGGAGTTCTTAGAGAATGTTGCAGAAAGTGAAGAAGGTGTCGGTGAGGCGCTCCGGGGGTAGAAAGGAAAAGTGGCCAGGAGAGTGTTGAGGATGGAGGCCCGTCTGGTACACCTGGTCCGGTGCTGGCTACACAGCCAGTGGTTGCGGACCCACTGCCGGGGGGCAGTGGAGGCTTGTCAGTAGGGCGGAAGGCCACTGGCAAGTCTCTGTGGCCCGTAGATGAGTCGGGCCTGGAGGTTATACCCTCCATAGGAGAGTCCGTTTGCTCACGGCTCTCCCACGTCGAGATTCTATTACAAAAGAATGCTCGACAGGGACCAGCTCCGTGAGGAGGAGTGGTGCCCAAGCCAGGCTGATGGAGAGCTTGTGCTAGCAGCACCTGTTTCAGGGCTGCAGAACTATCCTGCCTGTGAGGAGGATGTTCTATCAGTGCAGTTTGCTGACACTGATTCTATGCTGGGGGAGAGCAGTAAAGGTGTTCGGTTGGAGGTAATTCCGAACATTGCTGGGAAGTTTGCTGAGCGTAGAGAGGCAGGAAAGGCGATTGATGTAGAATTGGCCGAAGCAATTCAGTATATGCTCTCTCACCAGTTACAAGAGCTAGCTATGGATGAAGTAGCAAAAAACTATAAAGCTCCTGTTAATTGTGATCTCCTGAAGGTACCGGTGGTTAATCACCAAATTTGGTCATAGATGGGTATGCCTGCTAGGGCCCAGGAGATGAAGTTTAAAAAAGTGATTAAACTGTTGTCAGCAGGTATTACAGCTGTGGTGAAAGTTATTGATACAAACGATATGGTTGACGCACACCAGGATGAACTGGGATTCCTTTGTAATGCATTTTGAAATTAATAATATCGGGAGGGCTGCTATTAGGCCAGTGCTAACCCGAATTTGGCGAGTTTGTGCAAACCGACCAGTGTACCACCACGAAATCTGTTGTTTGGTGGTAACCTTGAAAAAAGGGTCAAAGACTGTCATGAGGTTGTTATAACCATGGCCCTCATTAAGCCAGTTGGCAAGCAAGGCAAAAAAGGTTCTCTACAAGAAGTCGAGGACAACAAGGTCCGCAAGGAAAGATGCAGGTAAGGAATATAACATTGACAGACGATGAATTAACTGATGTTCCTGTTCAAATTGGGGAAGGTTAAAAATTGTTTCTCAAACAATGGCAGCAGTTGACATCAGATTTGTTCATACTTAGTGTATTGAAGGGGTGTAAAATTGAATTTTACTCTAAGGACAGTCTACCTAATCAACATTTTCCTAGTCGTAAATTTATTTTCAGATGAGGAAAATGTGCTTATTCTAGCAGAGATTCAGTCGTTACATAAGGAAGGGGTAATTGAGCCTTCTGTCTATCAAAGTCAACAATTTCTGTCAAGTATATTTCCCAGATCTAAAAAGACTGGGGGATGTAGAATTATTCTGGATTTATCGAATTTGAACAAATTTGTTTGTTATAGGCATTTCAAAATGGAGACCTTTACCACGGGCAAACATCTAGTGTCCAAAGGGTATTATATGGCAACCATTGATTTAAAGAATGCGTATTACGCAGTGTCTATTCATGGTGATGATAGAAGATTGACTGAGCTGTGGCAATTCAGGGCATTGCCGAATGGATTAACTTCAGCTACTAGATTATTTACTAAATTGGTAAAACCTGTGTTAGCATTACTTAGAGCTCAGGGGCATGTGGTAATGGCCTATTTAGATGATATTCTGATTGTTGGAAAGACTCATGCTGAAACTCAATCATCAGTTTCAGTTGTTAAAATCACTTTTGAGCAAATGGGATTTGTTATTCACCCAGATAAATCTAAATTATCACCAGTCCAAATTATTGATTATCTGGGATTTACCATTAATTCCAATCACATGTTGGTAACTTTGCCCAGGGATAAATTGAATCAGTTAATTGAGGACTGTGTTAATCTCGTTGGAGAACAAAGGCCTTCGATTAGACAAGTAGCCAGTTTAATTGGGAAGTTGTTGCAGCCTTTCCAGCTGTGCAGTATGGTCCTCTGCATTATCAACAATTATAACGATCAAAGGAACAGGCACTGAGAATACAAAGGGGCCATTTTTGATAGGCCTATGCAGTTGTCAGCTGGGGCGATTGCTGACATACAATGGTGGATAGTACATGTTTCAAAAAGTTTAAGGAAGGTTTTGGTGGAATCACCGTCACTGATATTACAGACTGATGTAAGTGCACTTGGTTGGGGTGCAACAGATATGTCTTCTAGTTGTGGAGGCAGATGGAATGTGGATGAGACATCGCTTCCTCAATTAAGAGGGATTAATTATTTAGAGTTGTTGGGCACCTGGTATGGGCTCAAAGCTTATTGTTCTACAAGGAGGGATCTGCATGTGCAGGTCAGATTGACAACACCACAGCAGTGGCATATGTAAACCACATGGGTGGAGTTAAGTCACAGTCTTGTGATAGACTGGCTAACCAGATTTGGAGCTGGTGTATTGACCAAAATATCTGGCTTTCAGCACTTTATTTGCCAGGAAGAGGTCACGTCAGTTTAATGACAACATTGAATGGATGTTAAATCAGGATGTATTTAACCAAATGTTTGATCAGTATGGATTACCAGATATTGACTTGTTTGCATCTCGATTAAATCATCAGTTACCTAGATATGTTCATGGGAACCAGATCCTGGGGCAGTAGCAGTGGATGCATTTTCGCTGCATTGGGGAGGAATGTTTGTGTATGTATTTCCTCCATTCTGTCTCATCAGCAGATGTTTGCAAAAGATCAAGGAGGACTCCGCTTCAGGGGTATTGGTAGTGCCAGATTGGCCTACACAAGCATGGTTTCCCGTTGTATTACAAATGGCTAGGGAGCCTTACATGCTTATGCCCATGAATAAAAATCTACTGGTAAATCCAGTCACTGGGGATCAACATCCTTTATATGATTGTATTGATCTGTTAATTTGCAGATTTTAAGGAGGCCATACCTGGGGAGAGGACAGTCTCATCGGACTGTGGATGTTCTCACGTCGGCCTGCAGGGATAGTACACAGCAGCAATATTGGAGTTTGTCAACTCTTTATTTTGACCAAAAAATTAAGTTACAGTGCGATTAATTCAGCCAGAAGTGCGCTGTCTTCTTATTTACCTATGAATGCAGAATTGCATACAGTAGGGACACATCCGTTAGTTTCACGATTCATGAAGGGAGTTTTCAATTCTAATCCTCCTAAACCCAGGTATGCCAGTATTTGGAATGTGAGTGAGGTTTTTATGGTTCTTTGCCAGTGGGCTCCGGTTACAAGCCTATCAGTAGCCAAATTATCTATGAAGGTGGTCATGCTTATGGCGTTGGTTTCAGCTCAACGTGTACAAATGTTGCAAAAGCTACGGCTTTTGTGTCTATGATTTGCTTAAACATAATAGAAGAGGCATGACAGGATGTAAGATCGTGTTTTCAGCATACCCCGCAGATGATCGCTTGTGTGTAGTCTCACATTTATCTCGTTACATTGAGATTACTAAACCTCTGAGAGGAACAGAGTTGGCTTTGTTTATTAGTCACAAAAAACCACACAGTAAGGTGTCGGTGCAAACGATTTCAAGGTGGCTAAAGCAGGTCCTGGCAAGTGCTGGAATTGATACTGATAAATTCAAATCTCATTCCACCAGGGCGGCATCAACTTCCGCGGCAAGGGCGATGGACTTGCCAATAGACCATATCCTCGCGGACGCAGGATGGTCCAGTGAGCTAACTTTTCAGAGGTTTTATCACAAGCCGATTTCAAGGCTCGGGGTGTTTGCTGATTCTGGTGTCAGTACTGTTACACTTTTCCCCTGAGTTAGAGGGGTTTGTTATGATTTGTTTGTAAATAAACTGTTATTTCATTTAACAAATGTATTACTGATGCATGATTGATTGTTAACGACTTTTGAGTCAATCCAGGCAGTGTGAACGTCGGATTTGGGTCTGCGGCGTGAATTCACAGTGCTTTGAAGTCTTCACGTAGTCACTCACGTGACTCCGAAGTAAAATAGTAAGATTAAACGAGAACTTACCAGTTTGAAGTTTGATCTTTATTTTATGAGGAGTCGAGATGAGGGACTACGTGCCCTCCGCTCCCACCCTCATAGATCTCATCTGGTAGTTCTAGTTTTATCATCTTACCGTTATACTTCGGTCGTTGTTAGCTGTGAATTCATTCCGCTGCTTTGAAGATTGACGCACCAACGGCTGTACGGGCTTCTATTCACGTAGTCCCTCAACTCGACTCCTCATAAAATAAAGATCAAACTTCAAACTGGTAAGTTCTCATTTAATCTTACTATTTCTATTCCACTCAGAAAAGAAGTGGAATACACACACAAGTTTCTTTCTTAAAAGAAACTTGGACAGGTACATGGATAGAGAATATTTAGATGGATATGAACCAAATGCGGGCAAATGGAACTAGCTTAGCTGGGACATCTCTGCCGGCATAGATGAATTGGGACGAAGTGCCCGTGTCTGTGTTCTATATTTGTTGATTTAAGCTCATTTATTATGGTTTGTAAATCTGTGGCATGAAGGCAGATTTTTATTTAAATGCATATTCTGTTAGGATGACATGCAAAAGGGCAGAGATATACCCAGGGCCAGGTGAAATCTATTCCAGGTTGAGAAGGATGAGAGGGTATCTCATAGAAACATATAATAGCCCTGTCCCACGGTACGAGTTCATTCCAAGAGCTCTCCCCGAGTTAAAGAAAAATCAAACTCGTGGTAAGCACGGAGAATTAACGTAGCAGGTACGTCGGAGCTCGGGGATGTCGCTTAGTGGCTCGTAACGCTAACGGCAGGTACTCGGGAAGACTCGCTAATGGCAGGTAAGCATGGTAAGACCTGTGAAGATTTTTCAACATGTTGAAAAATGTCCACGAGAGCCCCGAGTACGTCCAAGTTCAAATCAGGGCAAACTCGGGAGAGCTCTTGGAATGAACTCGTACCGTGGGACAGGACTTTAAGATTGTTAAGGGTTTGGACACAGAGGCAGGAAACATGTTCCCAAAGTTGGGGGAGTCCAGAACCAGGGGCCACTGTTTAAGAATAAGGAGTAAGCCATTTAGAACGGAGATGAGGAAACACTTTTTCTCCAAGAGAGTCTGTGGGATTCTCTGCCTCAGAGGGCGGTGGAGGCAGGTTCTCTGGATGCTTTCAAGAGAGAGCTAGATAGGGCTCTTAAAAATAGCGGAGTCAGGGAATATGGGGAGAAAGCAGGAACGGGGTACTGATTGAGGATGATCAGCCATGATCACATTGAATGGTGGTGCTGGCTCGAAGGGCCGAATGACGTATTCCTGCACCTATTGTTTATTGTCTATTATTGTTGCCACGAGAAACAAGGGAAGAAATAGTTGAGATACTGATGGAGATTTTTGCAACTTCATTGACCACAGGGAGGTGAGGATTGCCAATGATGTTTCTTCATTTAAAAGGGCAGAGGAGATAAATTAGGTGATTACAGACCAGTGAACTGTACGTTAGTGAATTATTGGACAAAATCCTAAGGGATAGGATTAATGTGTATTTGGAAAAGCAGAGACTGATTAGGGATGTCAGCCTGGCATTTGCAGGGAAAATTCTGCCATTAATTTGATTGAGTTTTTTGAGGTCGGAACAAAGAAATTGATGAAAGCAGGCTGTGGACATTGTCTATATGAATTTAATAAGGTTCCACTTGGCAGGCTGGAACTGAAGGTTAGGGCACAAGGGATCTAAGAGGCTGGCTAATTGGATCCTAAAGTGGCTTGGTGATCGGAGACAGAAGGTAATGGTGGAAGGATCCTTTACTGAATGGAAGACTGTGACCAGTGGTGCACTGCTCTGATCACTTCTGGGACTCTTGTTGTTTGTGATATATATTAACAACTTGGATAGGAATGTTGGAGGTATGATAAGTAAGTGTGTGGATGACATGAAAGTTGGTAGTGTCGTGGATAGTAAGGAAAGTGGTTGAAGGTTACAGCAGAATATTGATCAGAAGGAAGGTTGAGTGGGGTGTTGGCAGATGGAATTTAACCCGTACAAGCGTGTGTGTGTGCGCGCATGGGCATGTGCATGCATGTCTGTAGAGAGTAGTCTTCATCTTCTTTTGCCATTGGACCAATGTGTGATAGCTGGTATTCTGGTACTTTAGTTTACTTTAGTTTAGTTTATTGTCATGCGTATCGAGGTGCACTGGAAAACCTTTTGTTGCGTGCTAATCAATCGGCGGAAAGACTACACATGAATACAATCGAGCCATCCACAGTGTACAGATACATGATAAAGAGAATAACGTTCAGGGTAAGATGAAGTCCAATAAAGTCCAATTAAAGATAGTCCGAGGGTCTTCATTGAGGTAGACAGTAGCTGAGGATCACCCTCCAGTTGTTGGTGGGATGGTTCGGTTGACTGATAACACTGGGAAGAAACTGTCTCTGAATCTGGAGATGTGCGTTTTGCGTAAGCGTTTGCTCATTGGTACTGCCCACCCCTCAGAACTGGAACTGAAGCAAGGAATCCTCAACCCCAAGCATTAATGAAGTGCCAAGACTACTAAGCTAAAACGCTGCTGCCCTGTTTAGATGAAGTTACTGAAACCAATATCACTTGTTTTGTTTTCACTTAAGTGGTTCCAGAACAAATTAAATTGTGCACCATGTTGTTATTACCAGTATCAGCTTTAACAAATAGTTTGGCATGTAAGGCTTTCTTTGTATTGCTAATATTAGCATTTAATGTAAAATTTTAAAATCGGCTCAGCAAAAAGGTGTTTTTTTTCCTTTTCCTTTGACAGTTGATTGCTCTCGACTAAATTCATTTTCTCATGTTGTTCTATTTAAATATATATTGTTTAAAAATGTGATTACAAATGATACTTCTGTAAGGGACACATGAACAGAGAGGCCTTCAGGGAATGGAGGCATATGGATCATGTGCAGGCAGAGGAAATTAGTTTAACCTGGCATCATGTTCGACATATACATTGTAGGCTAAATGATCTGTTCCTGTGCTGCACGGTTCCATATGTGAAGTGGGTGCATGGTAGCAGCAGTATAGGGTGAGTAATTGATTAAAAAGCAATCAGTTTAAACATAGAAACATAGAAATTAGGTACAGGAGCAGGCCATTCGGCCCTTCGAGCCTGCACCGCCATTCAATATGATCATGGCTGATCATCCAACTCAGTATCCTGTACCTGCCTTCTCTCCATACCCCCTGATCCCTTCAGCCACAAGGGCCACATCCAACTCCCTCTTAAATATGGCCAACGAACTGGCCTCAACTACCTTCTGTGGTAGAAAATTCCACAGATTCACCACTCTCTGTGTGAAAAATGATTTTCTCATCTCGGTCCTAAAAGACTTCCCCCTTATCCTTAAACTGTGACCCCTTGTCCTGGACTTCCGCAACATCGGGAACAATCTTCCTGCATCTAGCCTGTCAAACCCCTTAAGAATTTTGTAAGTCTCTATGAGATCACCCCTCAATCTTCTAAATTCCAGCGAGTACAAGCCGAGTCTATCCAGTCTTTCTTCATATGGAAGTCGTGCCATCCCAGGAATCAGTCTGGTGAACCTTGCCATCCCAGGAATCAGTCTGGTTTCTGGGACATTGCTCAGTGGGAAGCTGAAACTTTACATCAATACAATATCAATATTTTATTTCAATGATGTACCTTTGTCCTGCGAAAGGTGACATATCAATGTGTTGTATTTTATATTTTTAATTTTATGAACATACCATTTAAAAAAAAATACAGTAACCACAGCTTTCTCTGTATAAGATAAAGGAAATTGTGATGATGCTTTTCTAATCTGGTTTGGTCACTAATGGGGTATTATTTCCCATGCGGGGTCTTGTGATGTTATTCTTTGAGGGAGTCAATTAGTGACATGAGAAAGAACTAACAGGAAATTTGAGTTGGCCACAGTAGATGCAGGATCAATAATTTGTTTTTCCTTCACTGGCCCTATGCCAGCCAATACCTATAAACAAATGTTTTCTAATACAACCTTGAGTTAAGTTGATACTGAGTTGGATATAAATCTCCATTAAATGATGCCCAAAAGATAAACAGCTGGCAGGGTAAGACACTCTCATGTCTGATAATATATTGCAGAAACGTGTGTCCATGTGGGGCTTGTCTCCAAATTAACAAATTAATCATGAACATAAAACAGGTCACGTTGCGTAGTTAGACATGTGCTGGGAAAAAAATATGAGCGAATGATATGATAAATGTAACGAACATAATCAAGACATTTGCAAATAAAGTATGTTCTTTAGTTAAAATCAACATGAAATTGCAAGTTGGGTTTTTACATTGTGTGAGGATTGGAGGTTGCAGATTGTTAAAGAAATGCTTCCAGTTAGTTTAGCTTTAAAGTTCTTCATTAGGCCCAGGCCTTAAATCTCCATCACTTTGAGGATGATACTTGGAGTCCAAAATTAACAATTAAGATGAAGTGAAATATGCAGGACATGGCAGTGTAAAGATTGTATTAATGGTTTAGTAGTGGACATTTACGAGCTTGTAACCTCAGGAGAAATGGGAATGTGAGGGATTAAAAATATATCTTAAAATGGGAATAAAATATTCATATGGCTAAAACTGTTAATGCTATTGGTATTATGTATTGGTTTATTATTGTTTAGTTTTAGTTGAGTGAGAGAGCACGGAAACAGGCCCTTTGGCCCACTGAGTCTGTACCGACCAGCGATCCCTGCACATTAACACTACCCTACACACACCAGGGAAATTTGTTATATTTTAATACCAAGCCAATTAACCTACAAACCTGTACGTCTTTGGAGTGTGGGAAGAAACCGAAGATCTCGGAGAAAACCCATGCAGGTCACGGGGAAAGCGTACAAACTCCATACAGGCAGCACCCGTAGTCAGGATCGAACCCGGGTCTCTGGTGCAGTGCCGCCGTGCAGCCCATGTATTGTCACGTGTTCTGAGATACAGTGAAAAACTTTGTTGCATGCTATCCAGGCAAATCATACCATACATGAATACATCAGGATTGTGCAAAAGAGAAAATAAATAGAGCGCAGAATATAGTGTTATAGCTACAGAGAAAGTGCATACATTTTTTAAATTGAAGCTGCCAAATGGTTCACTGATTGATTGCTGGCTAGGAATCCCTTAATTCTACAGTTGATTCACGTGTGTCAATCTCACGTAACATTGCTGGCTCTACTCTGTAACGAGGCCTGGCTAGCAACTCAGGAGTAATCCCCAACAACATTAAAGTCCATCCACCACCTTCCTGCAACAATGAGGAAAGATAATGTTTGCTGGCTCTGTCTGAGAAACCCAAATTCGGAAAAAGAAAAACTAACATGTTGGGTTAATTTCCTGTAGTCATGTTTACAGCAGAGATCACAACCATGTCTTTATGCATTACGTAATCCAATTTTGGATGAAAGATAAAACATAAAGGAAAATTGTCAACATACCATAAATTCTAATTATGTACTGGAATTGGTTAAATTGATATAATTCCAGTTCACTGGGGAGCTCACACTGGTGTGGTGTTATCCGAATATGTATAACGACATGAGGTGTAATGACATGTACATGAGACCACCTCCAGGAGTTTTGTCCTTGCATGATTGCCACCCATCCTCTATGGATCACTGATGCATAAGGAGCCCTTCACACCACTTGAGAAGCCTGTAACATTGAATATTAGAAATGTGCCCAGGTCTCAGCCCACCGAAACTTGTAAACCCACCTCAGTAATTTTACTCTTTCATAGGCTTTCCTCCTCCTTCTGGCGGTGAACAATTCACCTGGGTGCTTACCCCTCTTCATCCCCCACTGAAAGCACGTGATCTTAACCAACTGCAACCTAACTACGCCAGTGACTGACTCTCAATGTCTTTCCAACTGCACACTTGATGATTCTTTGACTGCATTAATCTTCATCAGTTGGTCCTCACTTCCACCATCTACTAGCCCTCAGCCATGCTCCTCTCTAATGGCAGTACACAGACTCAACCTTAGCCTAACCACTCCACTGGATCAGGCCTGACCATCTTCTGATCCTCGTTTGACAATCATCCTTCAGATCTCTTAGCTTGTGCTTCAGGCTTGCTTGATCAACTCTTAATCCATTTAACACTGTCTATACTCAGAAGGATGTGGAGGTCTTCATTGAAACTTACCGAATAGTAAAAGGGCTGAATAGATTAGAAGTGGAAAGGATATTTCCACTATTGGGAGAGTCTAGGACTAGAGGCCATATTATCAGAATAAAAGGACATACCTTTAGAAAGGTGAGGAGGAATTTCTTTAGTCAGAGAGTGGTGCATCTGTGGAATTATTTGCCATGGAAGGCAGTGGAGGCCAAGTCAAAGAATATTTTTGAGACAGAGATTGATAGATTCTTGATTAGTATGGGAGTCTGGGGTAATGGGGAGAAGGCAGGAGAATGGGGTTGAGAGGGAAGGATAGATCCGCCATTATTGAAAGGCAGAGTAGACTTAATGGGCTGAATTGCCTAATTCTTTTCACTTGGAAACATAGAAACATAAATTAGGTGCAGGAGCAGGCCATTCGAGCCTGCAGCGCCATTCAATATGATCATGGCTGATCATCCAACTCAGTATCCTGTACCTGCCTTCTCTCCATACCCCCTGATCCCTTCAGCCACAAGGGCCACATCCAACTACCTCTTAAATATGGCCAATGAACTGGCCTCAATTACATTCTGTGGCAGAGAATTCCACAGATACACCACTCTCTGTGTGAAAAACGATTTTCTCATCTCGGTCCTAAAAGACTTCCCCCTTATCCTTAAACTGTGACTCCTTGTCCTGGACTTCCCCAACATCGGGAACAATCTTCCTGCATCTAGCCTGTCCAACCCCTTAAGAATTTTGTAAGTCTCTATGAGATCACCCCTCAATCCGAGTACAAGCCGAGTCTATCCAGTCTTTCTTCATATGGAAGTCGTGCCATCCCAGGAATCAGTCTGGTGAACCTTCTCTGTACTCCCTCTATGGCAAGAATGTCTTTCCTCAGATTAGGAGACCAAAACTGTACGCAATACTCCAGGTGTGGCCACACCAAGACCCTGTACAACTGCAGTAGAACCTCCCTGCTCTTGTACTCAAATCCTTTTGCTATGAATGCCAACATACCATTCGTTTTCTTCACAGCCTGCTGCACCTGCATGCCTACTTTCAATGACTGGTGTACCATGACACCCAGGTCTCGCTGCATCTCCCCTTTTCCTAATCGGTCACCATTCAAATAATAGTATGCTTTCCGGTTTTTGCCAACAAAGTGGATAACCTCACATTTATCCACATTATACTGCATCTGCCATGCATTTGCCCACTCACCCAGTCTATCCAAGTCATCCTGCAGCCTCCTAGCATCCTCCTCACAGCTAACACTGCCCCCCAGCTTCGTGTCATCCGCAAACTTCGAGATGTTGCATTTAATTCCCTCTTCCAAATCATTAATGTATATTGTAAATAGCTGGGGTCCCAGCACTGAGCCTTGCGGCACCCCACTAGTCACTGTCTGCCATCCTGAAAAGGACCCGTTCACTCCTACTCTTTGCTTCCTGTCTGCCAGCCAGTTCTCTATCCACATCGATACTGAACCACCAATACCGTGTGCTTTAATTTTGTATACCAATCTCTTGTGTGGGACCTTGTCGAAAGCCTTCTGAAAGTCCAGATACAACACATCCACTGCTTCTCCTGCATCCACTCTACTAGTTACATCCTCAAAAAATTCAATAAGATTCGTCAGACATGATTTACCCTTCGTAAATCCATGCTGACTTTGTCCAATGATTTCACCACTTTCCAAATGCGCTGCTATCCCAACCTTTGAACTTATAGACTCACCCAATTTTCTTCACCAGCTCCAATGGACGTGCACTGTTAAACTGACCAGTGAGAGACTCTTGAACAAAATACTCACTGCTCCACCAAACACTGACAATTTAACCAGCCGAAACAAGCACAATTCAATTAAATCATTTTTGATTGTACCTGTATTAATTTAACCTTTGTTAGGTGACTCTCTGCTGATGCGATTGGTTCTATTCACAAGGCTGGCACTCTCAGTTTAAGCCACAAGTTCAAATATCAATTTTGGAATATTCTCCAAAAAAACCTTCTCTGGAGGCCGTAAAAATGTGTAATTCTGAAATCTGTTTCTGCTTCTTACACCATTTGGAATATTGGCCACACTGATGAATGGAGAAGTACAGCAATGGTACATTGATCATTACACTGTTCCTCTTTCACAATGAGAAATTTACAATATCGAACAACGTATGCAATGCTTCAAATGCTCTCATTGCATAGGTGCAATTGACACTCTTAAATTGATACCACTGTTTATCATCTGCTTTCTGGCTCCCTCTCTGCTACTTTCTCTTGAAGAATAGCAAGTAAGTGAAATTAACTAAAAAAAAAATAATGGTAATGAAATGCTCCAGAATTTGCAGACAGTGACAATGCAACGGTGCTTGCAGCAAACCAGAGAAAACGATCCCTGCAAAGACCAAGCAGTGTCCGTGGCAGTACCCTTCCTTTTTCATCAATTGCTGTGATAGAGCCCTGGTTGTCAAATGGGCTGAGCAGCCAGTCATATTTGGGATTATTCAAACACCATGTCAATAAGCAAGGTTATTTAATATAGGCCATACTCTACCCTGACTCTGATTCTGAAGAACGGTCTCCACCCGACACGTCACCCATTGCTTTTATCCAGAGATGCTGCCTGACCTGGTGAGTTACTCCAGCTTTTTGTGTCTATCTTTGGTTTGAACCAGCATCTGCTGTTCCTTGCTTGATTGGACTCTGCTGGCTTTACCTTCCACAAAACATATTCCCTTATCGTGTATCGATAGACTGCAAATGGCTCGATTATAATCATGTATTGTCATTTTTCTGACTGGTTAGCATGCAACAAAAGCATTTCACTGCACCTCGATACATGTGACAATAAATGAAAAATAATATTTCATAATTATTTTAAATATTTGGGCTGAATTCTTCATCCTGCCACCAGCTGCGCTGCCAGGATTTCCCCATGTTTCTCGCTGGATGTCCCTGTTTCTGTCGGTGGTGGGCGCCGATGCTAGTGACATCATCTTTAGCTCTGGCAGCTGCGTCATAAGGTCATACGTGAGAGGAGCCGAATAAGGCCATCAAGTCTATTCCGCCATTCAATTATGGCTGATCTATCTCTCCCTCCCTCCTAACCCCATTCTCCTGCCTTCTCCCCATAACCTCTGACACCTGTAATAATCAGGAATCTATCATCTCTGCATCTCTGACTTGGCCTCCACAGCCTTCTCTGGCAAAGAATTCCACGGATTCGCTACCCTCTGACAATAAATTCCTCCTCATCAAAAAAGAACGTCCTTTAATTCTGAGGCTATGACCTCTAGTCCTAGACTCTCCCACTAGTGGAAATATCGTGGAAACATCCTCTCCACATCCACTCTATCCATGCCTTTCATTACTCTGTACGTTTCAATGAGGTCCCCCCTCATTTTTCTAAACTCCAGCGAGTACAGGTCTAGTGCCGACAAACGCTCAAACAGGCCCAGTGTCACCAGATGCTGCTGCTCAGCTCTGGTGAACTCCTCAATGGGTCCAAGAGGAGTGTAAACATCCGCAGGCTCTTAGACTGGGAAGCCTGCCCTGCCACTTAGACTGTGCCAGGTTAAACCTGGCACATGTACAGCAGTCCCATTTAAACTAGTGGGAGGAATCAGTTGCCGGGAGAAAGGTGATTTTTAAAAATATGTAATTAAGTCAGTTTAAATGTTATTGTTTTTTAATTGCGGGTGTGCTTTCCATGTTGAAACTAGTTTTTGTGTAATTTTAACAATGTTTCAGATTTATCAGTTGATTTTCATGACAGGCCTCAAGTGACTCAGAATACTTGCAAATGTCAAAGTCTTTCACTGCCATTCAATAGCAGTGATAGCTTTGACAGCTGGTGAGTCTGGGGCGGGGAAACTCCTGAGCTGCCACTGTCAATCTGAGTGCAGCAGCCTGCTGGTGTTGAAGTCTATGGCAAAGATGTACTGGGAGCCGGGCTTCCAGCAGATGACTCTGCCTGGAGTGTGATGGAAGAAACAGTATAGCCTGGGAGCAAACAGCTAGTGGTTTCAGGGCAATGGAAGACCTGCCCCAATCACTAAAGTGTGTAAGATGTGCAAGTGATTAATGTGGAAACTGGAATAACCAAAATAAACCTTTATATATTATATATTAAAATTACAGATTAAGGTCATACAGATTAAGAATAAGGGGTAGGCCAGTTGGGACTGAGATGAGGAAAGTCTTTTCACCCAGAGAGAAGTCAGTGGAGGCCAATTCATTGGCTGTTTTCAAGAGAGAGTTAGATTTAGCTCTTAGGGCTAACGGAATCAAGGGATATGGGGAGAAAGCAGGAATGGGGTACTGATTTAGGATGATCAGCCATGATCATGTTGAAGGGCTTGAAGGGCCGAATGGCCTACTCCTGCACCTATTTTCTATGTTTGCATGTTTCTATAAGGTCATAAGGAATAGGAATTAGACCATTAGGCCCATCAAGTCTACTCTGCCATTCAATCATGGCTGATGTATCTCTCCCTCTTAACACCATTCTCCTGCCATCTCCCCGTAACCTCCTGACACCCCTACTAATCAAGAACACCTGTACTAATCAATATATGAGACCATTGAAATGGACACACAGAAAACTTAATTTTTGGGGGGCCAGATTTAGGGTGAGTAACCATAGCTGACTGCAACATTGAAAACCCATGCAGCAAAGCATGATGAGAAAAATAACTAAAAGAAAGTTAGGCAATTTAACAAACGGAAGATTTAGGGGGACAAAAATAAATAAAAGGAGTTTTAGCTGTAAAGATTTTACTTAGAAATTAAGAGGCAATCTTAAGGAGGCAGATACAATAGTGGTGTTGAAGAGGTTTTTAGACAAGAGTCAAGAGTGTTTTATTGTCATGTGTCCCAGATAGAACAATGACATTCTTACTTGCTGCAGCACAAAAAATATGCAAACATAGTATGATATAACAAACGAGAGAGAAAAAAGAAAAACTCAATGTGTATATACACACTTACTCACAACATACCCATATATACACATACACTCATACTCATAAAACAAGCAGAACAGTGCAACAATAATAATAATAGTCTATTGTAGTTCAGAGGATGTATGAGGTTGTATTGTGTAATAGCCTGATGGCTGTAGGGAAGAAGCTGTTCCTGAACCTGGACATTACAATTTTCAGGCTCCCGATGGCAGTGGTGAAATGAGTGTGAGGCCAGGATGGTGCGGAGGTGAAAGGAATAGAGGGATATGGGTCATGTACATGCAGGTGAGATCAGTTTAATATGGCATCATGTCCGGCACAAACATTGTGGGCTGAAGGGCCCATTCCTGTCCTGTACTGCTCTGTGTTTTCTGTTCAATCTGCTGGAGGATCGGTGTATCTGTGGAGGGAAATAGACAGTCGACTTTTCAGGTGGTGACCATCACCATCTGTGGAGGCAATAAACAATTGATGCTTTGGGTCGAGACCCTTCACTTCTCATCTAAAAGAGTAGAGGGGAGTGAACTAGTTTAGTTTAGTTACTGAGATACAGAATAATGAAAATGTTGTCCTGTGTGGTATCCAGTCAAACAACACTACTGTATATGAGTACGATCATACACAATTAAATAAAGTGAAATGGCTGTAATAAATTCTCTGCTGGGCACTTTCAAACACCATCTTCCAGTTTTCAAGCCTCAACTCTCTGAGAGGTCAGATCTTGGCCTGAGGTGATTTCTTCTTTTCTCCTGTGAGGCCTGGTGTCCTGGCGGCACTGGATCAATGTTGCAATGTTGGCCCAGCACGTGGCTTTCACCGCCACTCCGTGCAACTGCGCTCAACCTGCTCACTCACCTGGCTGCTGCAGAGCTGCCAGTGGTGGTCCCAACGAGCATCCCCATAGCCATCGTGCCTTGTGTCATCTCCCGCAAATCGCCCCTCCGCATCCATGCGCCGAGGTTGCCATACCCTATTTCTTGCACTGACCGTGGAAGGGAGGTGACCATGCAAAATCAAGATTTTCCCCTTCATCTTCTGCCACAGCCAGTATAAAGAGATGGGGGTTGGCAGCTGTGGTGAACTAAGTTTCAATGGATGCAGGTGAGGAGGGGTTTGTTTTCAGTTGGAGTCAGGTGGGAGAGGGAAGGGTGGCATTCGCAATAGAGGCTGGAAGGTAACAGGTGGAGGCAGCAAAGTGTTGCAGTTGATCAACTCTAATAGAAAAGGAAGGTGAGGCATAGAACCATTAAGAGATGTAGGTTGCTCAGACGGGAACAGTGCTGAAGGGATACAGTAGGAGATGAGGGTAATGGATAGATGGAGTAGGTGGGGATGATGAACGATGGTAACTGAGTTATTGGGGCTGGGAGATGGGCTTGCAATCACACAGAAAGCATATCAATGCCTCTAATCTTTGTGAAGATTATGGAGATTCAGTATGTTGCTGAATATTCTTTCGAACCTCTACAGGTGTGCAGTAGAAAGCATATTGATTGTTTGCATCAAGATCTAATTCAGTAACTTGAAGGCTACAGAAAGTAGTGTAATTTGCCCTGCCATCAGGCGCATTGATCTCCTAACTATTGAAGGGATCTACAGGAGGCAGAATCTTGCTCCAACCATCCTTACCTATGTATATCCCTCTCCCCTGACATCCCCTGAAGAAGGGTCTCGACCCGAGACGTCACCCATTCCTTCTCTCCAGGGATGCTGCTGTCCCACTGAGATTTTTTGGCATTTTGTGTCTATTTTCGGTTTAATCCAGCTTCTGCAGTTCCTTCCTATACAACCCAAACCATAACCTTTAACAACAATCTACTGTGGACATTTACTTTTGGTTGCACTGTGTACATTGGTTTCATACTGTTATAATCTGGTTACCTAGTATTACTGATTATTAATTTATTGATTATAGTATATTTATTTGAAGTGTGATTACATTAGTGGGCCTTTAAAACTGCAGCAAGTAAGAATTTAATTGCTCCATTTATGACTCTTGAAAAGAAGCGCGTCGTGGGTAGATCAGAAGAAGGGGGAAAGGTACAAAGGGTAAGCAGATCACTTCTCAGAGAACTCAATGGTCATGCGTTCGGGTTGCAGATTACTTAGAGATTAACCGGTCCCAGACTTAATGGGAACCAAATATTATGAGGGGATGCAGTGGTCAATATTATATATGCAATGGGCGTACTACAGCAGCCACCAAAAATGATTTTCTCCTCTCTTCGTTTCCGAATAACTTTGCTTTGTAATTTTAGGCATGAAATATGCGGTCCTTCAGAATGTTATTTATCCATTAAGCACAGAACCCTGGAGTGTACAGTAGTAACCTACGCTACTTCCAGTGTGCAGCTCATTGGTAAAAGGATTCATTGTTCACCCTGTGACCCCTATCACAGATTACTTTGTGTGCGTACTCGCGTTTTGGTTTGGAATGAAAGTTAAGCTTCCTGTGGAAAAAAAGCATTGCAATGAATTAAAAAAAAAGTATCTGTAATGTGTGGGGATCGGAAGAGGAACATACATTTTTGGTTCCAAACCTTTGTTTATTTTTCTCTTGCTTTTCCTGCTCCACACATCGTTCTTTGGCTGGGTTAATTGAGTAATCGGTTCCAATCTTTCAGCAATGTTCCTTCATATCACTGCTGAAGAATACATGAAAGTAGTTGGACTGATATATAAAGTTAAAAGTTACTGAAATAGGAGAAACATCGAATTTTCAAATTGTTGGAGCAACTCACGGTAAGGCAGTACCTTTGGAGGGAATGGACAAATTATGTTTTGTGTCGGGTCCCTTCTTCCCAATGATTTATGTTGGGGCCAGTCCGAAGAAAGGTCCCAATCCAAAATGTAGTCTATCCATTCCCTCCACAGATGTGGCCTGACCTGCTGAGTTACACCAGCACTTTGTGTTTTATCCAAGATTCCATCCTCTGCAGTTTCTTATTTCTCCATCTTATCTCCAATTGGGAGCTGTCCATGCTAATCCCAGCCTCATTCTGCATTGTTCTTTTTCAAAAACTCAATTTTTACTATTGTTTTAACATTTCCTCATAAGGTTTAAATGGTAAACTTTTCCCATGCGATGAAAGGACTCTTCTTATGATGCTCAGATTCTGTTTTGCTTTTGTTTTTAGTTTAGGGAGGTTTTGTTTCTTCCTCTTTTCTCTTTTTTTTCTTTTTTTTCCTTTTTAACTTTTTGTTTTTTTTCTACATATATAAGTTTTCCTTTAAACATTTAACTATATTTACATAGAGACCGGGGGGGTCTATATTCAATGTGTATTTTGATACTGGGCTCACATTAGGTTATACATGTTATTAATGTAATCCTGATCCCTATGTATCAATATAATTGTTATGTTTATCATTATTCTTTTTGTTTTGTTTTTTGTTTTGTTTTTGTTTTTTAAGAAAAAAAACAAATAAAAAGATTTTAAAAGAAAGAAAGGATGTTAAATAGTCAGTGTTGAACAGCCCAGTGAATAATCTGTTTGCTGGCCATTTACCAGGAGATTCAGTGGGTCACGGTGCCTGAGTCTTTGATTAAAGAAACTACATAGCCCAGCAAAAAACGGGCAGTCATTTGTGGGTAATGGAATATCTGCCTCCATAGATAATAACTGTAAGGTGACCACTAATGACCACTAACTTTAATTATACATTTTTATGGACTATCTTTGGTTGCACTAAAAACTTTGGGGTTTTGTTTCACAATAGTACTGTGGTTCTTAATTTACACATTTTTTGTTTAGTTTATATTATTTATCTTTATTGGGTTCAAAGGCCTGTTGTGCTGCTGTAAGTAAGAAACTCATTGTTCTGTCGTTGCTGCATATGACAATTAAACACTCTTGACTCTCTCTTGATAGCAGAATCTGAGCAATTAATAAACATATTTTTAATAAAATTATATATTAAAATCTCACATTTTCTGAAAAATTATATGAATATTAAACTGCACATGTATGAAATTAATTCATAGGGGCAGATAAATTGCCAAGTCATAACTGTGACTTCACAATTAGGGTGGCAGTGAGTTCAGGATGAAGGCCAACTAGATGTTGGTTGGTTGAGGTGTTGGAGGAAAGTCAGTAGTGATTTGGTGACAGGATGTCAGGGCTGGTCAACAGATTCCTGGGTGAGAAATGGTTATTAAAGATTTTGTTAAAAATGATGATACAAGGTAGTTTGGGCAAGCATCTTGCATTTAGGGGTTTGGGTGTTAGTTGGGGAAAAGGTTCACGTGGGGAAATGGATCATTACTTATTGGTTGCAACTTCTTCTTGGTTCTTGGTTACTTGGTCCTCCAAAATATTCCAACTGGAAGTTAAACTGGAGGTGGTGAAGGGAGGGGTTTAGCCAGAGAGGGTTATTGGGAAGAAAGTGCCACTTTAAATTTAGTTGCATCTGGCTGGGCAACCGTGGTTTGTTGGAGATTATTCCATGCTTTAATAGTGTGTGGGAAGAACAAATTGCTGTACACATCTGTCTTTGTGGCTGGGACCACAAATTGGATCGAATGCCCTCGTCTGCTCCTAATTGGTTTGGGGTTGGTGTAGGTCTTGTGGTCTATGTCTAGCTGACCATTTAACATTTTGTACAAACAGGTCACCCAATTGTGTTACCTAATTAGCTGTTCTTTGATCAAGTAGTCTATTAATTGTCACAATTTTCAAGGTTTTGTTGAGTTCCACAATACAATAATTTCTGAGCTACTCCAAGTCTTCTGTGTTATTGCCCTCCATCTAGGAAGCACTGTCTGACCTGGATATACCGACTACTTACACTTGTTATATTGCCATTAGGTGGCACTGTACCTTTTACATCCCTTGGTATTTATTTAAGAACGAGTAAAAAACAAACTGTTCGACAAATTCAAGCGGGCCAGGCAATATCCGCAGAGGGAAATGAACAGACGATGTTTTGGATTGGAACCATTCCTCAGACTCTTGCAATTTGTTTTTTTGCTCAGGCGTCCAGCATCTGCAATCTCTTGCGATTTCAACTTTGGACAGAATCGAGAATCCATACCAGAGACATGAGAGATTGCAGACACTGATACCTGCAAATGAATCCATACTTCTAGTGCTCCAATAAACCCATATATATTGACAAGAATGAATGCTCCAGAAATGTAACCCATTTAAGATCAACTGCTGTGCTTCCAGTATAAAACTTCAAATACACAGCATATATTCAAATCTAACAAATAGAGAATTTTGGAGAATTGGTTCTGATAAAAAGTCTTCACCCTGAAATATTAACTTAGTTTCTCCCTCCATAGATGCTGTATAAAATGTATTTTCAGTTTTATTGCAGATTTTTTAGCATCTGCAAATATTTGCTTTTTGCTACGTACAGTGCATATCTACAGTACAAAGTTTGCAGGATGTTTTGGTAGTTCTCTTATATCAGATTATCAACAGTTACTGTTCAAAGTAGGCTCATTGAGATGTGGGGTTCTTGTTCTACAATGAGGATTACAATATGTCCTCAGTTATCTCCAGGGAATGTGGATGCAAGGAACTGCAGATGCTGGTTTACAACAAAAGACACAAAGTGCTGGAGTAACTCACCAGGTCAGGCAGCATCTCTGGAGATTGCGGCTAGGTGACTTTTCGGGTCACTGTCCTTTGGGTTGCGTCCCTGCCAGGCTCTGACCTGCTCCTCCTCTCTTCCAGCTTTCTTTCCACTACTACAATAAGTCTGAAGAAGGGTCCCAACAAGAAACGTCTCCATGTTCTCCAAAGATGAAGGTTCACCTGCTGAGACACTCCAGCAGTTTGTTTAGTTTAATTTTGTTCATTAGTTTCACGTGTACCGAGGTACAGTGAAAAGCTTTCATTTGCGTGATATCCGGTCAAAGGAAAGGCTATACGTGAATACGATCAAACCATACACGGTACACAACTAAAGGGTACAACATTTAGTGCCAGATAAAGTCTGAGTCTTTGTCTCAATTATCTCAACTCTGTCCAAAGGTGCCTTTTCCAAATATGTGTAAACCTTCCTCAATCATCCATTGGAGACACAAGAAACTGCACATGCAGGAAACTTAAGAACGGCGCCGGATTTAGATGAAGAGAGGCCCTAAGCTGTTCCACTTGTGAGGCCCCTCCCAATCCCCCACCCCCACAACTAGAGGAAGATGGTCCACCAGATTGACACCGAGTTGGAGCCGAGCGTGGCCAATCAGATAAGGGGCTGGAAAGCGGCGCTTTATTTATTTATTTATTTATTTATTTATTTATTGCCATCGCTAGTGTCGAGTTATTGGCTTAAAACACTATTATTCTGAAATGGAAGGCAAGGAAAATTACTAAAGGGTTGTTTAGAGACTACAGTGCATTTTGACAGCATATGTAAGAAAGGTCTATGACAGGCAAAAATATGATACACCTTGCAGGGCTCTCACTTAATTTTATCTCTGTTGTCAGTTGGGCAACCTTGGCAGCTTTTTAAGTTGCCAAATGACAGTTTCGGTGGTCATTTAAGACGGCTTGCATGACGCATGCGATTATGTGCTCGGACGAAGTGCGTAGTTACCAGTCGGAATTATGGTCAATGAAGCATTCACATATTATTTCTGCTTCAAATAAAGTCACAAACTAAACATATTCACCAATCAGGACATGATATATACCACAATGACATGCAGCAAAATTATAATACAGTATCTCAACACTTTTTACACGTTTCAATGAATGCAATTTATATTATTTCTTTCCACTTCTAAACAAAAATGTGGTTGGATTATTCAGCGTATGATCAACCTCGGTGAGACCAAGCGCAGGCTTGGCGATCGCTTCGCACAACACCTCCACTCAGTTTGCAATAACCAACCTGATCTCCCGGTGGCTCAGCATTTCAACTCCCCCTCCCATTCTGAATCTGACCTTTCTGTCCTGTGCCTCTTCCATGGCCAGAGTGAGGCCCACCGTAAATTGGAGGATCAGCACCTCATATTTCGCTTGGGCAGTTTACACCCCAGCGGTATTAACATTGACTTCTCCAATTTCAGGTAATCCCTGCTTTCTCCTCCCCTTCCCAGCTCTCCCTCAGCCCACTGTCTATGCCTCTTCCTTTCTTCTTCCCGCCCCCCCCCCCTCGCACCCTCACATCAGTCTGAAGAAGCGACTCGACCCGAAACGTCGCCTATTTCCTTCGCTCCATAGGTGCTGCCTCACCCGCTGAGTTTCTCCAGCATTTTTGTCTACCCATTCACACAAGTTCTGTTATCCCACGTTCCTCACCCACTCCCTACACATTAGTGGCAAATTTACAAAGACAAGTTAACCTACAAGGCCAATGCGTCTTTGGGATGTGGGAGGAAACCCACGCGCTTGCAGGGAGAATGTGCAAATTCAACACAGACAGTGCTCGAGGACAGGATCGAACACAGATCTCTGGCGTGTGAGGCAGCTGTGCCACTATATTTTGTTTTCCAACAAACAAAAAATTATACGTTGATAACTTTGGTTACTAAAAAAATGTAAATGTCCATTTTCAGTTTTAAATCTCCAAGTGACGCTATGTCCCCCTTTACAGCTACTGTATGTTTTAATTCAGTTCAAGACTATGGGGCAGTACATTGGCCATAAAGTTGCTGCCTAAAAGTGCCTGAGACCTGGAATTGATCCTGAATATGGGTGCTGTGTGTATGGAGTTTGCTTTTTTTCCCTTTGATCGCATGGTTTTCTCCGGGTGCTCTTGTTTCCTTCCACATTCCAAAAGTGTGCAGGAACCTATTTCAGACCCAACCCAAAACGTAATATTTTCCTTTTGTCCAGAGATTCTGTCTGACCTGTTGAGTTACTCCAGCTTTTTGTGTCTATCTTCAGTTTAAACCAGCATCTGCAGTTCCTTCCTACACACATGATACTATACGATAGAACTTTATTAATCCCAGGAGGGAAATTGTGTGTGTGGGTACATATATTTATATAGTTATATATTCATATATAAATATACACTGTTTTGTTTTCTCGTTTATCACATTGTTTACTGAGTACTATGTTCACACATTCTGTTGTGCTGCTGCAAGTAAGGATTTCATTGTTCTAACTCGGACGTGACAGAATAAAACACTCTTGACTTACTCCGCTAATGTGTGGGATAGAACTAGTGTACGGGTCGAATGGCCTGTTTCCATGCTGTATCTTTAAATTAAACTAACAACACTAAAACCAGAGAGAGCCTAAAGAAGGGTCTCTACCCGAAATGTCACCCAATTTCTTCTATCCAGAGTTGCTGGCTGCTCCATGGAGTTCCCCTGCACAATTAAAGCATGGAATAGTCTTCTCTCTGCCATAGTTACCCAACCAGATGCAACTAATTTTAAGGTACCTCTTTTTCCCCCAAGAACCCTTTCTTGCTTAAGTCCAGGTCAAGAATCAAAATAATTTTATTGTCATGTGCCCCAGATAGGACAATGAAATTCTTACTTGCTGCAGCACAACAGAATATGTAAACATAATACAGAACAGGAGATAAAGGTTCAGTGTGTCTATATACCATAGACCATATATATACACAATAAATAAACAGATAAAATGCAACAGTCTTTATTGTTCAGCGCTCCACCACCTCCAGTTAACCTCAGTTAAATTCCATTTAGTATATTGATGGAGGACCAGAAAACCAGAAGCAAGAGTTACTCCGGGGAGTTACTCCAGATCCAGGGTCAGGAGGTGATTCTGCGTTGGTTTTCAGCGGTCGTGGCAAGGTGGTGACCGGACAGCAATGGCGGCCAGATCTCCCACAATTCAAAGCGGGGGAGAAAGTGCCCAGCGTCGACCAGTTGCCGCGGCAGTGCACGTGCGCAGGGCGGCCGATGATGCGCTGGCCGTGGCTGTGCGCATGTGCAGGGGGAGGATGTGCTGGCCGTAGCAGTGCGCGTGTGCAAGGCGGCCGGCCGTGCTGGTCAATGAGGAGCGAGCGGAGAGCGAAGACCCGGCGGCCCAGACATGGATACGGATGGCGGGCGGAAACAGAGAGTGACAGACCGAGAGAGAGAGAGATAGAGAGGGGGGCCCGCGCAGAGTTGAACGGCAGTTGTCTTGCCTTGGCCGGAGGCCCCCTAGATTTTGAGGCCCTAGGCTTCAGCCTATGAAGCCTAGTGGTAAATCAGGCTCTGCGAGCCCCCCCTAGATCTCGAGGCCCTAAGCTTAAGCTTGTACGTAAATCCAGCCCTGCTTAAGAAAAACACTAAGCGCTGGAGGAACTGTGGGTCAAGCCGGTTGAGCTCCTCAATTGTCCAGCTTTGCCAGCTGGAATTTTGAGTTTCACTTTGGCAAAGTTAGTTTAGTTTAGAAATACAGCGTGGAAACAGGCCCTTCGGCCCACCCTGCAATCCCCACACATATGAACTGTGTTATATATTATTAACATGTTAACATGTTAACACTACCTTACACACACTAGGCACAATTTTACATTCACACCAAGACAATTAACCATCAAACCTGTACATCTTTGGAGTGTGCAAGGAAACTGAAAATCTCGGAGAGAACCTACGCAGGTCACGGGGAGAACGTACAAACTCTGTACAGACAGCACCCGTAGTCTGGATTGAACCCGGGTCTCTGGCGCTGTGAGGCAGTAACTCTACTGCTATGCAACCGTGTTGTCCTGGCTGAATGGTTCATCACCACTTGTACAGTGGTACAAATGAACCGTGATGTTGGTATATTTCTATCTGCTCAGAGAATGGGAGAGGTATACTTCAATGTATACTTCCTTTGTCTCTCTCAGATTTGACAAAACATTTTGCAGTAATCTCTACCTTTCCACTAGATTACTCACAGTGTGATGACGACATTCATGAGTGAGTTCACACTTGGTCACAAACTCTTCAATCTAATGTGAGCAAACTGTGGATGATTGTCCGTTACAACCTCAACTATAGAAACATAGAAACATCGAAACATAGAAAATAGGTGCAGGCCATTTGGCCCTTCGAGCCAGCACCGCCATTCATTGTGATCATGGCTGATCGTCCGCTATCAATAACCCGTGCCTGCCTTCTCCCCATATCCCTTGACTCCACTAGCCCCTAGAGCTCTATCCAACTCTCTCTTAAATCCATCCAGTGATTTGGCCCCCATTGCCCTCTGTGGCAGGGAATTCCTTAAATTCACAACTCTCTGGGTAACAAGTTTTTTCTCACCTCAGTCTTAAATGACCTCCCCTTTATTCTAAGACTGTGGCCCCTGGTTCAGGACTCACCCAACACTGGGAACATTTTTCCTGCATCTAGCTTGTCCAGTCCTTCTATAATTTTATATGTTTCTATAAGATCCCCCCTCATCCTTCTAAACTACAGTGAATACAAGCCTAGTCTTTTCAATCTTTCCTCATATGACAGTCCCGCCATCCCAGGGATCAATCTCGTGAACCTACGCTGCACTGCCCCAATCACAAGGATGTCCTTCCTCAAATTAGGAGACCAAAACTGTATACAATACTCCAGATGTGGTCTCACCAGAGCCCTATACAAGTGCAGAAGAACCTCTTTACTCCTGTACTGAAATCCTCTTGTTATGAAGGCCAACATTCCATTAGCTTTCTTTACTGCCTGCTGTACCTGCACGCCAACTTTCAGTGACTGGTGTACAAGGACACCCAGGTCACGCTGTACCTCCCCCTTACCTAACCTAACCCCATTGAGATAATATTCTGCCCCCTTGTTTTTGCCGCCAAAGTGGATAACCTGCATTTATCTATATTATACTGCATCTGCCACGCATCTGCCCACTCACTCAACCTGTCCAGGTCCCCCTGCAACCTCCTAACATCCTCTTCACAGTTCACACTGCCACCCAGCTTTGTGTCATCCACAAACTTGCTAGTGTTGCTCCTAAATCCCTCTTACAAATCATTTATATATATGGTAAACAGTTGCGGCCCCAACACCGAACCTTGTGGCACTCCACTCGCCACTGCCTGCCATTCTGAAAAGGACCCGTTCGCTCCTACTCTTTGCTTCCAGTCTGACAACCAATGTTCTATCCATGTCAACACCCTACCCCCAATACCATGTGCTCTAATTTTAGTCACCAGTCTCCCTTGCGGGACCTTATCAAAGGCTTTCTGAAAGTCTAGATACACTACATCCACTGGCATCCCTTCATCCATTCTACTTGTCACATCCTCAGAAAAGTCCAGAAGATTAGTCAAGCATGATTTCCCTTTCATAAATCCATGTTGACTTGGACTAATCCTTTTACTGCTATCCAAATGCTCCATTATTACCTCTTTAATAATTGACTCCAGCATCTTTCCCATCACCAAAGTCAGGCTAACTGGTCTGTAATTCCCCGTTTTCTCTCTCGCTCCTTTCTTGAAAAGTGGGATAACATTAGCTATCCTCCAATCCACAGGAACTGATCCTGAATCTATTGAACATTGGAAAATGATCACCAATGCGTCCACTATTTCTAGAGCCACCTCCCTGGGATGCAGACCATCAGGCCCAGGGGATTTATCATCCTTTATTATATACGTATCTACAATCTAAACCTTAACTTTTAAGTGCCTGATAAAAATCTGGTTGAAATAAAATGGTCTATTTCTAATGTTAGAAAATTAAAGGCCTACCATCAGGTTGTGTTTTACTTCAATTAGATGAGGTTATAATAGTTTGTATAGGCAGATCCTTCAACATATTTAAGAGCTTCAGCTCTATGTTTCTACGATCTATGTGGGGTCTCCCTGTCAAAAGAATTTAGAAAATTGGCTCTCACCACTGTTTATAGTGGAGAGAAGACAATTGGCCTGTTCAGACGTTATTAAGACCACACTTGGCATATTGCATACAGTTATGTTCACCCAGTTATGGGAAGGTGTTGGAAAAAGTGCAGAAAAGAGTCATAAGGATTGTGCTGGGACAGTAAACATGAGTAATACGGAGAAAATTAGTGTTTATTTTCTTGCAGCATAGAACGCTAGGTGGTGACCTTAATAAGGTACATAAAATTATGATAAGGAGAATGGTCGCAGTCTTTATCCTAGGGTACGGGTGCATTGATTTAAGGAGAGAAGATAATTATGTTAAACAGCGATCTGGGGATGCTGTTTTTCACATTGTGGATATATATGCTACAAGCTGCCGGAGGAAGGGGTAAAGGAGGGTACAATTACAAAGTTTTAAAAGACATTTTGAATAGGTACATGGTTATAAAAGGTTCAGAGTGTCTTATAAAACTTAGAACAGTACACCACAACCTCTGTGCCAAACATTATGCCAAGACCAACTCTTATCTGACTGCCCACAATCCATATCCCTCCATTCCCTGTATGTCCATGTGCCTATCAAACGTCTCTTATATGCACTATCATAACTACCTTAACCACCAATCCTGGCAGTGTGTTTCAGGCACTCATCATCCTCTGTGTATAAAACTTGCCCCGCACATCTCCTTTAAGCTTTGCCTCTCTCACCTTAGAGCTAAATCCAGTATTTGATTTTTCCATCCTGAGAAAAAGGTTCTGACGGTCTACCTTATCAATGTCTCTCATTCTGGTAAACCTCCTCTGCTCTCTTTCCAAAGCCTCCACATCCCTCCTGCAATGAGGCGACCTGAACTTCACGGTGTACTGCTCCTTGCTGTTTTGTATGCGTTTGTTCATTTGTGTCGTCTGTGAAAACCCTATAAAGATTACTTTCATGAGAGAGGTACTCATAAACATCGGACATACGGTACCTCCAAACATCGTTGCAGATTTCTCTCGCTCGCTGGATTATTTGGACATCCTCGTCGGGGAGCTCTGGCTGTGTTCAAGCAAATGCAACCCGCTGACCAGGTAATGAGGGTAGAGAGTGACCTCCCAGACTCCATGATCATTGTTTTGGGGGACTTTAACAAAGCTAACCTCAGCCGTGACCTTCCAAAGTACAGACTTCAGGTTACCTGCCCCACCAGAGGGGAGAGAACACTTGACTACTGTTACACGTCAATCAAGAACGCATATCGCTCTGTTCCCCGGGCGGGTCTGGGTCTCTCTGATCATTGTCTAGTTCACCTTATTCCGACCTACAGGCAGAAACGAAAGTCTGCTAAGCCTGTGGTCAGAACAACGAAAAGGTGGACAAGCGAGGGCATTGAGAACCTACAATCCTGCTTTGACTGCACGGATTGGAATGTGTTCAGGGAAGCAACCACAAGCCTCGATGAGTATACAGACACTGTACCATCATATGTCAGCATTTGTGAGGACAGTTGCATTCCAACTAGGACCCAGACCTGGTTCAACAATGACAAGCCCTGATTTACAGCAGAACTCAGACAGCTCAGACAGTCTAAAGATGAAGCCTACAGGAGCAGGGATGCAGACGTCTACAGGCAGGCCAAGTACAAGCTGAGAAGAGGAATCAGAGCTGCCAAGGAAAGGTACTCTGAGAAGTTGAGGGGTAAGTTCTCAGCTAGTGACTCATCTTCAGTTTGGAAGGGCTTGCAAGAAATCACCAGTTACAAGAGGAAAGCCCCCCGCGACCTGAATGAGTTCTACTGCAGGTTTGACAAGCAGATACGTAACCCTGGTAACCCCTCCCCCCCTCCCTAACAAACACAGCCAGACCCCAGTCTGCAAAGACTGGACCCTTCTACACCCACTCCTCCACAATCACCACTTCACGCCTACTTAAAGCAACACTCCAGTCAGAAAAAACTGGACCCTTTCCCCTCCCCAACCAACACTTCACACCCATTCACAGCCTGACCTCAGTCTGCAAAGACTGAACCCTTCTACACCCATTTCTCCCCATTCACATATACTTAAAGCACGACTCCAGTCTGAAAAGACTGGGCCCTTTCCCACTTACCCCTCTCCAATTACCACTTAACCACCAATTACCCATCCCCTCCATGCTGCACAACACCACGTCTCCATCATCAACAATAAAAATAGAGGAGGCGGAGAGGATATTCAGAAGACAAAAAATCCGGAAATCTCCAGGACCGGACAATGTTTCCCCCTCTACCCTCAAGCTGTGTGCCGAACAACTGGCACCGGTCTATACAGGCATTTTTAACCAGTCTCTGCAAACCTGTACTGTCCCTGCCTGCTTCAAAGTCTCCACTATTGTCCCTTTACCCTAAAAATTACTGTTTTTAATGACTACAGGCCTGTCGTACTGACGTCTGTAGTCATGAAGACCCTTGAAAGACGTGCTGGCCAAGCTGAAAAATATCACAAACTCCCTTCTGGGCCAGTTTGCATATCAGGCCAATAGATCTGTGGATGATGCAGTCAACCTGGGCCTGCACTTCATCCTCCAGCACCTTGACAGCCATGGGACCTATGCGAGGATTTTGTTGGTTGATTTTAGCTCTGCATTCAAAACTATTGTGCCCGAGCTACTCCAAACTTTCCGATTTGATTGTGCCTGAACGCCTCTGTCGGTGAATCACCAGCTTCCAGACAGACAGGAAGCAGCATGTGAGGCTGGGAAAGCACATCTTCAACCCACAAACCTTCAGCATAGGAGCACCGCAAGGCTGATGTACTCTCCCCTCTCCTCTACTCTCTCTACACCAATGACTGCACGTCCACTGACTCCTCTGTCAAGCCTTCGCAAGTTTGTGGACGACACAGCCCTGATTGGACTGATCCAGGATGGGGAGGAATCTGCCTACAGACAGGAAGTGTCACAGCTGGCGTCCTGGTGCCATCGCAACAACCTAGAGCTCAATGCTCTTAAGACAGTGGAATTGATTGTAGACTTTAGGAGAGCTCTCCCTCCCCTCACCCCACTCACCATCAACAACACCACAGTCACATCTGTGGAGTCTTTTAAGTTCCTGGGATCCATCATCTTCAAGGGCCTTAAGTGGGGGGGCTGCCATCGACTCCACAGTCAAAAAGGCACAACAGAGGATGTACTTCCTACGGCGGCTGAGGAAGCACAATCTGCCACAGGCAATGATGGTCCAATTCTATACGGCCATCGTAGAGTCCGTCCTCACCTTCTCCATCATGGTCTGGTTTGGCTCAGCCACCAAGCTCGACACCCGGAGGCTGCAGCGAATCGTCCGATCAGCTGAGAAGATTATTGGCTGCAAACTTCCCTCCATTGACGAACTGTACACTGCAAGGACCAGGAAGCGAGTGGGTAAGATCATCTCCGACCCCTCTCACCCTGGCCACAAACTCTTTGAATCACTTCCCTCTGGCAGGCGACTCCGGACTGTCAAAGCTGCCACAGCCAGACATAAAAACAGCTTTTTTCCACGAGTAGTAGCTCTACTCAATAGCTGAAAATCTGTCGCCTCCTTTTGCTCTGGTATTTCATTTAATTCACATGTTTAATCAATAATATTTTATTATTAATGTTTAATGTTTTATGTATCATTCCTAACTGTCCCTGTATGTCATGTTGTCACTTGCAGGCGGAGCATGAAGGCAAATTCCTTGTATGTGAACTTACATAAACTTGTGAAGGCCAATAAAATTATTAATTAATAAAGTAATACATTAATTCGTACAGAGTCTGATAAAGGTACAACATGACTTCCTGACCCTTATAATGAATGCCCCGACCTATGAAGGCAAGCAAGCATATGCCTACTTTAACGCTCTATCTATTTGTATTGCCATTTTCAGGGAAACATAGGCTTGGACCCCAAGATCCCTCTTTACATCAATGGTGTAGAGGATCATGGCATTAATTGTACACTTTTGCCTTACATTCGAACCTCCTGAAGTGCACACCTCATTGTTACTCTGCTTAAACACAATCTGCCATTTCTCCACCCATATCTGTAGCTGATCTATACCCCATTGTAACCTTTGACAGTCTTCCTCCCAGTATACAACCCCAGCAATCTTGGTGTCATCGGCAAACTTATTAATCAATATGTCTACGTTTACGTACAAGTCATTCCTGTATATCACAAACAGCAGAGGTTCTAGCTGTCCCTATGGTACTCCAAATACGTACAGGTTTGTAGGTTAATTGGCTTCAGTAAAATTGTAAATTGCCCCAAATGTGTGTAGGATAGTGTTAGTGTGTTAGTGGGCCGAAGGGCCTGTTTCTGCGCTGTATCTCTAAACAAACTAAACTAAACTCCACTGGTCACAGACCACCAGCTTAAATATTGTCCTTCCACCACAACTCTCTGTCTTATATCATTAAGTCAGTTCTTAATCCATATGACCCAGTCACCGTTAATCTTGTGCATCTTAATCTTTTGTATCAGCCTATCGAATGTGTTATCCGTGCAGACAACATCCACCACCCTACCTTCATCGATCACCTTTGTCACCTTTTCGAAAAACTCCTCAGTACCCTTTTTACTTCTTTACAATCATGTATAGTGGCAAGATGTGATTGTATAGTTTGTTGCATTATGGAGTCGGGGAAGCTCTCATGAAGGAGAGCTTGATGGCTGAGGAGTTCTTGGAAGTGTTTCATTGAGTCGTATAGTGTGGAAACAGGCCCTTCGGCCCAACTTGCCCATACCGGCCAACATGTCCCAACTACACTTGTCCCACTTGTCTGTGTTTGGCCCATATCCCTCCACACCTGTCCTATCCATGAAAACAATATTGCACTAAAAAAAGAGTACCTTAAATATTGCAAAATGTAAGCAAAACCTATGGTGATTAAAATTCCCATGGTGCTTCCCCTTATTCTAATAAAATGGATGTCAGGTAAAAAATGGACTAACCAGAGGCAAATGCTCCATGGTGTTCATCTGCTCCATTTTAGGGTCATAATAAGGCAGCATTTTTTTTTTTTGTTGGGCTGAGATTACTAGAATACAAGAAGCAGCAATTACCTGAAAAGGAATCATAGTTCAAATAGAGAGTGTCTCATTGAAATACGGGTCAGGATTTGAATGACACAAATTTAAAGTAATTGGGTAAGGAAGGGGCAGAATGAGATATGTGATGGCATGAGATTTCTTTATGCATTAAGTTGTTATGATCTGGAATGCATTGCCCTAAGGGATGATGAAGCAGATTCAATAGTAACTTTAAAAAAGGAACTGGATAAATAATTGAAGAGAAAATACACCACCATAGGTAAGAACCATACCATTAGACTATTGGAATACCTCTTCCTAAAAATGTGATCAGGTCTGGAGTTGAGCGGGTCTATGCAAAATTCAAAGTAGCCAAAGTAGGTTATTTGGGAGTAAGTGCCTCTTGATAGCACAAGCAGCAACGGCTTCCATTTGCTGATGATTGAGAGTAAGCTGTTTGGGTGGTAATTCGCCAGAATGATTTATTCTGCTTTATGTGAATGGGACATAACTGGGCTATTTTCTACACTGTCAGGAAGAAGCCAATTTTACAACTGTCCTGGAAAAGTTTGGACAAAGGCACCACAAGTTCCACAGAGGCAATGCACCACACAGGTGGTGTAGCTGGTAGAGCTGCTGCATCACAGTACCAGAGACCTGGGTTCAATCCAGTCCTTGGGTGCTATCTGAGTGGAGTTTGCACATTCTTCCCGTGACTGCATAGCTTTTCTCCAGTTAGTTGGCTGCTGTAAATCCCCCCCCCCCCTTCCCCACATGTGTAGGAGTGGATGCAAAAGTAGCATAATATAGGACTAGTGTGAAAAAGGTGTTCCATCATCGGTATGGACTTGGTGGGCCAAAGGGCCTGTTTCCATGCTGTATCTTTCGATTTAATTCAGTTCTATTCTGGAGTGCTTGTCTTCACTTCTACTGCTCATATGTGGTCTGGTGCCATAGCCTTTGCTGTATCCAGTGCTTTTAGCCATTTCTTGATATCGTGTGGAGTGAATTGAATTGGCTGGAGACTGGCTTCTGTCATTGTGGGAGCTCAGGAGGAAGCTGAAATGAATCTTTTATTCAGCATTTCCGGGAAAACATGGTTTTGAATGCATCAGATTTTTATTTTGGCACTTTCATGCTAGGCCATGCCAACAGTCAAGGGTGTTCTACTGCCATATGTCCCAAAACAGAACAATGAAATATACTTACTTGCAGCAGCCCAACAGGTTGTAAATGCAGTGCTCAATCGATAACACCACAAACAGACAACCAAACAAAAACATTCCTTAAATTTAAAGACCAACTAGACTAAGTGGGACCCGTTGGGTCCCTGTCACACAGGAGGTTTGGTCCCCCAACGCAATATTCTACCACTCACCCGTAGCCCCCAACTGCACAGACGCAGCTCATTTCCCCTCATCTCGAGCACTCTCTCCACCTCCTCTTCACCCTCCCTCTTCTTTCGCCTCTCCTCCTCCCCTACCTCAAGCCCTCCCTCACCTCTCTCTCCGCCTTTCCCCTACCCTCAGTTCTCCCACCCTCCCTCCCTCCATAACTCCTCTCCCCTCCTTATCCCCCTCCTATCCCCCTATCCCCACCTCACCTCCCCCTATCCCCCCACTATCCCTCCTCACCTCCCCCACTGCCCTCCTCTCTCTCTATTCCCCACTCTCTGCCTCCCCCACTCACCCCTCCTCTACCCCCCTCCTCTCTATTCCACTCCTCCCCCACTCTCCATCCTCACCTCCACCTCTTCTTTACCCTCTCCTCCTACCCTCCCCCAATCCCTCCCTCACCTCTCCTTTTCCCTACCCTCAGTCACTCCCTCCCTCTCTCCATAACTTCTCTCCCTTCCCTACTCCCCTCCTCTCCCTCTATCCCCACTCTGTACTGGGGGTGGGGGGAGAGCTCGGAGAAAAGACGGGGGAAGAGTCATGGGGGAGAGAGGGGTATCATGGGGAGGGGGGGCAGGAGCCAGCGAGGGGGACCAGAGGGGAAGGGGCTGGAGCAGCGGGGCGTTGCGATGGCGTGTGTTTGGGACTCACAGCGGGCGCTGGACACTCTCCTCCACTGGGATCAGACTCTCCGCATTTCCGTTTGGCAACATCTTCGACTCCGCACAGGGCCAGGCCAGGCTGGGCCGCTTCCGGCCCCTCCAAAAATTGTGTCCAGTTGGAGATCTCCGCCGGCCACCAACAGCGTTCCTCAGCTCCAGTAAAGACTCGAGTGACAGGAGAAGAGGCCAATCTGCGCGGCGCTGATGGTAGAAGAAGAGATCAATCTGCGCACGCTCGTTTTTAAAGATTTTTAAACCTCGCTGACTTTTACCATATACTACCGATCGGAATGAAACTTGTTGCACTTGAGAACGGTGAGCGAGCTGTCGAAAAGTCGTAGTGCTATCGTGTACCGTTTTTGCGTAAATAGAAAAACCGCGCAAACTGGAAGAGCACAAGATCAGAGTTTTAGTTATGTACTAGATCAAGTGCAGACCCGTTGGGTTGCGTGGGGGGGGGGGGGGGGGCAGCATGTGGCATCACACACACTAACTACCACCCCACACACATGCTAACTACCCCCCTTGTTATTATATTAATATTATTAATTTGCTCCTTTTACCCTATAACCGCCCTATCCACTGACGCATAGCCCCCAACTCGCAGGAAAGTCCTGGGCGGGGGGGGGGGGGGGGGGGGCGTTAGAGAGAGAGTGGGGAGAGACAGAGAGAGAGGGGCAGAGACTGAAGGGAAAGAGACAGAGGGAGAGGGGGATGGAGGAGAGGATGGGTCGGTGAGGCAGGGAGGGTGGGGAGGAGGGGAGAGGGAGATGGGGAGAGGGAGATGGGGAGAGAGTGGGGAGGGGGAGATGGGGAGACAGTGGGGAGGGGGAGATGGGGAGAGAGTGGGAAGGGGGAGGGGATGGGAGAGGGAAGGGAGAGAGAGGGGATGAGGATGGGGTAGGGGAGGAGAGCGGGGAGGGTAAAGGAGGAGACAGGGGTAGGGGAAGGAGGTGGTAGAGGGGGAGGGGGAGGGTGGGTGAGGGGGGTAGAGAGGGGTGGGGGAAGAGAAGGGGAGAGGAGAGGGGAAGAGGGGGAGGTGAGATGAGAGGGGTGGGGAGAAGATGGGAGGAAGGGGGAGGGGAGAGGAGAGGGGGAGGAAGAGGGGGAGGGGAGGTGGAGAGAGTGGAGGGGGAGAGATAGAGAAAGAGGGGAGGGAGAGAGGTGGGGAGGGGGATGGAGAGGGGAAGAGTGGGGAGTGAGGGGGAGAGGGGTGGCAGGAGTGGTGCAAGAGAGAGGGGAAGGGGGTGGGGGGAGATGGGGGTGAAGAGCGGTGGGGGAGGGGGAGAGAGGGGGTGGGAGGGGAGGAGGGATAGGGGTGAGGAGAGGGAAATGGAGAGGGGGAGAGAGGGGGGGAGGGGAGGAGAAGGGGTTCGGGGAGGGTGTGAGAGAGGGGTGGGGGAGGGGTACGGGGAGTGGTGGAAGTGGGAGATAAGGGGGGAGTGGCGGAAGAGGGAGAGAGGGGTAGGGAAAAAGGGGTGGGGGAAGAGGGAGAAGGATGGGGGGAGAGAGGGGTGGGGGAGGGAGAGGGTGGGGAGGGAGAGGGGTGGGGAGCGAGAGGGGTGGGAGGGAGGTGGGGGAAGGGGGAGAGAAGTGGAAGAGTGGGGAGGGAGGGAGGGAGGGGGAGAGGGGTAGGGGGAGTGGTGGAAGAGGGACAGAGGGGTAGGGGAAAGAGGTGGGGGTGAGAGGGAAGGGGGGGTGATGGAGAGAGACAGGGGAGGGAGAGAGAGAGGGGGGAGTGAGAGAGGGGGGGGGAGAGAGAGAGAGGGGGGAGGGAGGTAGAGCGAGTGGAGGGGAGAGACAGGGAGGGAGGGAGGGAGGGGGAGAGAGAGAGAGAGAGGGGGGAGGGAGAGAGAGAGAGAGGGGGAGGGAGAGAGAGAGGGGGAGAGAGAGAGAGAGAGGGGGGGGTAGAGAGTGAGAGCAGAAAGATAATGGGGAGAGAGAAAGAGAAAGTGGCAGAGATAGGGCAAGAGACAGAGGAAGAGGGGGTGGAAGGGAGGAGGAGCGAGTGGGTGGGTGAGGGAGGGAGGGTGGGTGAGGGGCAGAGGGTTGGGTGAGAGAGATGGGAGGGGAGCGAGAGGGGGGGACTGAGAGGGGGAAGGGAAAGGGGGGAGGATGGGAAGGGAAGGGGGGAAGGGGGAAGGGGGAAGGGGGGAAGGGAGTGGGAGGTGGGGGTGAAGGGCGGGTGGGGAGGGGATGGGTTAGGGTCGAGAGGGGGAAGAGTGGGGAGCGAGGAGGAGATGGGGTAGTGGAGAGGGTGAGAGGCAAAGGGGGAGAGAGGGGGAAGAGTGGGGAGGGAGGGAGAGGGAGAGGGGTGGGGGCAGTCCATCTATTCCCCACTCCCTATGACCCCCACTCCTCTCTATTCCCACACTCTTCCTCCTCACCTCCCCCATTCCCCCCTATCACTCCCAACCCCCTCTTCACCTCCCCATGATCGGGCCTTAGCCCGCCCGCCCATCGCCTTATCTCTGCTCCCGATCTGCAGATCATGCTGGCGTGAGAGTGGAGCTGTGGGACCAAAGTGGAACTGTGGGACCAAAGATCCTGCTTGTGACTCTCTGGAGCGAGCAGGGGACGGGAGGGGAGCGCAGGCGGGCGGAGCTTCGTGAGCTGCGCCGGCTTCACGGAACTGACGCCTTATCTCTCCTCCCGTTCGGCAGAGCATTTTCAGAACGGGGGCGGGGGTGTATTGAGCGGGTGGGCACGCGGGCGATTCCTGCTGCGGGAGGCGCGGTGCGGCGCGAGCATAGTTGGGGGGGGTTTTGGAGCGCGCTGGTGAGTCCAGCTGCGGGAGGCGCAAGCGTAGTTGGAGGAGTGGGAGTGGGTTTGGAGAGCGTGGTCGAGTCCAGCTGCGGGATGCGCGAGCGTAGATGGAGGAGGGAGGGAGGGGGAGACACGTCCCAAAATGTTTGTGAAGTGAACTTCCATTTGGCATGGAGCAACTTTGCCATGTCCTAATTTATGCCTGTCAAACCTGGATGAAATGTCCCATTTCCACATAGTTGACGCTGAACTATTACCCTCTCATGTGGCCTCGCAAAGTATAGTGTTATCAGGAGCACAACCTACGTAGCACTCTGTATAGAATTCCTTAGAAGACTAAGGAGGTTCGTCATGTCTCCAACGACTCTTACTGTCTTCGACTGATGCACCGTAAGAAGCATCCTGTTGGGATGCATCACAGCTTGGCTTGGCAACTGCTCTGCCCAAGACACCAAGAAATTGGAAAGCGTTGTGGATGCATTCATCACACAACAAGTCTCTTCACCATCCACTTCATCTACACTTCAACGCAGCCAACATGGTCAAGGATCAGTTTACCCCAGTCATTCCCTCATCTGTCTCCTGATGTGCTAAACATATAAAAGCTTGAAACCACGTACTGTCATATTCTGGAATAGCTTCCCCTCTTTATCAGACTACTGAACAGACTTCCTATAAGCTGGGATCTGGTCCAATGTACCTCATTATGGAACTTCCACTTTTCATTTAACTTCGGAGTCACGTGAGTGACTTCATGAAGACCCCGCCAGCACGCATGTGCGACATGTTGTCGCTCGCATTTGCTGTCGACAGCTGGAGGGGGGAGTGCACTTCCCCAATAGCTCCTTCAAGAAGAAGCTTAAGGTAAGATACTAACCTTGAGCTGGTTTCCGTAGATAGTGTGTTTCTATCTACAGCATCGATGGAAGGAAAAGGAAAATCTAAACTTTCGAAGGGCCGCGGGACTCCAGAAAGTCAGCGGCCAACATCCTCGGAGCTGCCCACAACACCGGCAGCACCCGATTCACGGCCGGGGAAAAGCTGCGGAAGTTGGGGAACCTACGGAGTTAGTAGGGCCCGACTCTCCACCACAACAGACTGCACGGAGCTCCGCACAGGAGAAGGGTATTACGGACCCCGACTTCGCACTGCCATCGCCCAAAGTCAGGGCTGGTAGTAAGCAGGTACGTCCTAACGTGCCTCGCGCAGCGGCTCGTTCTACTTCCCCTCTTTTACAGGTCCCCAGAGGGCAGACCCGGGGGAGAGCTGTGTCAAAGTCGAGCCCCGCAGCTGCGGGAGGCATCGACATGCCGCCGGGGAAACCTGCTAGATTGCAGGCCGGTGCGAGTTCTGCTGTAGAGTCGGGGAGCCCTGCAGGAGCAGGAAGTACCGGCACACCACAGGGTCAGGCTGCCAGAGTGCAGGCCGGTGGCAGCGGATTTCGGTCGTGCGGCCCCGCTGAGGCAGTAAGCGACGACCATGCGCCGTCACAGACCCATGTGGTCAGAAGTGGCGGTAAGCCCGCGCAAACGTCGGGGAGCCCGGCTGCGGGAGCCAGCACCGACTCATCACCACTGCCTTCCTATCAGGCAGGCGGGCCGCTACAGTCCGAACGGCGGCGGACTAGCGGCATGTCCGCGCGGGAGTCGTACGGCCCCGCAGGAGCGGCAGCGGACAACTACCTGCCAACGGACCCTTGTCATCACCTTGACGAGGTGCGGTCCGCTGGCAGAAGCCCCAGTCGTTCAGGAGAACCTGGGGAAGTCGACTTGTCGTCTGCATATTGCGGCGGCGGTCGCATGGCCAGGATGGAGCTTATGGTGGAGCAACTACTCCAACGAGACCTGGATCGACACGAGCGTGGGGCCCAGCGGTCTAGGAGCCAGATTATGCGGCCGCCTAGTATTTCTCCCTCATCCGCCGGCAGTGCCAGAAGCCAGCAGATGGCCGACTTTGATGAAGAGGCTGCGGTAGAAGAGCCCACTGCTTCGGGAGAACCAGAAGAAGATCTGTTGGACGTAGTTTCGAAGTTTGCTAAGCCTGTGCGTTCAGGGAAACCGCTGCACCCAAAACTGGCGGTGAGTATCAATTTTCTGGCCACACACCAGCTCCAAGAACCAGGTACTCACAGAGGCCATGGAAAAATACAAGGCTCCAGAGAATTGTGTTACCCTGAACGTTCCAACCGTCAACCTACCTATCTGGGGGAACATCAGTCCCAGTATCAGGGCCCAGGAGCTCAAAATCCAAAAAATCCTGGAACTGTTGACGTCGGGCATCGCGGCGTTTGCCAGGACCCTCGATGGGGCCAATGTAACTGAAGAACAGCAGGATGCTCTCGCCCTGTTGTGCAATACCCAGTTTGAGATCAACTGCTTTTGGAAAAGCTCCATCCGGCCCACCCTCAACCCAAAATTCGCTGGGTTGTGTCGTAACTCCACCACACCACCACCAAGACAGCTGTTTGGGGAGGACCTGCCTATGCAGGTCAAAGAACTGGATGAGGAGGCCAAAACCGTGGGGCTAAGGAAACCACCATCAACAACCAGGACACAGGCATACCGAAGACCCCAACCTTACCCTACCTCCAAGCCTCGGGGTCAGCCGGATAGGGCACCCAGAGCTTATCCGCCACCCGCTCCCCAACAGCAGAAGCCTTTTTTAGGGCATGGCCAGCAGAAGCCCGCATGGAAGATGCGGCAACAGCCCTACCCAGCAACACAACGGCTGCGGAAAGCACAACACACCAGGCCCCGCCGATAACCATGGAGGTAAGGGGGTCTGGTTCTTTCAAAAAAGTAACAATTATAACTTCACAAGTAGGGGGACGGTTGCGGGCATTTTGGGGTGCACAGGGTGCGATAACTTCAGATCCCTTTATTCTACAAAGTATCCAGGGTTATGAAATAGAGTTTATTAATGGGAAACTTCCCCCTACGCAACATGTACGTCATCTCCAGTTTGCGCTCTCTCAAAAACAGATAGAGGAAGGACATGTAGCAATCTTAAGGCTGTCAGCCAAAGGGGTGATAGAAAAAAACGACACATGAACCTCTTTATTTTGTGTCCAACATCTTTACAAAAACTAAAAAAGATGGTGGATGTCGCATTATTACAGATCTAACCCATTTGAATACTTTTGTACAATATACCCATTTCAAATGGAGACATTCGAAACGACTAAACAGCTGATTTCTAAAGGGTACTTTATGGCCTGCATCGATGCATACTATACAGTGCCTATTATAGAGCATCACATGAAATTCTTAAAATTTGTCTGGAGGGGTCAATTATGGCAATATAAAGCCTTGCCCAATGGGATTACAACAGCCCCAGGTTATTTACCAAAATTATCAAACCTATTTTGGCGTCCCTTAGACAACACAATTATATCGTCATGGCATACTTAGACGATATATTAATAGTGGGGGAAACCCTTGAATTAACTGAGCTGGCAGTTACAGCTACCAAATTATTATTCGAGACGCTAGGATTTGTCATCCATCCAGACAAATCTAACTTCACCCCGTCTCAAGTCATGGACTACCTGGGATTCACTATTAACACCAATCAAATGATTGTCACTATCCCAGCCGGCAAAGCAATAGCCATAAAAGAGGCATGTAACAGCCTTGCTTGTGCCAGGGTGCCGACCATCAGACATGCTGCTAAGGTGATTGGGAAACTTGTAGCTACATTTCCAGCTGCACAATTTGGCCCATTATATTATCAAAATTTGCAAAGAGCAAAAATTTCAGCATTAAAAGCAAATGCTGGACATTTTGACAGACCTATGCAGCTGCCGATCAAGGCTAAAATTGAGCTACGATGGTGGTTTAACAATATTAGTGAGTGTTACAAACCCATCATTATCTGCAACCCATCAGTCGTGTTACAAACCGACGCAAGCGCCCAAGGCTGGGGAGCAACTGACACCACATCCAGTTGTGGTGGCAGATGGGATTCTCACGAGTCCACGCTTCTTCAGTCACAAGGTATAAATTATTTGGAAATGCTAGGAGCTTTTCATGGGCTGCCGGCATACTGCACAAATTTACATCGTACGCATATCCGTCTTCAAATAGATAATACCACTGTGGTGGCCTATATAAATCATATGGTGGTATCAGGTCAGTATCTTGTGATGAATTGGTAAACACAATTTGGCTCTGGTGTATTGAAAGAAATATTTGGATATCAGCAACCTACCTTCCAGGGAAGCTCAATACAGTGGCGGACACCAGGTCACGGGTATTCATGATAAAAGCGAGTGGATGTTGAATCCCCAAATATTTGCTAAAATTATAGCTAAATTTGGTACACCAGATATCGACCTTTTTGCGTCTAGGTTGAACCATCAGATACCAACATATGTGTCTTGGGAACCAGACCCTGGGTCAGTAGCAATGGATGCATTTTCTCTCCATTGGGGGAAATGGTTCTGCTACGGATATCCCCCATTCTGCCTCATCAGTCGGGTATTGCAGAAAATTGAACTGGATTCTGCATCAGGCATACTGATCATACCTGACTGGCCTCCACAACCATGGTACCCGGTGGTCCTCCATATGCTAAAAATTCCATGGGTACAAATTGCTAAAAGCCCCAATTTGGTCACTAACCCCATTACTGGGGAAATTCACCCATACCATGGTCATCTAAACCTGTTGGCTTGCAGGTTAATAGCAAAAGGATAACGAGGGATAAAATTGGACCATTGGAGAACCAGAATGGACAGCTATCTGCAGAGCCAAAATAGATGGGGGAGATATTGAACAATTTCTTTTCTTCGGTATTCACCAAGGAGAAGGATATTGAACTCTGTGAGGTAAGGGAAAAAAGTAGAGTAGCTATGGAAACTATGAGATTCAAAGAGGAGGAAGTACTGACACTTTTGAAAAATATAAAGGTGGATAAGTCTCCAGGTCCTGACAGGATATTCCCTAGGACATTGAGGGAAGTTAGTGTAGAAATAGCAGGAGCTATGACAGAAATATTTCAAATGTCATTAGAAACGGGAATAGTGCCGGAGGATTGGCGTACTGCGCATGTCGTTTCCATTGTTTAAAAAGGGTTCAAAGAATAAACCTAGCAATTATAGACCTATTAGTTTGACGTCAGTGGTGGGCAAATTAATGGAAAGGATACTTAGAGATAATATATATAAGCATCTGGATAAACAGGGCCTGATCAGGAACAGTCAACATGGATTTGTGCCTGGAAGGTCATGTTTGACAAACCTTCTTGAATTTTTTGAAGCGGTAACTAGGGAAATTGATGATGGTAAAGCAGTGGATGTTGTCTATATGGATTTCAGTAAGGCCTTTGACAAGGTTCCCCATGGAAGGTTGGTTCAGAAGGTTCAATCTTTGGGTGTTAATGGCGGAGTAGCAAGATGGATTCAACAGTGGCTGAATGGGAGATGTCAGAGAGTAATGGTGGATGGCTGTTTGTCAGGTTGGAAGCCAGTGACCAGTGGGGTGCCTCAGGGATCTGTGTTGGGTCCACTGTTGTTTGTCATGTACATCAATGATCTGGATGATGGGGTGGAAAATTGGATAAGTAAGTATGCAGATGATACTAAGATAGGTGGTATTGTGGATAATGAAGTAGATTCTCAAAGTCTACAGAGAGATTTGGGCCATTTGGAAAAGTGGGCTGAAAGATGGCAGATGGAGTTTAATGCTGATAAGTGTGAAGTGCTACATCTTGGCAGGACAAATCAAAATAGGACGTACATGGTAAAGGGTAGGGAATTGAGGAATGCTGTGGAACAGAGGGATCTAGGAATAACTGTGCATAGTTCCCTGAAGGTGGAATCGCATGTAGATAGGGTGGTAAAGAAAGCCTTTGGTGTGCTGGCCTTTATAAATCAGAGCATTGAATATAGGAGTAGGGAAGTAATGTTAAAATTGTACAAGGCATTGGTAAGACCAATTCTGGAGTATGGTGTACAATTTTGGTCGCCTAGTTATAGGAAGGATGTCAACAAAATAGAGAGAGTACAGAGGAGATTTACTAGAATGTTGCCAGGGTTCCAGCAACTATGTTACAGAGAAAGGTTGAACAAGTTAGGTCTTTATTCTTTGGAGCGCAGAAGGTTAAGGGGGGACTTGATTGAGGTCTTTAAAATGATGAAAGGGATAGACAGAGTTGACGTGGATAAGCTTTTCCCATTGAGGGTAGGGAAGATTCAAACAAGAGGGCATGACATGAGAATTAAGGGACAGAGGTTTAGGGGTAACGTGAGGGGGAACTTCTTTACTCAGAGGGTGGTGGCTGTGTGGAATGAGCTTCCAGCAGAGGTGGTGGAGGCAGGATCGATTTTAACATTTAAAAGTAAAGTGGATAGGTATATGGACGTGAAGGGAATGGAGGGGTATGGTCTGAGTGCAGGTAGATGGGACTAGGGGAAAACAAATGGTCGGCACGGACTGGAAGGGCCGAGAGGGCCTGTCTCCGTGCTGTAATTGTTATATGGTTATATGGTTATATGGTTATATGGTTCTAAGGAGGCCACTATTGGAGTCCGCCATATCATCCAGGGCCATGGACCTCATCACAGCATCGTGCAGGGCATCTACCAGGAAGCAGTACCTTACCCAAATCAGGAAGTGGGAAGCCTACTGCACACGGACAAATACAATTTACAACTCTGCCAAGATCCCTGACGTACTGGAATTCCTCGCGGGCCTTCATTATGATGAGGGTCTCAGCTACGGTGCCATCAATAGCGCCAGGAGTGCGCTATCCTCATACCTCAACATTGGTGTGGGTCCACACCAATTGGTGTCCAAATTTATGAGGGGTGTATTTAATACCAACCCTCCACGACCCAGATACAACATCACCTGGGATGTAGGGGTGGTGTTGGCCCTACTGAGAAGCTGGTCCCCCATGACAGGGTTACCGCTCGATAAACTCACCTTTGAAGTGGTGATGTTGATGGCACTGACCACAGCACAGTGGGTACAGACCTTGTAGAAACTGCAACTGGACAGAATGGTCTCGACCCCTGAGAAGGTAACCTTCTTCATAGAAGAGTTACTAAAGCAGCATAGACCAGGATCTACAGGGCTGCAGCTGGAATTCCGGGCATACCCCACTGATGCCACCCTCTGCACAGCCACCCATCTCCGGTATTACATCAAGATCACACGCACCATCCGGAAGATGGAGCAGGGACTACTCATCAGCCACAAGCAACCACATCACCGGGTGACTGTGCAGACTATCGCCAGGTGGCTCAGGGTGGTGTTGGGTGCAGCAGATATAGACACTAACATTTTAAAATCTCATTCTACCAGGGCTGCATCCACATCAGCGGCGAGGACCATGGAGGTGCCCATGGATCATGTCCTCGCTACCGCGGGCTGAGCCAGTGAGACCACTTTTCAATGCTTCTACGACAAGCCGGTGGCCGCCCCCACAACGTTTGCGGAACCAGTGCTGAGTGCCGTTCCGTAGTATAATTTATCCCCGAGTTAGGAGTTTTGTTATTGTTTGTATTAATAAATACTCATTACTTTTTCAGCTTGTTCAAGTCTGGAATGCATTAACATACTTCCTCCATCAGTATTGCGGCAGTGTGAGAGCATGGACGTCGTTCAGGGCATGAAATCACAGAGCTTTGAAATCTTCATGAAGTCACTCACGTGACTCCGAAGTAAAATAGTAAGATTAAACAAGAACTTACCAGTTTGAAGTTTGATCTTTATTTTATGAGGAGTTGCGATGAGGGATTTCCTGCCCTCCGCTCCCAACCCTCTATCATAACGTAAACTGGTATATTCGAGTCTCTTTAATCTTACTATCTTCAGTCATTGTTGTTATCTGTGATTTCACACCGTTGCTTTGAAGAATGTCGCGCATGCGTGCTGGCAGGGTATTCACGAAATCCCTCATCGCAACTCCTCATAAAATAAAGATCAAACTTCAAACTGGTAAGTTCTTGTTTAATCTTACTATTATTCTATATTATTTTCAATAAATGAAATGCTATGTTGGTGCAACACTATATTCTGCACTCTGACAATCCTGTCTTTGCTCTATCAGCTGTACTCCGGTTTGAATTGATTACATTCTGCATAGTATGATTTGACTGGATAGTATGTAAACAAAGCTTTTCACTGTATCTTGGTACACTGACAATGATAAGGTAATATCAATATCAATGCCAGGTAATGATCATATGAGCAATAGTTAGACTTGATTAAGGCACCCAAAGATTCATAAGGTCAAAAGGTCATAAGGAATAGGAGTAGAATTAGGCCATTCGGTCCATCAAGTCTGCTCCTCCATTCAATCATGGCTGACCAATTTCTCCCTCCTAACCCCATTCTCTATAACCTCTGACACTTGTACTAATCAAGAAATTTACCGTGTGTCAGCAGATTGCGCATTGAAAATCTGAGTGCAAGCCTTCATTTTGTTTCCATTATGCTACTCACAGTTTCTCACAGAAATTCCACCCAGACTTCAGCAATATACATTGCTGTGCAGCGAACAAGCCTCAAATAACCTGATTTTATGATCTGAAGCAAGATCTGGTGATCACCACAACACCTCTGCTCTATTGTGCGATCATGGCAGAACTGTCAAATTATCAGAAAGTACAGAAGTATATTATTCTTGTAATAAAGTCAGTGCTCAAGTTGCAAAAAGGATGTGACTCTGGGAAATGTTGCAAGCCGTTCACATTCCATAAATCGAAAAGCAGGGTACATTGCCTTGCGGACCATTTGGGGTAGTTATTCCTCTGCAAAGAAAGTTGCATTCTACTTGTTACACTGAAAAAGAGATTCATAAATCAAAGGCACATATCCAAACAAATCAATAATGCTACAGCATCAGGTTGTATCTTCCCTTCCATTATCAGGCTTCTGAAAGATCCTTCCATAAGCTAGGGTAATGTTCGGTTCACCTCTACCCCATTGAGGATATAGGATTTTGCACTACAATGTGCTACATGCTGAGAATTATAATCTCCATTCTGAATGTTCCCCTTAGCTATATCTACTGTATTTGAGTTTGAGATTGTATCTATGTATGGTATTATCTGATCTGTTTGGATAGATGCAAAACACAGCTTTTTACTGCATACATAACAATAATAAACCTAGACCATTATACAATTTATATTAGCTTTTGCAATTACACCTTTACAAATTTTGGTTCACTTTTTCAACTTGATTTTTGAATAATTTTATTAGATTGAAAACGTTTATTTTTAATTTAATGAGTATTGCAAGTAATAATGCATTTACTCTAAATGACACTGTCAATCAGTAATCGTTATGGATGTATAGTCTCCAGTTTGTGCAGCTTTGCAACATCACAGGTAAAATACATGGGTAGGTGTAATGGAACTACCTATGTACATGTATTCCACCGTTTGCAACTGATCGCTTTAACTCCTGTGACAAATGCGATCAGCCAAATGACTAACATGGAAAGTGTTTACTGAGATGCATACTGGTGTAGCAGGGTCAATGATGAGTTCATTGAATGGTGTACAAATATGTATGTGTACTAAGTATGATGAAGGAATCTGGCATGGTCTCTATAAAGTATGTTTCTGTGAATACATTTATTTCTGATTGTTGCCTGACTAGTCAGTGACACAGTGCTCCCTATTTAGTCATTAGCTTTATTAGTTTAGTTTAGTTTAGTGATTCAGTGCGGAAGCAGGCCCTTCAGCCGGACTGAGTCCGCGCCAACCAGCGATCCCATACCCCAGCACTATCCTACACACTAGGGGCAATTTACAATTTTACCAAACCTAATTACCCTACAAACCTGTGTGTCTTTGGAGTGGGGGAGGAAACCGGAGCTCCTGAAAAGAAACCCATGCATGTCACGGGGAGAAGGTACAATTTCTGTACAATTTCCGTACAGACAGCACCCGTAGTCAGGATCAAACCAGGGTCTCTGGTGCTGAAAGGCAGTAACCCAACCACTGTACCACTTGCCGCCCTAAGCTCTGAGATGGCATGAAGTGACTTTTCAAAATCTTTATTTGGTGCCTAAGTCAAAGCTGGGTGAAATGTTTAGTCCAGTCCCATACCTGTATCGTTAACTCTGAGCTACTACTCTGATGTGGTCCAGAGAGTATAGAGGAGCACAACCTATATAGCACTAAATTAAGATCATCAGAGTGATAGGCATTTGATCATGGCACCCTCAGGGTCATTTGCATTTGAAGCAGATGTGCCATGTGATATTGATTCAATTCACTTGACATGCATTCTCGTTCTACCATTCATCTTTCTCTGCACCCCCATTGTATTTGGGTTGTTTTCTTGGTTTGGACTCAACCACTGCCACATTCTCAGACTATATTGCGATGGCAAAGCTGGACTGAAGTTGGCACCACATATTACCGGTGTTGTAGATTGAAAAGTACATGGTAACATATGCACAAGCAAGATTCCAAGTATCTAAAGCACTGTGGCTGTTAGAACACTGTATCATTCAATATTAATCACACTATGAGGCTTTTTAACTACATGCATATTAACCCAAATTAAGACCACTAACATAAATTACCACGTTGTTGTGGATCTTAGCCACATAGAAAAGCACGAACCTCCCTCCAGGTGTCAATAGTAACATCTTAATATCCTAACTGTCTTCCTAAATAAATGCACAATCAGCTTTTCATAAATAAAGATAATATATATGAAATATATATGTAATGACCATGGTACAATGAAGCACAATTCACTTGTTTTAAATGCTATATGTTTACACAGACAAAATATACATAGCCAAAAATGTTCTGCAACACTAACTATCAAATTTAATCCTTGGAATTAGTTTATAATTTCTAGACTTTAGTTAGGATTCTGCTTATATCATATTTGCTCTCTCTCTCTCTCTCTCTCTCTCTCTCTCTCTCTCTCTCTCTCTCTCTCTCTCTCTCTCTCTCTCTCTCTCTATATATATATATATATATATATATATATATATATATATAGAAGAAAACCTTGTTTTGTCACACTATTTCAATTAATATATATATATATTAAATAGTTTTGTCACACTATTTCAATTAAAAAATATATAATTTTTTATATATTTATTAAATAGTTTTGTCACATTATTTCAATTAAAAAATAAATAAATATATATATATATATTAATTGAAATAGTGTGACAAAGCAAGGTTTCCAGAAGAACAAAGACATTTCTCCTTCATTGCCAACATAATAATCATTTCTGCCTTGCACACTTTGTTATGAATAATACATAAGCATTCAAGCTCTGCTTCTTCCCAAAAGGAAGTGCCTTTTCTCAGCAGTGTCACAGGATATGAGTGACTAATTCATTATTTAAACATGTCAGTGTTTGCAGCTCTTAAAATCTTTGATTTCCTTTACACTTCTTGAACTGCATAATAACAAACGTACTAACTTTAAGCTATGAACTTTACAATTTATTATATTTTAATGTGAAATGGTTATTTTTCACTACCTTGGAAACAAATGGATGCAGCATATATTAGTTCACACACACACCTTGCCTGCATTAGATGATTACCTGTAAATCTGGTCAAATTAATAGCATAATTAAGGTTTTCAGTTGGACGCACTGGTAACTCAAGGTGCAAATTGTGGCATATATCAATGCTTTGATCCCTCTTATTTAGCAGTACATTTTTCAGGAATGTGGGTAATATATAGTGTTTAAAAGTACTCAACATAATGTATAGCACCACTTCAATCTTACATGATAAATAGAAGAAACAAGTAGAAATTAAGGAGTAGGCCATTCAGCCCTTCGAACCGCCATTCAATATGATCATGGCTGATCATCCAACTCAGGTAATACCCTCTGATCCCCTGATGAACTGGCAACTACCCTCTGTGGCTTCCAGAGACTCACCACTCTCTGTGTGAAGAAAGTCTTTCTCATCTCGGTCTTATTTCCCCCTTATCCTTAAGCTGTGACCCCTTGTCCTGGACTTCCCCAAATCGGGAACAATCTTCCTGCATCTAGCCTGTCCAACCCCTTAAGCAAGTGTACTATTGTCATTTTTGCTGCTGTTGAAACTGTGTCTTTGCTTGTAACAACTTATAAAGTGAAACTCGGTGAAGGAGGTGTTGAACGAAAACCAGTAGTGGTTTACTGCTACACAGCTGTAATCAGACCTGACACTGTAGCAAAGCTTTCAATCAGGGCACTGACATTTTACCCAATTCGCCACTTAAGATGTTGTCTCCAACATACAGGATATGTTGCACTGGCCGATCGGAATGAGATTGATTTGTGACCCCTGTCCAAGCCGATGGGAAGTAAGTGTGTGTGTGTGTGTGCGGGCGTGTGCACGTGTGCGTGTGCGTATGTGTGTGTGTGTGTGTGTGTGTGTGTGTGTGTGTGTTTGTGTGTGTGTGTGTCTGTGCGTGTGTGTGTGTGCGGGCGTGTGCACGTGTGCGTGTGCATGTGTGTGTGTGTGTGTGTGTGTGTGTGTGTGTGTGTGTGTGTGTCTCTGTGTGTATGTGTGTGTGTGTGTGTGTTTGTGTGTGTCTGTCTGTGTGTGTGTGTGTGTGTGTGTGTGTGTGTGTGTGTGTGTGTGTGTGTGTCTCTGTGTGTGTCTGTGTGTGTGTGTTTGTGTGTGTGTGTGTCTCTGTGTGTGTGTGTGTGTGTGTGTGTGTGTGTGTGTGTTTTGTGTGTATTTCTACTCCTATGTGTGTGTGTGTGAGATTAGTTTAAAGGGTTACACTTCCAGAGCTAGATATTTAACAGAGACCTTGGAGTTCAATTTCTGAGTGTCAATCATTTAAGGCCTTCACTATAGATGTTTCAGTGCAGAGCTGCTCAACTGTTCCTTTATCTGATTACAGCTTCTTTTTGATCAGCATCATCATGACTCCTAGGTGGTGAGAAGTTAAACCCTGAAATCAGAGCTCAGCTGCCATAACCACAGTTTAGCAGTTTAACAAGCAGGAAATAACTCTCTTGATTACTCTTATATACTAGGCGGGTGGTAATCAGAAAATTGCAATGTAATGACACAGAAAACACAGAAGGCATGTTTTACTAATTTGGAGATGATCTTATTCATGAAGGGGTACTATTCAGGAAGGTAACAGTTTAGAAACATGAGACAGGAGACTGTCATTCAGCCCCGGGTCTGTTCCACTCCTCACATGGCTACTCTGAATCCTGACTCAATCCATCTGCCTCTGTGTCCTCATCTCCCTATAATGGTAATTTTATCTGCCCTCAACTCTCATGTTGCTTTTGAGACCGACAGACCACTATTTGAATTGTTGTCAAATTGGATTATTTAAAATAACTCATGCTGTTAAAAGTAACAGGACCTGTATCTAATTCTCACATCCAGGAGCCCCATCTGCAAATCCTCTCCACCTTCAAAAGTTGCTCTCATGCGTGTTATACATTGAAACCTATACACTGAAAAGGACTCACCAGGAACTGCAGATGCTGGAATCTTGAGCAAAATATAAAGTGCTGAATAAACTCAGCTGGCCAGGCAGCATTTGTGGAGGGAATGGACAGATGATGTGTCAGGTCTATAAGACCATAAGATGTAGGAGCAGAATTAGGCCATGAGTCTAATCTGCCATTTGATCATGGCTGACCCATTTTTCCCTCTCCACATCACTCTCATGCCTTCCCCCATAAACTTTGATGCCCTTACTAATTCAGAAATTATCAATTTCTGCTTTAAAAATACCCAATGAATTCCACAGATTCACCACCCTTTGGCCTGAGTCTGAAGAAGAGACCCAAGCTGAAATATCATCTGGCCATTCCTTCGCTTGATCTGTTCCTCCAGGACTTTGTGCTTTTACCACTGTGAAATGTTCATTATCTGAAATTATAATCTTTGGTTGTGTTTGGCACTCATGGCATCAACAGACAGAGTCTGAGCCTGATTCTGTCTTGCTGTGGCATTTTGCCCTTTGTGAACTCCTAGACATAAAATAGAAAACAGGTGCAGTAGTAGGCTATTCGGCCCTTCGAGCCAGCACCGCCATTCAATGTGATCATGGCTGATCATCCAAAATCAGTACCTTGTTCTTGCTTTTTCCCCATATCTCTTGATTCTGTTAGCCCTAAAAGCCATATCTAACACGCTCTTGATTACATCTTGAATAGACTGAGCTTCATCAGCTGCTGCTGATGTACCATGGCGCATGACTTGAAGCAATTGAAAACCGCTCCTCTCCCTCAGAACTCAGATTTTAGGCTCATTCATTCAAAATATATGTCATGTTCCATTTTGTTTAGTTTAATTTGAAGATACCACATGGAGACAGGCCCAACAAGTCCACCCAACCTTTAATCACATTGACACTAGTTCTATTTTATCCGAATTTCCCATACACTCTGGGGATCATTTTGAACAGCCAATTAACCTACAAACCTATCTCTGGGATGTTGGAGGAAACCTGAACACCTGGAGGAAACCCAAGCGGTCAAATGGAGACTGTGCAAACCCCAGACAGACGGCAGCCGAGGTTAGGATTGAACCCACATATCGGGGTTGTAAGGCAGCAACTCTACCAGCCGCTATCTGCAGTTTAGTTGGTCTGATTTTAAATAGAGAATATTAATATCCACTACCCCTTTCCTTTCGATATAATTATAATTTATCTTTATGTCATTGTCTTTGCAATTTTTTCAGTTATTTTATGTTCCTTCAATATATTCACATACCCCCAGTCCCTTGGGACCACAGTGCTGTTTGAACTTTGGTGGGCTACATTATTTTGTTGTTGTCTCTTAATTTGTTTTTTTACAATGGATTATTTATTCAATTTTTGTATGAACTGGGAAAAGGCAACCCAAGCACATAGAAGATCACTGTGACCATTAGACCTATTGCCCAATACCCTCGCTTGCATGCAAACAATCATAGTGAAGTGGTGAGGGAGGGAAATATTGATATCTATACCTTTACTATCTATAAATAATACATCATAATAATTGTACCCATGAAACATTTTCACTTGGTGTTCTCTTGATTTCTTCATTGATTATTCTGCACATCAGCTCTGAACTTATCCTGTGTATTATTGCCAATATACGCATTGGCCCTGCAATGCATTCAAATAGACAGATGCTAAGCATTAAATCAGGCTTTCAATCAATTTGTTTCCAAGATTGTTTTTAACTGTGAACTGGACATGACAGTTTTTGTCCTGGCTAAGATGGGAGTAGATAACTTGTAAAATATCAAGTAATTTTATGCAGCAAATATGAATGTACAGCTACAGCATTAAAGTGGGTTACTTTAAACTTCTAATACAGTGTTTGACAGCATGAGCAATGGTGTCCTGTATCACGGCATGAGTAATAAGCCTAATTTAATAGCAGATTTTCTGTAATTCTGCAGTTGGCCAGATATTTTGGCACTACAGGCAATGTGTTAAAGCTAACACAACATGCTGCAACCCATTTATTCAGAATAATGAATTCTAATCATGCAAAAAGCCTTTAATTTCTCTTTATTTTTTAAATGTTTCAAATGCCAGTCATTTGCATTTGTTTTTGATTGTACACAAATGTGGTACTTTATTGCTCTCCACGAGTGTTTAATGCAGTTCCAATTGTCATGCTAATTTATGATGCTTGAACCAAAGAGCCAGCATGAAAGAATTACAAAATCTATTCTAATCAGATTAATTGTATGGAGAATTGCATTACAGTGCAAAATCCACAATCACAAGATACACCCTTGCAACACAGCTTCAGTTGTCTAGCTCCTATTAATCTTGATAATTAAGATGCACAAGCTTTGATCTACACGGTGCTACAGTGTGCTCAAATATATTTAAAAAAATTATGCGTTGGAAAATGATAGAGACAGAACAACTACAAGCCCTGTTGGTCACCGAGCAGCATCTTTTTACCTCATAGGTGCTGACAGGAGATTTGAAACTTCGCAAATTTGCAGATGACACAAAGCTGGGTGGCAGTGTGAACTGTGAGGAGGATGCTATGAGACTGCAGGGTGACTTGGACAGGTAGGGGGAGTGGGCAGATGCATGGCAGATGAAGTTTAATGTGGATAAATGTGAGATTATCTGCTTTGGTAGCAAAAACAGGAAGGTAGATTACTATCTAAATGGCGTCAAGTTGGGAAAAGGGGAAGCACAACGGGATCTGGGGTCCTTGTTCATCAGTCTATGAAAGTAAGCATGCAGGTACAGCAGGCAGTGAAGAATGTGAATGGCATGTTGGCCTTTATAACAAGAGGAGTCGAGTATAGGAGCAAAGAGGTCCTTCTGCAGTTGTACAGAGCCCCAGTGATACCACATGTGGAGTATTGTGTGCAGTTTTGGTCCCCTAATTTGAGGAACGACATTCTTGCTATTGAGGGAGTGCAGCGTAGGTTTACAAGGTTAATTCCCGGGATGGCGGGACTGTCATATGCTGAGAGAATGGAGCGGCTGGGCTTGTACACTCTGGAGTTTAGAAGGATGAGAGGATATCTAATTGAAACACATAAGTTTGTTAAGGGTTTGGACACGCTAGAGGCAGGAAACATGTTCCCGATGTTGGGGGAGTCCAGAACCAGGGGCCATAGTTTAAGAAAAGGGGTAAACCATTTAGAACGGAGATGAGGAAACACTTTTTCTCACAGAGAGTTGTGAGTATGGAATTCTCTGCCTCAGAGGGCGGTGGAGGCCGGTTATCTGGATACATTCAAGAGAGAGCTAGATAGGGCTCTTAAAGATAGCGGAGTCAGGCAGGAACTGGGGAGAAGGCAGGAACGGGGTACTGATTGGGGATGATCAGCCATGATCACATTGAATAGCGGTGCTGGCTCGAAGGGACGAATGGCCTACTCCTGCACCTGTTGTCTATTGTCTATTGAAACCTGTACCTTGTATCTTAAATTCCTCCATCTACTAAAACACCATGAAACAAAAAGTACAACTAAAACTAAAACAAAGAAACAAATGTTTCACTTTATAGAACATTGATACTTTGAACTGTAGTGGATTATGTACAACGTACCACTTTTTTTGTATCATTACCCGCTCATTACCTTGATGCCACTGTAAATCTGAAACCAGAGTGTACATGAATATACAAAGTCTTGCACATCAAGTTGGTATCAAATTTACTGAAAATATTTAAATTAGGGTTGGGCCCCATAACATTTCTGGATCATACAAATGATCCCCTGATGGCACAAGTCAACCATTAAACCTCAATTGAAGCAACTGCAAGAGGCCTCTTTTATTAAAAAATGATATTATTCAATTTGAATTCATTTTCTGTGGACATTGCATCCATTTGAGCATATTTTGTTCTCATTTCTACATTGCTTCATCATAAAAGAACATGCTTTAATAAACTTCACAGCTAGATCTGCTGGTTCCCAAAGGGATGATATTTAATTTTAACCTACCCTTATGGATCGTCCTAAAGACTACCCATCAGCATTTGCAGTTTTTTAGAGGCAACTGATCGGCAGAGCTTTGGCAGGACGTTCAGTGTTACCTTAAGATACTTAGAATCTATCCTTGTTTACTGTTTCAAGTGTATAATGGATAATCACATCTGCACAGGCACTAAACGGCAATGAAGCTGTGCCTGTGAATCGAAATTCAAATGAATTTGGCAGATGAGCTGATCAAATGTTTTGCACTCTCTTTAAATTTCATTTCCCTCAAAACTGAGACTGAGGAACATTGGGCAGAGTGTTGATCTGTCATGAACTGGTCTGAATCTGCTTTCCAAAATAAATGTTGACCTCAATGAATTTTGAAGAAGACCGACTAACTATTTTGTAAATTCTTGTGTTCTAATCTAGAAGTAATTTTACGTGTATAGTGAGACATTGACCAAATGCAATGAATTGCATTGGACCAGTTCAGATAGACATCTTGTTTGGCATGACGTGCCTGCTTCCATGCTGTAAAAATATATGAGATAAAAGACGGACTAAAAATTAATAAAGTGTACACAGTCCTTAAAATAAATGAACACACACTCCCCAGATAAATTATATCCAAGGTTGCTGAGAGAAGCAGTTTAGACTGTGAACATCCAAAGGTTCTGTAGGTACTGGGGTTGCGTGTCAGGTCTAAGAAATATTCCAGTCTTTCAGAAATTGTGCAAGGATAAAGTCAGTAACTACCAGTTTAACCTTAACACTGGGGAAATGTTTAGAATTGATAATCACGGATAGAATGACTTTTCCCTTGAATAAGTGTGGATTGATTCGTGAAAACAAAATGGATTTATTAGAAGCAAATGGTGTTTAACTCTCTTGATGGAATGTTTTGTTTCGATAAGTTATGAAATTAAGTTGATTTGAAGTAATGCAAATGTTAAAACGTTGGTTTAAAAGGTGTCATCCCGTAAACTTTACATCGTGACTCAAGCCCATGGAATAAAGGGATTGTAGCAACATGGAGATGAGATTGGCTCGTTGACAAGAAACAGAGAATGTTAGTGAACAGTTATTTATCACAGTAGTGTTCCCTTGGGTTCATCCTAGGATCACTGCTTTTCTAAAACCGTATCAATAACCTTACATTTGGATATATGTGGCATAAATTGGCAATGATGCAGGGAAAGGCAGCACTGTGAACTATTTGTAGGATAGTAATAGATTGCAATGGAATATAAACCGACTGGTGGAATGGGTGAACTCATGGTGGATGAAATTCAATGCAGAAAAATATACTTTAACATTTCATGGGATTGCATTGGAGATTTAGAAAGATATTGCCAGGAATGGAAAATTTTAGCTATTAGGAAAGATTGGAGAGGTTGGAGATGTTTTCTTTGGAACAGAGAAAGCTGAGCAAAGATTTAATTGAGGCGAATAAAATTATGAGGAGCCTGGATTGAATAAATAAGAAGGCTAATGCATGAAAAATCAGAGAACATCGTTTAAAATAGTTGGGAAGGATTAATAGGGAGATGAGGTACACCAATTATATTGAGAGGATGATACAAGCCCGATACCCTTCCCTGAAAGGATGGTAGAGGAAAAAACCCTCACCATATATTTAAAAAAAATGTTTGGATGTGTACATTAAGAACTGTGACCTCAAGGGCCACAATTGTTGAAATATCAGATTAGATTGAGCTGCACCTGAACTCATACTCCACCAATAGGAGAAGGGTTTCGGCCCGAAACATTGCCTATCTCCTTCGCTCCTTAGATGCTGCTGCACCCGCTGAGTTTCTCCAGATTTTTGTGTATCCTCCACCAATAGGCCTCTTTTGCATAAGTGCTGGGACTTTGAGATTTGACTCTGTAACCCATTGAGGCATAGAGAAGAAGCCTTGAAGATACAATGGGGTGTGACAACATCATGAATACGTATCCAGATGACTTATCTAAAGGCTTATCTAAAGGCCAGAACAAATGAACTTTGAGATCTGTTCAAGACCTCCCTGGAAAATTAAGTACGATTCGAATAGGAAAAGTCATGGCTGATCAACTTCAGCATGTTTTTTCAGCAATAAACCCATATCCCTCGATCCCTTTAATGTCTAGAATTCTGTTGGTCTCTGTTTTTAATGAACACTCAACTAAGTGGGGCCTGTTGGGTCCCATTCTCACACGGGAGGCCTGGTCCCCCAAAGCAATATTCCACCACTCACGCATAGCCCCCAGCTGTGCAGGCGCGGCTGATGGGTTCCCGTTGCGATGCCCCTGATCCCCCCTCCTCCCTCACCGCCTACCCACTCCACCCCTTGCCCTCCCCCCCCCCCCCAACCTCCCCCAGCTCTTAGCGGCTCTCCGGCGGCGCAGCCATTCCCACTCATTGGGTTCTCATTGTGACGCAGAACATGCAGGTATTATGTGCAGTCAGGGGCCCGGGGGGCGTGGGGGTTGGGGGGTTTGGGGGATGAGGGGTGTGGGGGAAGGGGGTGTGGGGAAGGGGGTGTGGGGGATGTGGGGGGAGGGGGGTGTGAGGGTTGTGCGGGAGGGAGGTGTGAGGGAGGGGGTGTGTGTGGGGGGGTTGTGTGTGTGGGGTGTATGAGGAGGGGGGAGTGGCGGAAGGGGGTGTGTGGGGGAGGGGGTGTGTTAGGGAGGGGGAGGGGGTGTGTGGGGGAGGAGGGTGTGGGGAGGAGGGGTGGGGGGGAGCAGGGGGGGGGGAGTGGGGTGTGGGGGAGCGGTCTGGGGGAGGGGATGGGTTTGTGTGCGGGAGACATGTGGGGGGAGAGGGGTTTGTGGGCGAGGTAGGGGTGTTGGAGGGAGGGGGGTTGTGGGTGGGAGGGGGAAGGGGGTGTGTGAGTGCAGCGGCTCCCGACTCCAAGCACACTCACCGGTGCCAGGACCCAGCTCCAGACTCATTCAGTGGCTCCCGTCCCCGGCTCATGACACACTCAACGGCTCCCGGCCCCGGCTGTACCCTGCGGCTCCCGGGTCGTCGTGGTGGTCACCGCTTCCGCCTGCGGAACACAGCCCCCGCGCGCAAACACAGCCGCCGCCTGCCCGCGAACACAGCCCGCAAACACAGCCCCCGCACCTGCCCGCCCCGCCCGCGAACACAGCCCCCGCCCCGTCCGTGAACACAGCCCCAACCCGCCCGCCCATGAACACAGCCCCTGCCCACACTCTGCTCACTCCGCTCCTTCAGCTTTATTCTCGCCGCCGGCAATTGACAGTGAAGGAGCGTCGCCGTACAGGCGAATGACAGAAGAGAAGACCAATATCTTTTGTAATATCTCACCGATCAGAACAAAACTTGATCCACTTGCAGCAGAGGAGAATGGTGAGTAAGGTGGTGAAAAATGGTAGTGCTCTAGGGTACCATTTTTGAGCAAATTTTAAAACAACGCAAACCGGAAGAAGACACGATGAGAGTTTTATAAATATATATAGACAAGTATTAAGCATAATACATTCGAAGGTTCACCACCCTCTGTTTAGTTTCGTATTTTAGTTTAGAGAGACAGCATGGAAACAGGCCCTCGGCTCACTCCAACCTACCAACAATCACCTGTACACTACACAACTCACCTGTGCAATATCCTACACACTCGGGAGAATTTACAGGTCAATTAATCTACAAAGCTTCAGGTGTTTGGAATCTAAGAGTAAACCGGAGCATCCAGAGAAAGCCAACCCGGTCACGTGGAGAACTGCGTACAGACTCATAGTCAGAATCGCACCTGGGTCACTAGCACTGTGAGGCAGCAACTCTACTACTGTGCCCCTGTGACGCCCTCTGAGTGAAGACGTATATTCTCTTCTTGGTACGAAATGGCCTTTCCCTTCCTTTGAAATGATGCCTAATCTCCTGAGCCAGAGGAAATATCTTCCTTACATCCAAACTTTACACCCTTTAGGGTATATATTTCAAAGAAATCTCCACACATGACTTTTAAGAATACAACGCTAACCTATTCAATCTCTCCTAGTGAGGAATCATCTGGAGATTTTATGCTGCAATTCTTCCATAGTAAGTGTAACCTGTCTTTGGTAACAAGGTCCCACATTGCACAATACTCCAGGTGTGGTCTTGCCAATGCCAATACAATTATACTAGGAGTTCCTTACTTCTGCTTTCAAATCCTCTCATAATTAATGCTAATACACTAATTCGGGCCAGGACCATTCTTCAGACTGAGTGTAAGGGGGAGAGGAAAGCTGGAAGATGGGCAGGACAGGACCTGGAGGGTAATAGGTGGATACAGTTAAGGGGGATGGGGGGTCATAGGCACATGGTTGGATATAGGCTAGTGATTAAAAGACAGGAGGTGTGAGACAAAAGGATTGATGAGTTGTGAATTGTGAAGCCAGAGGAAGGAATGCGAGTCCAGCTGCGGCACAGGATTGTAGGAGATAACTGCTTTGCAAGAGGCAGGGTGACAGGATGTGTGGTCCAGATAATCGTGGAAGGCCGTAGATCTGTGGTAGACGTCAGTTGATAGTCTGTCCACTCTGATGGAGACCGAGAGATCAAGAAGGAGAGGAGAGATGTCAGAGATAGTCCAAGTGAAATCCAAGAGGGCAGGGTGGAAGTTAACGGTATTGTGAATGAAATCAATGAGTTTGGCAAGAGTGCAGGAAGCAGCCCCAATGCAGTTGTTGTTGGAGAAAGAGTTGGGGAATGGCGCAAGTGTACATTTGGAACAAGGACTGTTCGACGTTACTGACTATAAGGTAGACACAGTTGGAGCCCATTTGCAGCCAGATGGGCAAGTAACTGTTTTTGTTGTGGCTTCTTTTAGTAAGCAGCATCTGCAGTTCCTTGTTTCCACAAGAACATTTTACTTCCTTTTAAACTTCTCACCATTTAATAAATATCCTGTTGTTCTGTTCTGTCCACCAAAATAGATTATTTGAAAATTTACTATAGTGTTATATTTGCCATGCTCTTGTCTGCTCATGCAGTTTGTTTGTATCCCCCTAAAGCCTCCTCTAGTGTTTAGATTTGTGTAGTGTGTTGCTTATGCTGTGAAATCTGGGTGATGATGTATGCTGTTCAATGATCTGAGTAGATCTTAAAATTCAATTTAAACAATAAAAGTTGTGGAATAGGAGTGGTGGTGTGGAGAGGAATCACGTGTAATCACCAAATGGATCTGTCCTGAGCAGCCAGAAAGAAAGTTATCTAACGATGAGGAATTCAATACTGAATTCTACAGACTGGATTTTATTTTCCAAAATGCTCTCTTTCTCTTGGTGTTAGTCAGACAATTTGCATAATCTCAACACATTTCCTTTTGGATATGGTGACTACAATATCAACATTTTGGAATTCACAGCAACTTTGTCAATTTTATATATTTAAAATATATTACACACACACACACACACACGCACGCACACACACACACACACACACACACGCATACAAACTCACACACACACAGCCATACACACACCCATACACACACCGACAGAGAGACAGACACCCACACACACACCAACACACAAACACACAAACAGCCCCATACACACACACACACACACACACAGACAGACAGACACATAGAAACACACACACAGCCCCACACACACAAACACACGCAGCCAGACACACACACACACACACACTGACACACAGATGGACGGATGGATGGACAGACAGACAGACAGACAGACAGACAGACAGACAGACAGACAGACAGACAGACTACCTTTGGCCCAACTTGCCCACACCAACCAACATGTTCCTGCTACACAAGTCCAGGGGAATCCAGAACCAGGGGTCACAGTCTAAGAATAAAGGGGAGGCCATTTGAAACTGAGATGGGGAAAAAATCTTTTCACCCAGAGAGTTGTGAATTTGTGGAAATCTCTGCCACAGAAGGCTGTAGAGGCCAAGTCACGATGAATTTAAAAGAGAGTTAGATAGAGCTCTTGGGGCTAGCGGAATCAAGGGATATGAGGAGAAAGCAGGCACGGGTTACTGATTGTGGATGATCGGTGCTGGCTCGAAGGGCCAAATGACCTCTCATTGCACCTATTTTCTAAGTTTCTATGTTAGGATAGTCCCAGCCTCAATTGCCTCCACTGGCGGCTTGTTCCAAACACCCACCACCCTTTATGTGAAAAAGTTACCCCTCAGATTCCTATTAAATCTTTTCCCCTTCATAGAAACATAGAAATATAGAAACACAGAAAATCGGTGCAGAAGCAGGCCATTCGGCCCTTCGAGCCAGACAGCCATAACCTTGAATATAGGTGCAAGGCACCTTGAACCTATATCTTCTGGTCCTCAATTCCCCAACTCTGGGCAAGAGATTCTGTGCATCCACCTGATTTTTCACCTCATGATTTTATACACCTCTATAAGATCACCCCTCAGCCTCCTGTGCTCCAAGGGATAGAGACCCAGCCTACTCAACCTCTCCCTATAGTTCACACCCTCTAGTCCTGGCAACATCCTCATAAATCTTCTCTGAACCCTTTCACGCTTGACAATATATTTCCTATAACATGGTGCCCTGAACTGAACGCAATATTCTAAAAGCGGTCTCACCAACATCTTATGCAAGTGCAACATGACCCCCCAACCTCTATACTCAATATTCTGACTGATGAAGGCCAATGTGTAAGATGTGATAGATGTAAGAATCTGATAATAGTGAGAATGTTATTGTTCCATTTCAGGACATAAGTTAATGAAACACTCTTGACTTGACAGGGCCACAGAATTGCTTAATTAGAAGAGTGAAAGATCGTTAAGGTACAGTGAGATTTATTTTCGCAGGAGAGGGATTAAAGCATGGCGTGGCTGAATTGCACTCTAATGAAGATGATCACTTCTGCAGAGACTCACTTAAGTGCGGCGATTTGGCTCAGACTTTGGCTGTGTAACAAAGGTACCATTCACATTGTTGAGTGAGAGTAAAGAGAGCTGTACTTTGTACCTGCCAGTGATTACCTAATCCATCTATGCTTGACACTGACACTGGATGTATGCGGTGGTGGAGTATTCACTTCTCCATCACTAACAGTCTTTACCCTGCCCAGCACAATGACTTTTTCTTCGAAATTTCTTAAAGGAGTCAACCTTCAACATATTCCGAGTGCATTTCTATTAATTTTAGATTCTGACATTAAAGTGTTCGTCATTCTAAATACATTTCACTCACTGCCTTCATGGACATTTAGTACATTAATCAGGCCAGAGAAGATCAACCACACATTCATAAAGAGATTTCAGCATTCAAGTGGCACAGCTATCCATCAAAACTAGTCAAGTCAGAGATGATGAGCTTCAAAGTCAGGACTCTTTTACATTCATGTTAATTATTGATGCTACTCACTGGGTGCTGTATTTCTTTTTCAGATTGTTTATAACTGCAAGACAACATACAAAATAGCACAATACAATTTTGGAGCAAAGATTTTTTTTAGAACAGAAATGCAAAAAACTGAAACATTTATACTGAAGTTATTGGACAATGAGAGGCATTAACCTCAACCACAGTTAAAGTGTTCCTCTTCAATCAACAAAATGTTTAAATCACTCAGTTATTGTTACTTTTATGCGTTATATTCAGTGGTTATTTTTTAAACCTTTCACAACAGTGAGTATTTTGAAGAAAGCAAAGTGTTTATTATGTCGGTAATGGGGTGAGATTGGATTTATACCAACGCATACAGCGCTAATCTAATCCCAATGGCGTTCTTCTCAAAGAAACTGTCCAAACTCTATCGCCCACCACCCCCCATCCCCCACCATTATCCCACAAGCTTTTTTCCTCCAGCAGATATTTATCCTGTTTTCTTCAGAAGACACTCTTGACTCAATATCCACACCTTACAAGTCAGTGGATTCTGAATCCTAACCATTTGTTGATTGAAGTTTCTCAGCATAACACATTAAATTCTTCTGTTCATCGTCTTAAATCAATGTCCTCTAATAATCAATCCTTAAGCCACAGGGGTGGTGCAGTGGCACAGCTGGTAGCTACTGCTTTACAGCGCCAGAAACCTGGGTTTTATCCTGACCTCGGACGCTGTCTGTGTGGAGTTTGCACGTTCTCCCTCTGACTGCCTGGGTTTCCTCCAGGTGCTTCGGGTTTCCTCCCACATCCCAGAGACGTGCGGGTTTGTACCTTAATTGTCCTCTGTAAGTTAACCCTAATGAGTAGGGAGTGGATGAGAAAGTGGGATAACATAGAACTAGTGTGAGCATGTGATCGATGGTCGGGTGTACTCACTGAACCATAGGGCCTGTTTCCGTGCTGTATCTCTAAACCAATAGAATTTTTTTTTTCTATTTATTTCCTTCATCGAAGTCTTCAAACAATTCTATTCTTCTTGCCATCTACTTGCAGGAGAATAATTGTGCTTTATCCATTTACCTCTGGATTCACTCGAGTGAATGATTTCTGCACTCTCTGCAAAGTCTTTAGGTCCTCCTTTAATTGTTGACTCAGACCTGAATACCATTTGATACACACTCATCTGGGCACTACTTCAGTGAACAAACCCATAGCAGACCCATGCAAATGTTGTGGTTTATTTACAGAAACCACTTTACGTATCGCAGCACAATTTTTGTTTGTTAAGAATATTGATGCTGCAATAAAGTGTTGTCCAAGGAATAAATATAGTGACATGGTTTTCTGCTGAAAGCCCTGGAATCTTTATGCTTTATTAGCTGCTTTGTAACAAAAGCATCTTTCTACTTTCAAAGATATGTACACACCACTCTCAGATCCCTTTCTTCTTAGGCCGTGGTTAAAATTGTTTTGTACATAAAGCAAATAGTACTCTGCCATGTGAGTCAGAAGCTTAATTTTGTTTGTTCATGGGATGCAAAAACTGCAAGCAATTCTAACTCATCTTTAATTGAGTACTGAATTGAGGTAGTTAAAAGTCAGAGGAGACACTCACGAAACTGCAGATGCTGGAATCTTGAGCAAAACACAAAGTGTTGCAGGAACTCAAGAGGCCAGGTAGCGTATGTGGAGGGAATGGAAAGATGACATTTTGGGTCATGACCTTTCTTCAGTGTGAAGAAGGGTCTTGATGTGAAACGTGTCTCCACAGTGCCTGACCCACTAGGTTCCTCCAGCAATGTGTGCTTTAGTTTAAATGTTAGCTCCTGCTCTGGATGAGGATGGCAGATTACCTTCTCTAAAGAGCATTGGTGAGCCAGATGTTTTTTTTATAACAATCTAGCTGTTTCATAGTTACAATTGCAAGATACCAACTTCTGTTAACACTTTTATATTTGTCTTAATTTTAATCCCCAGCTATCATGAAAGGATTTGAATTCATTGTTCTGGATCAGTGATCCAGAATAATCAGTTCTTTGTTTCTAGTTTTTTTTGCATGTTGTTTTCTGTTTTTCTTACGTTCAAATTGTCCCTAATGTGTGTAGGATAGTGTTAATATGCAGGAATAGCTGGTAGGTGCGGACTCAGTAGGCCGAAGGGCCTGTTTCAGCACTGTATCTCTAAAACTGAAACTAAAATAAAAACTTACCTCCAGTCCAAAAACAACCATTTATCACACGGCGGTACACAAAAAGCTGGAGAAACTCAGCGGGTGCAGCAGCATCTAAGGAGCGAAGGAGATAGGCGATGTTTCGGGTCGAGACCCTTCTACATTTATCACACGGCACTAGGGCTACATTGCAGTGAGGTGGTACAGATTTGGTGGACTGAATGGCTTCCTTCCCTGCTGTAACATATCTATGATTCTGTCTTCTGGCTCCCCCGTGACATTCCAGTGTTGCACTGCGCAAAGACTAATTGTAACTTTTGCATTGTGCTGCAACATGCTGTCAAACGTATATTCGTCAAACAGGTCATGAGCTATACTCGCTAAAAATTAAAAATGACTTGTCAAGCATGATTTCCCTTCAGTAAAACTATTTGACTGCCCAACCAGCCCATGAGTTTTCATGCACCTTTTGATCAAACGCAAAATAATTTTCTTTACTGCAGGTGCCAGGCCGACAGGCTCATGTTTCCTTCATCTCTACCCTCCTCTGTTCAACAGTCAGTTCTACTTTGGTACTTAAACCACTGGGACCAGATGTTAACTGGCTTTTAGCCGATTAATTTCCTCTACTAATATTCCTTATTTTAAGTTCTTTTCATTAGACCATGGATTCCCTACAGCTCCAAGTATATTTTATATGTCTTTTATTTGAAGACAGATACTACATATTAATGGCAGTCCTGTTACCTTACTCTCCATTTTATCAATTCTCGTCTCAGCTTTTGAAACCTATTTCCTTTGGCTGATCTCTTTCTTCTTGTAAATTTGTGAAAGCTTTCTCAATCTTATTTTTTTTAAAATATATTTCTGGTTAATTTAGCCCTTTCCTTTTTCTTTCCTTGTTATTTTCTTGGCTATTTTCAGAAGTTCAAAACCCAATCCTCAGGTTCTTTTTTATAACATAATAATTGTATTATTTTAATCCAATACTATCTTATGTTCTTCAGGTATTCAATTTGTTTATTTTTTAATTCAACTATTGAGATTATTAGTTTTAAAGGCTTGCTTTTGCCCTCTTATCATCATATCTGTAGCACTGATTTCCCTCTTCAACTTGTAAAATGTAATTACATCACATGAGGTCAAGATACCAAGAAGCAAGGCTCTTTGATCACAGTGAACTCAGGAAGTGCATTTTAGGCAATGCTATATCTCTCATGTTACCATGTTAGGGTAATAGAAAGAGTAAAAAAGAAGAGCGCATCTACTGCTGCACTGCTCCGGTAATTCAGGTTCAATCCCCGACCCAGGTGGTGTCCGTAAGGAGTTTGCATGTCTTCCTTGAGAGAACATACAAACTCCTGGTTCTCTGAATTTTTACTACATCACACAGACATGATACTTGCAGGTTAATTAGTTATTGTAAAATACCCCTCCCGGAGGTGGGTGACAGGAGAGCCTGTGGGGTGGTGATCATCTTATGAGAGAGAAAAGGTTGTATTCTTGAGAGAGAAAATATGTATTTAAGAGAGAGTTAGATGTAGGTCTTAGGGCTAACAGAATCAAGGGATATGGGGAGAAAGCAAGAACGGGGTACTGATTTTGAATGATCAGCCATGATCATATTGAATTGCAGTGCTGGCTCGGGGCTGAAAGGCCCTACTCCTGCACCTATTTTCTATGTTTCTATGTTTCTATGTTAGTGAGATAAATTGGGGAATGGGACTTGTGGAATGCGCTGGAGTGCTACCTAATGGTCTCTTTCTACACTGTAAGGTGATATCCTATTTAAGTTCTCCAGCGGTAGAGAACCTATGTAGATTTAAATTGGTAGACGAGAGAAAGAAAATTGTGGAACTTGTGAAAGAGAACTCGATGGATGATATCGGTCTCAGTGACAATGAATGTTATGAGCTCCAGGCACTTGTTTTTTGGAGAAAACATTGGAGAGAACGGGGCATGAAAAGTACAGGCAATAAAACAAACAAAATAAATTACTGGCAGCGATGGTGCAGCGATAGAGTTTTTCCCTCACAGTCAGAGACTCGGGTTCGATCCTAACTACGGGTGCTTGTCTGTACAGAGTTTCTACATTCTTCCCGTGACCTGCGGGGGCTCTGATTTCCTCCCACACTCCAAAGATGTACAGGTTTGTAGGTTAATTGGCATGGCACAATTGTAAATTGTCCCTAGTGTGTGTAGGATAGTGTAAGCGTGTGAGGATCGCTGCTCGGCGCGGACACACTGGGCCAAAGGGCCTGATTTCGCGCTGTATCTCTAAACTAAACTAAAAATAAACCTAAAATCAGAAACAGCTATAGAACATGCTAGTAACACTCAGCAACACAGGCAACATCTGTGGTGAGGCAAACTGAATTATTATTTCAGGTTGATGACTTTTCATCAGATGTAGAAATCATTACTTAGACTGTGTCCAAATTTCCCTTATAAATTTACCCCAATTGCTTATGTACAGGGTACATGTGGAAATGATTTACACAACCTTTGATGCCGTGCCTGATGTTTTGTGGTTCCAATCATTATCCCACCCTCTTTGTTGTATTCCTGGCTGATTTACGATTGATGTTCTTCGCTTGGCCGATAGATTTCTGTGGCCATTATGTATGCAATGCTATATCTCTCATGTTACCATCATCCTTCAGCTAGTCATATAATATCTTTTCAATAATGATTTATATTTAAATGATGGGAAATTCAGTGACACTTAAGCTTCAGAGAGATATTAAACATTAGCAATTCCAGCTCTGTCTCTACCAACGATTAAAATTTCAATAGATAAGTTTTATTAACCTAAAAAAATCAGACCAGCTGACCATTTATGGTTGGTTGCGTGTTTTGCTATGGTGAAGGAGATTAACTTTGCTGATTATCAGAGCAGTAAATTAATGAAATAATATGTTGTACCCCCTTCCCTTCACCCCAAAGACATTTGAAAATGTTTTCATGGCAAATTCCTATTCTTGTGGCCAGTGGAGGGCTTTTCAACAGTACATTTACACTATCTACCTCATTGGTGACCCTCCGACTATCTTTGATCAGACTTTACTGTCTTTACCCTGCACAAAGCGTTATTCCCTTATTATGTATCTGTACACTGTGAATGGCTCGATTGTAATCATTTATTGTCTTTCCGTTGACTGGCAAGCACGCAACAAAAGCTTTTCACTGTACCTCATTACACGTGACAATAGACTAAACCAAACCAAACCAAACTAAACTAAAACTACATTTGTTTCATTCACAAAACCAACACAAATTTTACACTTACTTCACCTGGCAAATTTTATCCAACGTCCATGTCATTTTATAAATAGCCATTTGTCCCAAAATTGTTGTTTCTTTCATGTTGGATTCATGGGAGGTAGTCATGGAGCGAAGGATGCTCCTCATTCTGTGGAGCATCCTGGGCAATACAGCTCACCCCCTCCGTGACACACTGGTCAACCTGAGGAGTACCCTGGGTAAAAGACTGGTCCACCAGGATGCATGACAGAACCCCACAGGTGATCCTTCTTCCCTGTGGCTATCAAACTGTACAACTCCTCCCCCTTTTGTCGTGGGGTAGACTGGTCACCACCCCCTCCCCAATCTTTGCACATCCCCAATCTGTTCCACTCATCACTTTCATTTCACGTTTCATGTATTTTGTGTTCAATTCCCTCCTCGGATAAATAAAGTTATATCGTATCATATCGTATCATAAAATGATTCTCTATTCAAAAGCAGGCACAGAACTAACAAAACGAATGAGGTGATACTATGATTGTGTGAAGACACATCGCCAGCAACTGACAATAAAAGCATTATCTTGTGAATATGGAAGTGTGCCAAATCCACTTCCTGTGCTTTGCTCACAGTATCCTGCTGCCAAATCCCCCTGCTTTAACATAGATTCTCCATACACCAGAGTTTTATGGAAAGACAATGTGGATGTTGGCAGTTATTCACTGCGTATCCATCTATTTTTTTTATTACATACATAAAGTAATTGTAATTATTAAAAACATATGCACATTAAGTTAAATTATCAAATGATTCATTGTGCAAATTTGACGCCAGTTAATGGGAATGTGGTTAATGAAGGCATTCTTTTATAGAGGAAGAATTTTTACACAAAGCAGATTGTTAAACTGTAAGGACTTTTGGTTTAATGGGGATAGTCTATTCAAAGGAGCAATCTGATTATCATTTGGGTATGTCAGATTACTTTTAAGAGGATAAAGTAAAAACTGTGACGATTTAATACGTTTGAAGCAGGTTTCAACAAATTGGTTTGGAGAAATTATGAAATGTAGAAATGTAGAAATCTGAAGTGCAGCAAATAATATACAATTGCAAAAATCTCTAAAGTAGAGAATTATTTGCAAAGAATTGACTTAATTTGAATGGAAACCAAATTAACAGCTGAGATGGATCAAAACCCTTCACACAAACTGTGCAAAGTAGCAAAGATTGGCATAAGTCCAAAGGTAAAATGAATGTTTCCAGATTCCGACTTTAAAATAATTTAAAACAAAAGTTTCCACAGTGGAACTAGTTTACATAACCCTTGATGCTCTGTGCCTGATGCTTTATGTAATAACATCCAGCCTCACGATGAGGCAGCTGTATAAACCATTACGTAGACTTTACATGGAAGTTTGCTTCTCTGAATCTAACCTTGCTGCCTGTATACATGGTACTGACCTAAGTCTAACGATCATCACGAGCGAATTTAGCTGCTGAATATTTAAGGATTTACTGTTTCTATGAAATCGTATTCCTTGAAGCTTTATTTTTAGTGTTCAATAGACCACATTCCTGGTTTTTGTGAGTAAGATTGAATTATGGGGTTATTTGTCTGAGAACATTTTCATTCCTTCCCCTCAAATGAAAGTGATTTTACCTAATCCTTGACTATAAAGAACTATTACAGCTTCAAAATGGGGTCAGTCTCCTTATCGCACTCTTAACCCCAATGATACAGCCGGTCCCACTTCAAAAGGCGTTTTTTAAAAATACTGTGTGCCTAATAAATGCCTGCTTCAGTAAAAGGTTCCTGCGAATGCAGCATTGCATTTTAGGCTGCAATCGTACCGAGTGTCAGGCACGATGGAGCTGTGCAGGCATTGCAAAAGCAGATTTAGAGCCAACTGCTGGGCTGGAGGAGCAGGGATGCTCTAGTTTCCAGGAAATGATCTAGATAGCTGCCACACATACTGCCCACTGAATAACAACTAGCTCCCCCCAGGCCATCACTATGGCCATTCTCACACAACCACATACACATACATGCACGCATACGCACACAGCCCCTTTGGAGGCAGATGAATGTCACCATGCTAAATCTATGAATGCTTCTTTGCCATGGAAAGAGGTGACTGACATTCTCCAACAGCTGGTTTCAAGCATTCCCATATCAGGAAGAATAATGTGGTATACAGGTAGATCTTCATCTTGTCCATTCATAAACATATATCAGTCAAGCCTCAGCATTTGCTCCCAAGGGCACTGGTGTAATAGTTTTCCATGTTCTATATCAGCTGTAATGTTTCTCAGTGAACCTTATAATTTGGCCCATAATATGGTCATGTTGTACTTTGGGCCTTGGCCTGTTAAAACTGAATCAGTAACTGCCAAAGCAGCCAGCAGACCGAAGAAACTTTCACTCTTTAAAAATGAATGGAACCCAGATTCCAGGAGAAGGAGGAAATGTTTAACACATGGAAAAATGCTCAAAGAGCACAGGATCTGTGAAAGGAATACAGACAAGTACACCTTTGTTCAGTCTGACTGAAGAAACGCCTCGACCCGAAACTTCACCTATTCCTTTTCTCCAGAAATGGTACCTGACCTATTGAGTTACTCCAGCATTTTGTGTCACACTTTGTTAAAATGTTGGTACTTTTTACAAGTAGAAAAGAGAGAAAGAAAGAAAAAAAATCCAGGTACTTTGCAGAGTGGGGTTATAGAAACATTAATTTAGTTTAGATTAGTTTAGTTTATTGTCACGTGTACCGAGGTACAGTGAAAAGCTTTTGTTGTATGCTAACCAGTCAGCAGAAAGACAATACATGATTACAATAAATCCATTGCAGTTTCTTGATAAGGGAATTGGTATTGCTGTTGGTGTGGCTTACTATTGTAAAGTGTACCAAACTACAGTGATAAACTTTGTTTTGTGTGCTGTCAAGGCAGATCAAAACAAGTGTGAGTACCACAGTGAAAAAGAGAAAATAAACAGAGTGCAAAATATAGTATACAGCTACAAAGTCCAGATAAAAAAGTGCAAGGGTGGCAGTGAGATCGATTGGAAGATTGGGAATTCCTTAGAATATGAAAAGTCTGTTCAGATAACAGTGGGGAATAAGCTGTTCTTGAATCGTGCAGTATGTGATTCTAAGCTTTTGTAACTTCCGCCCAACCGGAGGGGTGGAGAAGAGAGAATGAGCAGGGTGTGAGAGGCCTTTGATAATGTTGGCTGCTTTCCTGAGGCAGAGTGAAGTGAAGGTGGAGCTGATGTGGGGGGAGGCTTGTTTGCGTGGTGGACTGGGCTGTGCCCACGACTATGCAGTTTCTTGTGATCTTGGGAAGTGCAGTTGCCATACCAACCCGTGATGAATCTTGATAGGATGATTTCTATGGTGCATTTGTGGATTGATAATTGATGAGAGGCCTGTTGAAGAATTAGATGAGCCAGAATTGTTGTTCTGATGGCACAACTTAATCGGAACCAGTTGGAAATGCATTTTACAAAATGCATAACATGGAAATATCGAGTAGCATGTGATTGAATTTCCAGGTAAATATTATTTTAAATATTCTTTTAAACTCTGAAGTGTTTTAGTTTAATTTAGTTTTGTATAGTTTAGAGATACAGCGTGGAAACAGGCCCTTTGGCCCACCGATTCTGCACCGACCAACGATCCCAGCACATTAACACAACCTTACACACACTAGGGGCAATTTTTGAAAAACCATTTAATACCAAGCCAATTAACCTACACACCTGTACATCTTTGTAGTGTGGGAGGAAACTGAATGTCTTGGAGAAAACCCTCGCAGGTCACGGGGAGAATGTATAAACTCCATGTAGACAATCACCCGTAGTCAAGATCAAACCCAAGTTTCTGGCACAATAAAGCTGTAGCTCTACCGCTACACCTTCATGCCATTAAGTGTCTCTCCATAGTTATAGGAAAATAAACATTTAGAATTTTTCAGTTGATTTATCTAAATAGAATATGGCTGCATAATGTTTTGAATCCCATCAGGCAATTAAAAATAAACCATTCAAATAAACTTATGAGTGAGGAAACATCTACAAATAATGGTGACTATTAAGCTTCTGTATTGTAGTAAAAACTCATCCTGATTATTAATTCCCTTCAAGAGAAATGTGGCATTCTGTTTCAGCGACACTGGTTAATGGAACTCAACTTCTGGACAAAACTGTGCTCAAAACTTTATTCAGGATACCACCAGAGTAACTCTCAATGTAACTATCAGAAAAATAATTTATAAATTACTATTTTCAGGCTTCCTCTGTCCAGCTGGTCTGAGAAATAATAGTAAGATTAAATGAGAATTTACCAGTTTGAGGGTTGATCTTTATCTTATGAGGAGTAACGATGAGGGATGACGTGAAGAACCCCGTCAGTGCACATGCTCATCAATCTTCAAAGTGTGAAATCACAGATAACAGTAACTGAATTGACATAGTAAGATTATAAACCTAGAACTACCAGATGACCTTTGTGATATGAGGGTTGGGAGCGGAATTCCTCATCGTTACTCCTCATAAAATAAAGATCAAACCTCAAACTGGTAAGTTCTCGTTTAACCTTACTATTTTACTTTGGAGTCACGTGAGTGATTCCAAGAAGATTTCAAAGCTCTGTGATTTCATGCTGTGAGAAACAAGGCTACACAACCACAGCTGCTTCATTGACAGGTGAGGGAAACATTCATAATGAATAAATAATCATAATAGTAACTCCTCTCATCCGAGAGGGATTATACAACTGAACGTAAAATAGAGTTGGCAAAAAAACCCTAGTTTGACAATGGGTTATTATAAGTGCTTGGAAGGTTCGCTCGATCGACCGTCCTGCAGCTGCTAGGATGTGGTCCAGCGGAACATTGCTACTGATGTTGTAGCAGACCTGGGGGAATGATTTAATTCGTATCTACTCCCATATAAACCAAATCCCGTTTACCCGCCTGGGGATGGGCTGAACTGACACCTTCTTATAAAGCTTTTTTGGAACTAACAACATTGCTAGTTTAGAGCCTCTAGGCTCTTGGTGACCTTGACATATTGTTGTAAATGTGTGACCTCACATAACCATATAATATAACCATATAACAATTACAACACAGAGACAGGCCCTCTCGGCCCTTCCAGTCCGTGCCGACCATTTGTTTTCCCCTAGTCCCATCTACCTGCACTCAGACCATACCCCTCCATTCCCTTCACGTCCATATACCTATCCACTTTACTTTTAAATGTTAAAATCGATCCTGCCTCCACCACCTCTGCTGGAAGCTCATTCCACACAGCCACCACCCTCTGAGTAAAGAAGTTCCCCCTCACGTTACCCCTAAACTTCTGTCCCTTAATTCTCATGTCATGCCCTCTTGTTTGAATCTTCCCTACCCTCAATGGGAAAAGCTTATCCACGTCAACTCTGTCTGTCTATCCCTTTCATCATTTTAAAGACCTCAATCAAGTCCCCCCTTAACCTTCTGCGCTCCAAAGAATAAAGACCTAACTTGTTCAACCTTTCTCTGTAACATAGTTGCTGGAACCCTGGCAACATTCTAGTAAATCTCCTCTGTACTCTCTCTATTTTGTTGACATCCTTCCTATAACTAGGCGACCAAAATTGTACACCATACTCCAGAATTGGTCTTACCAATGCCTTGTACAATTTTAACATTACTTCCCTACTCCTATATTCAATGCTCTGATTTATAAAGGCCAGCACACCAAAGGCTTTCTTTACCACCCTATCTACATGCGATTCCACCTTCAGGGAACTATGCACAGTTATTCCTAGATCCCTCTGTTCCACAGCATTCCTCAATTCCCTACCATTTACCATGTAATTCCTCAATTCCCTAACATAACTGAAGGTCCCTGAATATGTCATGAAACTAATTTGGGACCTGACTCCCCTTCTGCTCTGCTTAACTAAAACATAAATATAATATTATTTGCAGATGTAACCATCCTGTCCAGTCACAATTATGTAGTGACTGGACCCATTGCGCTGGGACCAGCGCCATGAGGATAACCACCTTATGAGACAGCCAAAGCTAGGATGAAGCAGGAGCCCCCGGCGAAGCAGTGCCAGCACAATGTCAGTATTCATACTGCCCTGTACTTGTCCTGGGGGAACTTGTGTGAATGATCCTTTACAAACTCGATATCCGGGTTGAGCCCAACAGAGTGGATCCAATTCGCTGCAGCAAATATGATGGGAAGGCACATTAAGCACAGTTAATGGCCCTATAACTCAATTATTGTCAAAGACCTATTGGAAAATGAACTTAAAGTCGTCAGTATATGTACCGTATTGAATGTAACATAGCATTAAACAAAGCTCTTCCCATCTCCTGGCGAAAATTGTACTGCTTTTTTGGGGTGCTATTCCTGCCCTCTGCAGTGAGCACATACATGGGTCGGTGTGAGAAGCCGAGCCGTAGGAGCAGTCTACTCAGAATCTGCAAAAGAATAAATTGATTTTATCATGCAGAAGTTGGTTTGCCGAGCCACAGGCTGACCAGCAAAGCTTTGCGTTTATAATAACCATATAAGGTTGTATTAATATTCCTGACAAACAGGAATCAAGGCTGCATAGTCCAGTCAGCCAGTACAAAAACCTAAGCAGGATCTTGCTGACTTATTTCAAGATCCGACTGATGGGCAAAATGGAGGAAGACATAACGAACATTCCTCCTTCTTGTAGCGATAAAGTATCTCTCGCCACTGTTATGCCACGTAGTTTTGCAGCCATGAATAAGCATTAAATATCACATCAATATTCGGTGTTCCATCGAACCATAATTTCATAAATACTTTGTGATCCAACACTCATTCTGTGTTGTCATTGATCTGTACTTGATGATACACCAGCGGCAAATGAGATTATGTAAATTAGTACAGGATGCTTTTACCTGATTGCACCCATGTGACTAACATATGCCACCACCATTGTGTATCAACCTGAAGTTGAGCATGCAGATTATGCAGATTTGGTCCATAACCCTTTATCCATATAATGCACCTAGGGTCTATAGATAGTTGATAGCAATAACTGAAGAATTGGCCACTGGTATAAATCTCCTCCACCTCCGAACTAGAGGTGACATTCACAATTTTCCACCTTAGAGCACTTAGTTTGTAATATACCTGAGTTTTACTGACTAAACTAGTGGAGCAATGCTGAATAGTGTTCGTCCATCATTATGACTTTATTAGCTTCAGCTGGTAATAGCATAGGTCTGTTTAACAATGACCTAGCCGACACGTGAGAGGTTGCTACTTCACAGCTGAACACAGCTACTATATTGCCAATTACTCTTGATGAATAGATGGCTGCTTATAACAATAAGGTTACAGGTTTCCATTAACTCCAATCTCTTGTCCCAGGGCGGACTCACGGGCTAATTAATAGTTGAAGGTAAATCCCAATGACCAACAAATCTATTGGTAACTACTTAATTTTATCTGGATAGATGAAGGATCCTACAAAGCTCTTTCGTGGAATTTCTCAAATATAGTTTGAGGTTGAACAATTGATTTTTGCAAATAGAGCGTTAGAATATCATCCAGACTGGTGATAACAAGTTTGAACTCTGAGTAGCCGAAGCACCGATTTTAGTAATTTGGTAAATACCTGGGTAAATAATTTAGCCCATCTTGCAGTGTTTTACTGTTATTACTACTGTTATCATTGCCTCATCATTAGCAAATTATCATTAATGTTATCATTCTCCTGATAATTTCTAATGTCTCCAGTGATCCCTGTAAATGGGAACTGAATAGAATGTATCTTTGAGATCCTTATGAAACTCAGTTGTTAGTCAGGAACAAAGTTTCATATTCGGAAAGTTTATACTGCACATACGAGTTACACAACCTTCTCCATCTTAACAATGAACAGCCACGTCTGCCATCATTCCGTGCCTGCCTGGAACGACAACTCTGGCCCGATTTCCGAGCCTGTCTTGGAAGACAATCCTGGCCATAATAATGAGCCTATGTCATAACTCCGAACCTGCCTCTAAAGGCAACTCTGGCCATAATTCTAAGCCTGCCGTGAAAAACAACTCTGGTCATATTTCGATCCTGACTCGAAGCGATCTTGGCCATAATACTGAGCCTGCCTTAAAAGGCAATACTGGCCCTAATTCCAAACCTGCTTGGAATGTTAGCATTGTGCAGTGTTACATGGTTAAGTGACAATGCCTTAACCATACGTGTGTTGTACAAATAAGTGTGTTGTACAAATAAAATTACCAACTTGTAAGTGGACCACTTACCGCATTTTTCCGAAGTGTTGGACCCACCTACCTGCCTGGTTATAGAGTAGGACTGGTAGGGTGCGTGGAACGTCTGTCTAGTTTTCACGCTGCCATAGCTTCAGTGAACCGCTCACTGCCAATGGAGGCGTGGAGTGCGCTGTCGCCGAACCGATGAAGTTTTGTCGTTGGTACCTTGATTGGTCCGACAGCTTTTGTTTCCTCATCCAGGTTTTGCCTGTGAAATAGGTCTTACCTGAATAGAAGATTCGGCGGATCATGCTCTGTTCACTGCCGGCATTTGAGCGTGAGGGGAACTCTGACCCCTTCCAGGTATTCTGCCAACAGTTGGTAACCAACCCTTCTGGCAGCAACACCTTCGTCTGCGAGGATTGCCTTGAACCCATACGCATGTGCTCCCATATGTTCCACGGACATACTTTAGAATTTGAAGTCAGTTACCTACTGACCATTCGCAATCCACTCCATCGTAGACAGCCCTGAACAGGTGCTGGCTCAGGCCCCTGAGGGTACCTGCGCTGATATGGCCTCTCCAATAGGCCTATACCAGAATGGAACATACTCGGCAGCAGAATAATTCTGGCCCCGCATGCTCTCCTCCTCCAAGAGGGAGACATTAAGCAGCCCGGAATAGGTGCTGCTGGCGCGGGCTCTCCCATAGGCCGGTGCTGACACTACTCCTCCTGTTGGAGTGTGTCTTGGTGGAACATCCTCTCCATTAGGAGCTCCATCAAGTTTCCAAACTGTTAAGCATCACCAAAGGGGAACCCTCCCGGCCCAACTCGTCCTGAGTCCATAGGCCTGACCACTTTATCGTTGGTTATACCCCATGTCCTGGGGACCACAGCAGTGTGGGAGCCGCTGACCGCACTGTCAGCGCCTCTGGTGGTGCTACCACCTCCTGGATTTACCCCTCCATGGGAACCACAGTGGTCTGGGAGCCGCTGACCGCACTGTCAGCGACTCTGGTGGTCTGGAAGCCGCTGACCGCATAGTCAGCAACTCTGGTAGTGATTCCGCCTCTTGGGTTTATCCCTCCACGGGAACCACAGCGGTCTGGAAGCCGCTGACCGCATTGTCAGCGACTGGAGTCACGAACCCGACGGCCGCTGGCTCCCGCGATTCCACGGTTCGGACCGGAGTCTCCCCACAGCCCAAGCCGGTTTCCCTGCGGCTCGCCGGACTTCGCGACAATATCCAGCAGGAAACCTCTATAAGAAGAGATTCCTGCAAGAGAAAACAGAACCTGGGAAGAAATAGAAAACTTACCTGCATGTTTAAACTTACTGCTGGCAGGACCGTTGCGCCTGCCAGTCAGTCGCTGAGCCATGCGAAACTGCGTAATAATGATGAGCATTCGCACTGGCGGGGTTCTTCACCGATTACTCACGTGACTCCGAAGTAAAATATAATATTATTAGAATTAGAATTGGTTTAGTATTGTCACACATACGGAGATACAATGAAAATTTTCTTTTACATGTCAACCAGGCAAATCATACCCTATGTGAGTACATCAAGCTGGGTGCAAAAGACAAAAAAAAAAGACAGAATGTGTTACAGGGAAAGTGCTGAGTAAAAAAGTGCAAGGGCCACATTGAGGTCGATTGGGAGACTGATAATACATTGTTACCATACACTGGTTCCATTTAACCTGATGACAACAGGGAGTGAGGCGTTCCTGGAAATTGGTGATACGTGCTTCCTTCTGCCTGACCGGAGAGAGAAGAGTGAAGGACCGATGTGTGAGTGATGTTTGATGATGGCTATTATACCGAGGCCGTGTGAAGTGTAGCCAGAGTCATTGTGGGTGCAGGCTGGTTTGCGCAATGGGCTGGACTGCATTTACAAATCTCTGCAGTTCCTCTGGCCTTGGGCAGAGCAGTTACCATGCCAAGCTGTGAATATAGGATGCTTTCTATAGTGCATTGATAGAAATTGGTAAGAGTCATTAGAGACATACTGGCTTTCCTTGACCTCCTGAGGAAGTAGAAACATGAATGTACTTTCTTGGCAATAACATTAGTGCGGTTTGACCAGACCAAATTGTTGGTGATATTTACATTTAGGAAATTTAAGCTCTCAATTGTTCCATGGAGCGTAGGATGATGAGGGGAGATCTTATAGAGGTATATAAAAATCATAAGAGGAATAAATTGGGTTGATGCACAGAGTCTTTTACCTAGAGTATGGAAATCGAGGACCAGAGGACATAGGTTCAAGGTGAAGGGGAAGAGATTTAATAGGAATCCGAGAGGTAACCATTTCGCATAGATGGGTGTATGGAACAAGCTGCCAGAGGAGGTAGTTGAGGCTGGGACCATCCTATTGTTTAAGAAACAATCGGACAGTACATGGATAGGACAGGCTTAGAGGGATATAGACCAAGCGCAGGCAAATGGGACTAGGGTAGCTGGGACACTGTTGACCGGTGTGGGCGAGTTGGGTCGAAGAGCCTGTTTCCACACTGTATTAATCTATGGCTCTATGACTCTATGACACAGCCTGGGACTCCATCTGAGCAAGTTGCTTTAACATAGAAACATAGAGACGTAGAAAAAAGGTGCAGGAGGAGGCCATTCAGCCCTTCGAGCCAGCACCGCCATGCATTGTAATCATGGCTGATCGTACCCTATCAATAACCCATGCCTGCCTTCTCCCCATATTCCTTGACTCCACTAGCCCCTAGAGCTCTATCTAACTCTCTCTTAAATCCATCCAGTGACTTGGCCTCCACTGCCCTCTGTGGCAATGAATTCCACAAATTCACAACTGAAAAAGTTTTTTCTCACCTCAGTCTTAAATGACCTCCCTTTTATTCTAAGACTGTGGCCCCTGGTTCTGGACTCGCCCAACATTGGGAACATTTTTCCTGCATCTAGCTTGTCCAGTCCTTTTATAATTTTATATGTTTCTATAAGATCCCCTCATCCTTCTAAACTCCAGTGAATACAAGCCTAGTCTTTTCAATCTTTCCTCATATTACAGTCCCGCCATCCCAGCGATCAATCTCGTGTACCTTTACGTGGATTCATTCTCAGGAATACCGCCGATTTGATCACTGTGACTGTGATCGGTGCACCTATGGCGGCTGGAGAAGGTGACGTGATGCAACTGTACTGTTCAAAATGAGGGTAGAATGCGTTGAGCTCATCGAGGGTTGATGCGTGGTTGCCAGTGGTCCTGCCTGACTTTGTAGAATGTTATAGCGCGCAAGCTTTGCCACAATACACGGGGGCGTATGTGGTTAGTATGGAACACTAACATGGTCTGTTATTGTCTCTTGTTCAGTGGGAAAAGGGTCGCAATGACATCTCAGAAAGTCTTGGCGTGCTTTAAAAATAATGAATTTCATTTGAAGTATTGCAATATTAGAAAGCAGAAAGCAGCTTATGACAAAGTCCCTCAAACTGAAACAAATTATTTTTGCCCTTTTATATTAACCCAGAAGCCTGATGGGTTTATTCCACAATACTGAGGGAGGCAAAGGATGAAATTACTAATACTTCAGTCTAGTAATTCAGAATTACTAGACTGAAGTATCCTCTTTAACCACAGGCTCCGTCTTGAAGACTGGAGAATAGTTGTTCCATTGTTTAAGAAGGATCACACTGGTCACCTTGTACAGTCTTATAGGAAAGATGTTAAGCTGGAAAGGGTGCAGAGAAGATTTACAAGGATGTTGCCAGGACTCGTGGGGCTGAGATAGCGGGAGAGATTGAGGAGGCTGTGACTTTATTTCTTGGAGGGCAGGAGGATATTATAGAGGTGTATAAGATCATGTGGGGAATAGTTAGGGGAAATGCACAGAGCTGGGAAATCATGAACCAAAGGGCATCTGTTTAAGATGAGGGAGGATAGATTTAATAGGAAACTGAGGGGCAACGTTTTCAAACAAAGGGTGGTAGGTAATAGAGGCAGGTATTATCACAACATTTAAAAAACATTTAGACAGATCCCTGGATAGGATAGATTTAGAAGAATATGGGACAAATGTAAGCAGGTGGGACGTGTAGATACTGTTGGTCGGCATGAGCAAGTTGGGTCAAAGGGCCTGTTTCCATGCTGTATGACTCTATGGCTCAAAGAAAGATCTCATCACTAACTTTAGGATATAGTGTGGTGTACACACCCCCATCAGCATCAATGGTGATGAAGTGGAGATGGTCGAGTACTGCAGGTTCCTCAGCATATATATCATCAACAATAAGTTCTAGTCTGACCACATTCACACTACAGCCAAGAAAGCACACTGTAGAGAAGGTACACAGACACCTTAAGGTCTTCACTACTTTATTAATCATACATCATATAGCCCTGGCTGTACGTGGTCTGTCACGATCACCAGAGAGAGAGCTAGGGGCGTGTGGGTTACAATTATACTAACTGGTGGGGGGGTGGTTAGCATGGACATCGTTACTATCAATTAAAGGTGTATACACATATCATCTACATCCTTCCTCTACCAAAACAAACAATGAGTGACAGGGCAACCATGTCTCATGCGCTAGGGTAATTGCAAACAGTAAAGCACGGGAATACAGAATCACACGTAATCGCCGTAACGGACCGGCGGCCTGACCAGGCGACCAGACCGGGTCCGCACCTCGCCATCACCTCCTTCCCCGACGGGAACAAGCGGGGACGACGCCGGGGCATGGTGGGGGCTACGGACAGGAGAACCCCTGGGCGACAAAGGCATCGGGGGGTGGACGGCGAAGAGAAGGGTGAGGAAGCCGGAGAAAGCAGGACCGCAGCCGGGACAGGAGAAGGACGGGGGGGGGGGGGGGGGGTGACCCCAGAGGAACGGGCAAAGCACTGGGCCGCGGCAGTGGCAGCGGGGGGGGGGGGGGGGGGGGGGGGGGATACGGAGCCTGGTCACGGGATCTCCAGGGCATGGTCACGGGAGATGTTGCGAAGGTTCAGCAGGGCCAGGTAGATGTCGGAGCGGGATAGGCGACAACGCTCCAACAATCCTTTAGCACTGCGGACCGCGCGCTCGGCCAGTCCATTGCTCTGTGGGTATTCCGGGCTGCTGGTGTAATGACGAAAGTTCCATCGTTCGGCAAAAGCGCGGAACTCGGCACTCGTGAACTGGCTGCCGTTGTCCGACTGCAGGCTGGCCGGTGACCCGAAGGTGGCAAAGAGGCGGCGCAACTTCTCGATGACCGCGGAGGAAGAGGGAGTGAAGCTGGTCAACTTCAAACCAGCTGGAGTAAGAGTCGACAAGCACCAGGAAGTGCTTTGCGTGCCACTCGAAGATGTCGGTTGCCAGCGCAGACCAGGGCAGGTCAGCAGCCGGCTGCTGCAGGAGCGGCTGCCGTTGTTGCTGCGGAGCGAGACTGTTGCAGGTAGGGCACGCGGAGACTCTATCCTGGAAGTAGCGAGGCATGTCAGGCCAGAAAAACTGGCTTTGAGTGATGGAAAGGGTCGCTTCGACCCCGGGATGGCCACGATGAGCGGTTTCGAAGTATTGTTCTCGTAGTGCTGCGGGAACCACCACCTTGTGCCCCTTCACAATCACACCATCACGCAGCACCAACTCGTCACAAACCAAGAAGTAAGGCACCGCTGCGGCCGGCAGGGAAGAACGGCGGTCTGGCCAGCCCTGCTTGATGATCGCGGCCAGCTGCTGTAGCGAAGCGTCAGCCGCCGTGTATGATTAATAAAGTACAGCAGACTGGCGGCGTGGGTTCAAATCCCACTTCTGACACCACGTAGAGAAGGTACACAGATACCTTAAGGTCTTCACTACTTTATTAATCATACATCATATAGCCCTAGCTGTACGTGGTCTGTCACGATCACCAGAGAGAGAGCTAGGGGCGTGTGGGTTACAATTATACTAACTGGTGGGGGGGTGGTTAGCATGGACATCGTCACTATCAATTAAACGTGTATACACATATCATCTACACACACCAATGCCTCAGCTTCCTCAGAAGACAAAGGAAATATGCCACATCTCTCATGGCTCTTACCAACATTTACCGATGCACCTTAGAAAGAATCCTCATCATGACTTGTTTTGGCAACTGCTCCGGCCAAGACCACAATTCATTGCAGTTGTGTATAAAGCTCAGTCCATCACACAAAGCAGCCTCTCCCCATTTATTGCATCTACACTTCATGCAGTCTCTGAAAACCAGACAACAGAATCAAGGATCACTGCCATCCCAGTTATTCTCTCTTCTCCCCGCTCCCATCAGGCAGAAGATGGGAGCATTAAATTTGGGGACACTTTCTTCCCCACTGTTATTGTATACTACTGTATGGACCTCTCAAAAGCTAATCCCCTGACCCACTTAGGAAACCCGAACGGAAACCTCTGGAGACCTTGCGCCCCACCCAAGGTTTCCGTGATGTTCCCGGAGGTTCCGGCCACTCTCCCTAATGGTGGAAAGTGGTATCCGCATAGTCTCCACTCCTTCTCCTCCCCGTTCTCTCCCCTTCTCCCCCCTTCTCTCCCGCTTCTCTGTCCTTCTCTTCCCTTCTTTCTCCTTATTTCCCTCCCTCCCGCGCTCTCCAAAGGACTTACCGTGCTCTGTGGCAGCTGTTTACCTTCCTTTTCATCGTGCAGACAGCGCTCCTCTGCTGGCCCCCACCTTTACAATGTGTTTGCGTGTGTGTGTGCTGTCGGTAGCAAATATCTTATAGCATCTTTAATCAGTAGATGCAGCTCAAGCTTCAGTCAAGGCTTTCCAGGCAAGTGACCAAAACTTCTTCAACGGTGAGAACAAGCGGAGGCTTGGTGATCATTTTCGCCAAACACGTCCGCTCGGTCCGCAATAACCAAGCCGACCTCCCGGTGGCTCAGCACTTCAACTACCCCTCCCATTCCATATCCGACCTCTTGGTCCTGGGCCTCCTCCACGGCCAGAGTGAGCAACACCGCAAGTTGGAGGAACAGCACCTCATATTCCGCTTGGGGAGTCTGCATCCTCTGGGCTTGAACATTGAATTTTCTCAATTCTGTTAACCCTTGCTGTCTCCTCCCCTTCCCACCTCTCCCTCAGCCCTTGGGCCCTGGCATTCCCTCTCTCTCTATCTCCCTCCCCCACCGTAATTGCACTAGCTTCTCATTTTCACACCACAAACAGCTTACAATGGCTTGTTCCCTTTATCATAGATACTTTTTTGCATATCTTTCATTCATTGTTCTTTATCTCTCCACATCACCATCTATATCTCTCGTTCCCTGATCCCTGACCAGTCTGAAGAAGGGTCTCGACCCGAAACGTCGCCTATCTCCTTCTCTCCTTAGATGCTGCTGCAACCGCGGAGTTTCTCCACCCTGTTGTGACCAAAACTTCTGTTGACTCATGGAGAGTGACCGGAACTGGCAATTGATTCTTGAAGGGTTAACGGTGGATATGCAATGGAAGGCATTTAAAGACTGCATGGATGAACTACAACAATTGTTAATCCCAGTATGGCAAAAGAATAAATCAGGGAAGGTGGCGCATCCATGGATAATGAGGGAAATCAGGGATAGTAGGAAAGAAAAAGATGAAGCGTACAAATTAGCCAGAAAAAGCAGCCTACCAGGGGACTGGGAGAAATTCAGAGACCAACAGAGGAGGACAACGGGCTTAATTAGGAAAGGGAAAATGGAGTATGAAAGAAAACTGGCAGGAAACATAAAAACTGACTGCAAAAGTTTTTATCGATATGTGAAGCGCAAAAGATTAGTTAAAACAAATGTAGGTCCCTTGCAGTCAGAAACGGGTGAATTGATCATGGGGAACAAGGACATGGCAGACCAATTGAATAACTACTTTGGTTCTGTCTTCACTAAGGAAGACATAAATAATTTGCGGAAATAGCAGGGATCGCGGTCAAATGAGATGGAGGAAATGAGTGAAATCCAGGTTAGCCGGAAAGTGGTGTTGGGTAAATTGAATGGATTAAAGTCCGATAAATCCCCTGGGCCAGATAGGCTGCATCCCAGGGTACTTAAGGAAGTAGCCCCAGAAATAGCAGATGCCTTAGTGATAATTTTTGAAAACTCTTTAGATTCTGGAGTAGTTCCTGAGGATTGGAGGGTAGCTAATGTAACCCCACTTTTTAAAAAGGGAGGGAGAGAGAAAACAGGGAATTACAGACCAGTTAGTCTAACATCAGTAGTGGTGAAACTGCTAGAGTCTATTATTAAAGATGGGATAGCAGCGCATTTGGAAAGTGGTGAAATCATTGGACAAAGTCAGCATGGATTCACGAAGGGTAAATCATGTCTGACGAATCTTATTGAATTTTTTGAGGATGTAACTAGTAGAGTGGATAAGGGAGAAGCAGTGGATGTGTTGTATCTGGACTTTCAGAACGCTTTCGACAAGGTCCCACACAAGAGATTGGTATACAAACTTAAAGCACACGGTATTGGTGGTTCAGTATTGATGTGGATAGAGAACTGGCTGGCAGACAGGAAGCAAAGAGTAGGAGTGAACGGGTTCTTTTCAGGATGGCAGACAGTGACTAGTGGAGTGCCGCAAGGCTCAGTGCTGGGACCCCAGCTATTTACAATATACATTAATGATTTGGACGTGGGAATTAAATGCAACATCTCGAAGTTTGCGGATGACACGAAGCTGGGGGGCAGTGTTAGCTGTGAGGAGGATCTAGGAGGCTGCAGGATGATTTGAATAGACTGGGTGAGTGGGCAAATGCATGGCAGATGCAGTATAATGTGGATAAATGTGAGGTTATCCACTTTTGTGGCAAAAACAGGAAGGTAGACTATTATTTGAATGGTGACCAATTAGGAAAAGGGGAGATGCAACGAGACCTGGGTGTCATGGTACACCAGTCATTGAAAGTAGGCATGCAGGTAAAGCAGGCTGTGAAGAGAGTGAATGGTATGTTGGCATTCATAGCAAAAGGATTTGAGTACAAGAGCAGGGAGGTTCTACTGCAGTTGTACAGGGTCTTGGTGAGGCCACACCTGGAGTATTGGGTGCAGTTTTGGTCTCCTAATCTGAGGAAAGATATTCTTGCCATAGAGGGAGTACAGAGAAGGTTCACCAGACTGATTCCTGGGATGGCACGAGTTCCATATGAAGAAAGACTGGATAGACTTGGCTTGTACTCACTGGAATTTAGAAGATTGAGGGGTGATCTCATAGAGACTTACAAAATTCTTAAGGGGTTGGAAAGGCTAGATGCAGGAAGATTGTTCCCGATGTTGGGGGAGTCCAGGACAAGGGGTCACAGTTTAAGGATAAGGGGGAAGTCTTTTAGGACCGAGATGAGAAAATCGTTTTTCACACAGAGAGTGGTGAATCTGTGGAATTCTCTGCCACAGAAGGTAGTTGAAGCCAGTTTGTTGGCTATATTTAAGAGTTGGATGTGGCCCTTGTGGCTGAAGGGATCAGGGGGTATGGAGAGAAGGCAGGTACAGGATACTGAGTTGGCTGATCAGCCATGATCATATTGAATGGCGGTGCAGGCTTAAAGGGCCGAATGGCCTGCTCCTGCACCTAATTTCTATGGTTCTATGTTTCTATGTTTCCGGGAACCTCACGGAAACCTTGGGTGGGGCGCAAGGTCTCCAGAGGTTTCCATTCAGGTTTCCTAAGTGGGACAGGTGCTTAAGTGGGACAGGGGCATAAGGGTATGTTCTGATCTCCCAACTTGTTGTGCCTCATACAATTGTTTTTCTGCTCTTTTTTAGTAGTTGTAACACTACATTCTGCCCTCTGTTTATTTTAACTTGGCACTACCTGATGTATTTGTGTATGTAGACAAAACGCTGGAGCAATTCAGCGGGTGAGGCAGCATCTATGGAGCGAAGGAAATAGGCAACGTTTTAGGTCGAAACCCTTCTTCAGACTGATGTGAGGGTGGGGGATAGAGGAGGGGGGGGGGGGAAGAAGAAAGGAAGATGGAGCAGTGGGCTGAGGGAGAGCTGAGAAGGGCAGGAGAAAGTAGGGACTACCTGAAATTAGAGAAATCAATGTTCAATTTTTGGGTATGGCTTGGTTGTACTCATGCATGGAATAATATGACTGGAATGCTGGCAGCCAAAGTCTCACTGTATAGGTGACAATAATAAACCAATAACAACAGAATCGGGTAGAATATCAACATTTTAGAGGAATTTACATGGAAATATGAGCAGGCCGGGAATAGAGGGATGCAGACCATGTGCAAATATATGGGATGAAAAAGATCCCTTAAGGAAATGGGGTTAAAAGATGAATTTAGATTGCAACATGGTTGGTACAGACTAGACCCACAGTGAACACATTGACTATCAACACATCATTTTACCACCTGTTCTAACCTAACCAGTTTTATTCTCCCCTTATTCCTATCAATTCTCCTCAAATTCTACCACTCTACAGAGGAAACTTATGGCGGCCAATTATTTTGCCAATGTGCACATTTTTCCAGCACGGGAGGAAGCTAGAGCACCTGGAGGAATCCCACCCTGTCACAGGCAAAACACATAACTCCATATAGACAGCACCTGAGGGCAGGATCGATCCAGCTCACAGGAGTTGTGAGACAGCAGCTACACCAGCTGCACCATTTTGGACAAGTAGCCCTGAAACAAAAACAGAAAATTAGAAACATTCAGCAGAATTTGAGGAAAGAGAAGCAAACAGAATTTGAGGAAAGGGAGGCAATCTGAACTAAAGTTTCGGAGCTTGGGAGTGTTGTTGGGGTCCATTAGTTTCTTCCTTTAACCTACCAGCTTTCCTCCAGTTGACCGCTGTGAATCTTGAAGTGCTGGTTAGAGCCTCCTGGCCTCGTTAAACTATTTAACTATCCAACTGAGTTCCTGGCATTCTCACCTATGCAAAACCTCAAAATGGCAGCTTGCAGATGGGATGGGTTGGAGTCCGGCTTGAGAGTTTTAACATCTAATCTGACCCCAAACTCTACTAACTTTTAAAGTCAACATTGAATGCATTAATTACCTTTAGTGACAGATGACAGTGGAGAGAAAATATAAGCAGGTGATATATTGAAGACTGTTTTTTTGGACCCCTGCATTTGGCACCACTTTTATGCATGAGACATTATTGAAATGAGTCAATTTCCTAGTAATCTTTGGCAATGGAAGAAATATTTAACTCCTGGGTGGCCAACCTTTCGAATGCTAAGGCTCAATAATGTTATTTGTACAGTGGCAAAGAGCCAAAGTATTTAGACTTAACAAGGTGGTCCCATGTCCTGGTTAGTCTAGGGTTCAGAGTTCATTTGGAATGATTAGTTGGAAGTCTGCCCTACCTCTTGAAGGCAGCTCTTCATGTATATGTGATTTGGCCACGTTGGTCCATACATAAGTAAGATAATAAAGATTGTTATTAATGTATGAGTATCATTTTATTTTAATGCTCCTCCAGATTATCCCAGTTTTTTAATGCATTTATTTTGAGTCTGAGACCATTCTAAAGCACGTGCAGTTGTGATTTGACTGCTTATACAAAGTGTAAAGTTTGTAACATGGCAGATTGTTTCAAAGTATTTATATCAACTCCATAGTATACTCTCACGGTATTCATAAATTTGAAAATATTGTTCATCATGGAACAGGCTTGCACCTTTCACAGTTGTGTAATAATTTGTAAAGAAATGGGTGGAAACATAGGTGGTGTTTGGGAAGTAAACTAGAGTGGCCTAGTATGAAGCTGAGCTTAGCTGAGACTGTCCTCTGTCCTTTGTTCCATATTTCCAGTGCTGTACTTTATTCCACCATCTACTCTGCTCATTTATGAGTCGCCACATCAAAATCCCTCTTTCAGGACCAGGCAGTGTGAGAACCTGAGTTGGTGCATGATAGGGATGAATCACTCTGACTGTGTTTAGTTCAGACATACAGTGTAGAAACAGTCCCTTCGGCCCACCAAATTTGCACCGACCAGCATCCCTGCTCATTAACACTATCCTACACACACTGGGGACAATTTTGCATTAAACCAAGCCAATTAACCCACAAATCTGTACGTCTTTGGTGTGTGGGAGGAAACCGAAGATCTCAGAGAAAACCCATGCAGGTCACAGTGTGAACGTACAAACTCCGTACAGACAGCATCTGTAGTTAGGATCGAACCCAGGTCTCTGGCGCTGTTAGGCAGCAACTCTGGCGCTGTGCCACCATCCCACTGTGCCGCCTCCACCTTGCAGTCAATGTAATTTTACTTCGGAGTCACGCGAGTGACATATCGTCTACCGCATTGCGCATCGACAGGCTGTGGAAGCGCTGCTCCACCAGCGGTAAGTTTGAAACCTGAAGGTAAGTTTTTCAACTTCACTCCAGGTCTGCTTTTTCTCCTTGCAGGAAGCTCTGGCAGAGTTCCTGCTGGAGATATCGCGGATTCCCCTACACCACGGGGAAATCCCGGCTGCGAGAATCACGGGGATGCCTGGCTGGGGGGGGAACGCCACCACAGACTTCGCGGGGAATCCCGTCTCCAGGGACCGCGAGGGAATCCTGGCTGTGGCAAACCGCGGACTGGAATCTGCGGCGAACCGGGAACAAGAGGAATCTGGCTGCGGGGTGAACCCGGCTAGGGAAAATCCGGCCGTGGGGACCGTGGGGAGAAGCCAAACTGCGGGGTGAAACCGGCTCGGGGAACCCCGGCTGCGGGACCGCGGGAAGGCAAACCGCGGGGTGAACCCGGCTCGGGGAAATCCGACCGCGGGGACCGCGTGGAAAAACAGCAGCTGTGGGATGAACCCAGCTCGGGGAAACCCGGTTGTGGGGACCGCGGGAAGGCAAACTGCGGGATGAACCCGGCTCGGGGAAACCTGGCCGCAGGAACCGTGTGAGGGGACTGTGTGAAGACACGGGTGCGGACCGCAGAAGTGCTGATAGCCGGCGGCATTTTTCCGACTCCAGCGGCCCAGAGAGGTTCAATAGAGTCTGAAAGGCCTGGGCAGGCCAGGAGGGTCCATCCTCGAGGAGCATGGATAGCTTCAGAGAGCGCTCATCCCACTAATGCTCCCTCCTGATATGATCCATGTATGGCATATCAGTAGAGATATACCGCCAACGGTAAGCCCAGAGACCTGGCAGGGTCCGGGCTGCGAATATACCGCCGGCGGATGAGCCTGTAGACTCAGAGGGTCCGGGCTCTAAGATTCACTGCCTGCAGAGGAATTTCCTGCCGACGGATAACCCTGGAGACTCAGCAGGGTCCGGGCTGGAAGTCCATCGCCTACGTATCCCGCATGAAGCGAAAGACTTGGAGGTATGTCCACGGAACATAATGGAGTACAAGCGTGAAGTTCCAGAAAATTCTGGCATGGCACCAAGACCTTCGCTAACGAAGAAACCTGAAGGCCAGAGTTCCCTCGTGAGGGAGCAGCCACCTCACGCCACATCATTACTAGACAGGTGCCGGCGGTGGGTACCATGCACCTGCAAAATTGTTCCAGAAAGGACCAGCAGTAAACAGCGCTATGTAGGGGTACAATGCACACTTCAAAATGAACTGCTTCCAGAAGAATGCCATCGGACCTGCCTTAAATTCCAAATCTGCAGGTTCAAGTGAGGCCAGCAATGTCCAGCTGCCGAATCCTCTCTTCAGGAACCTGCCCAAACAGGTACGACCTGGATGAAGAATTAAAGCTGTCCGGCTTCTCAAGGTAACACGGCAACACACCCCACGCCGCTATCGACAGAAAGCGTTTAACTGAAGCTGGTGGCAGCTTCAAAACTGGGCGCAGGCCTTTCAGGCCAAGGCCAAACCGGTCCTCAGGGAATTGGGTCCACGCACCCCAGCAATCCTAAGCTGGGACGGAATTAGAACCCGCACCAGGGGCCTTTGGGCGTACCACAAGACCACCAATAACCATGAAGGTAGGTGGGTCTGGTACTTTCCGAAATATGAGGTATGTGGACCATTTACAAGTTGGTAAATTTATACTTGTTTTATGCAAGACGGAGTTGCCTTTCAAGACAGGCCGCAGTTGTAGGCCGCTCATTGTCACAATGAAAGATACCGGTTCAACTCGCATATGCAGTATAGACTTTTCTGAATAGAAAACGTCATTACTGTCTCGCAACGGGAACAGTTTCCACTCACTGGGCTCAACAAAGATATTTGAAATTTAGCTGGATGGAACAATGTTACAGTCAAAAGCATTGCAAAATGGACAAACTTCAGCCCTAGGCTATTTACCAAATTACTAAAACCAGTGCTCGGCTGCTCAGAACTAAAAGCTATTGTTATGGGCTATCTGGATGATGTTCTAAAACGCTATATTTTGCCAAATCAGCGGTATCAGCCACAAACTATCGTGCAGAAATTAGATTCTCATCCATCCAGTTAAATTTAAGTTGATGCCAACTGAAATTATTGAGTATTAGGATTACCTTTATTAAAGTGTCTGGGATTGGTAATATATTGGGTTCAGCTGCGCTATTTACGCTTTTTGCAGCATCAGAGCTGTACGGCGTGCAAAGGAGCAAGCTCACAGGTACCATGTAGGTCATTACTACCAGACCTATGCTTTTCCCAGCTGAAACTATCAAAGTCACCATGGTGGACAAACAGTATTCAGCATTGCCCCACTAACCTTCATCAGTACTCTTCAGTTAATTACTAACTGATGCTATTGCTTAAAGATGGATAATCACTAAATACCATCTTTAGTTACGGAGGCGGATGGGGTTTGCATGAGTTACCAATTATTCAGTTATATGGTATCAACTACCTATTCACATTAGGTGCATTCTGTGGATTAAAGGTTTGTTCGAATATGCATAATCTGCATGCTCAAGTCTAAATTGATACACTCTGGTGCTATTATATGTTAATCACATGGGTGCAATCAAGTAACTAATTTAAGTAAGCAATTTACCTAACTTCATTGGCATTGGCGTATCATCAGGTAAACGCAATGACAACACAGAATGGATGTGGAATCGCAAGTATTCAAGGACATTGTGGGCTCGATGGAACACCTAAAGATCAAAATGTTGCATCCAGGCTCAATCACCAGTTGCAAAATACGTGGCGTATCAGTGGCGATGGATGCATTCTCGCTACACTGGGGAAGAATGCTCATTGTGTCCCTCCATTTTATCTTACCAGACGGGTCTTGCAAATTCAGCAATTCCCGCTTCAGGCATTTTCGTAGTGCCTGACTGGCCTATACAGCCATGATTCCTGCTGATGTTGGGAGTGATGATAGAAACTTATATGGTTATTTCCAGGCACAAAATTGATGGTTAGCTGTGACCGGGAAACCATCCTCTGCATACATAAATCAATTCACTTACTTGCAGACTGGGAAGACCATTTCCTGCGGCTAAGAATTGTCAAACCAAACTATGGACGTGCTCACTGCAATTGCAGGGATAGCACCAAACAAACAGTACCTCCCTCATAGAGATGGGGAGTATTTTGTTAACATATAAGTTGACACGGATGACTGACGTCTTGAAGTTCAGTTCCATATGGGGTTTGACAATTATTAAAGAGTGCCATTACTGTGCCGCACGTGCCTTCTCAGCATATTGGCTGCGAGGAGCAGAATCTACTCTGTCGGGGCACCTTCTGATATCTAGATTATGAAGGGTATCTTCAACTCGACACCCCCCAGGCCAGGTACGTAGAGATTGGAATGTTAACATTGGAACATCCCTGTCCTTGGCTCACTAAACCAAGTGCTAATGCTCATGGCGCTGAGTCAGCACAACGGGTCCAGTTTTGCATAGCGGTGACTGGACAAGATGATTATTCTGCAGGAAAATTACGTTTATGTTATGACTTAATCTGCAGAGTACGCCAGGGACATTAGGTCTCAAACTAGAATTGCTGGCATATCCCATGGACCTTCGGTTGTATGTTGCCACACTTCTACACCAGTATGTTAAGGTCACTAGAGCCTTAGGGGCTCTGAACTAACAATGATTGTTAGTCACATGAAGCCTCATAAGAAAATATCACTACAGACCATCGCCCGGTGGTTAATATGGGTTCTGGGATACAGGAGTGAACACTGACATACAAGTCTCACTCCACCCAGGCTGCAACTATATCAGCAGCAGGGGATGGAATTTTCCACATCCCCTGCTGCTGCCGCTAATGGACCACATCCTAGCGCCTGCAGGATGGTCCAACGAACGATTTCCAAACATTTTAGAAATAGCCTTTGCCACACCAGGGGTATTTGCCAACTCTTTTTAGGCCTGTGTTGTAGTTCCTCCCCTGTGTAGGAGGTTACTATTAGCACTATGTGTCCATTAATAGTATCAACATGTCTATACCTATGTCATGTCTGAATGCATTATTCAAATTAGCTCTTCACTGATGCAGCGTGTGATGCATGGACTCGTCTCCATGGCATGAAATCACAGAGCTTTGAAATCTGTACGTAGTCACTCTTGGCAGACAAGAAGCAAAGGGTAGGAGTAAACGGGTCCTTTACAGAATGGTAGGCAGTGACTAGTGGGGTACCGCTAGGCTCAGTGCTGGGACCCAAGCTATTTACAATATATATTAATGATTTGGACGAGGGAATTGAATGTAACATCTCCAAGTTTGCGGATGACACGAAGCTGGGGGGTAGTGTTAGGTGTGAGGAGGATGCTAGGAGGCTGCAAGGTGACTTGGATAGGCTGGGTGAGTGGGCAAATGCATGGCAGATGCAGTATAATGTGGATAAATGTGAGGTTATCCACATTGGTGCCAAAAACAGGAGGGTAGACTAATATCTGAAGTGGCAGATTAGGAAAAGGGGAGATGCAACGAGACCTGGGTTTATGGTACACCAGTCATTGGAAGTAGGCATGCAGGTGCAGCAGGCAGTGAAGAAAGCAAATGGTATGTTAGCATTCATAGCGAAAGGATTTGAGTATAGGAGCAGGGAGGTTCTATTGCAGTTGTACAGGGTTTTGGTGAGACCACACCTGGAGTATTGCGTACAGTTTTGGTCTCCAAATCTGAGGAAATACATTCTTGCCATAGAGGGGGAACAGAGAAGGTTCTCCAGACTGATTCCTGGGATGTCAGGACTTTCATATGAAGAAAGACTGGATAGACTCGGCTTGTACTCACTAGAATTTAGAAGACTGAGGAGGGATCTTATAGAAACTTACAAAATTCTTAAGGGATTGGACAGGCTAGATGCAGGAAGATTGTTCCCGATGTTGGGGAGGTCCAGAACAAGGGTCACAGTCTAAGGATAAGTTGGAATTCCTTTAGGACCGAGATGAGGAAAACATTTTTCACACAGTGAGTGGGGAGTCTCTGGAATTCTCTGCCACAGAAGGTAGTTGAGGCCAGTTCATTGGCTATATTTAAGAGGGAGTTAGATGTGGCCCTTGTGGCTAAAGGGTTAAGGGGGTATGGAGATAAGGCAGGGACAAGATACTGGGTTGGATGATCAGCCATGATCATATTGAATGGCGGTGCAGGCTCAAAGGGCCGAATGGCCTACACCTGCACCTATTTTCTATGTTTCTATGTTTCTATTATAAAGGCCAACATGCCATCCGCTTTCTTCACTGCCTGCTGTACCTGCATGCTTACTTTCATAGACTGATGTACAAGGACCCCCAGATCCCGTTGTACTTCCCCTTTTCCAAACTTGACGGCATTTAGATAGTAATCTGCTTCCTGTTTTTGCTACCAAATTGGATAACCTCACATTTATCCACATTAAACGTAATCTGCCATGCATCCGCCCACTCCCTCAACCTGTCCAAGTCACCCTGCATTCTCATAGCATCCTCCACACAGTTCACACTGCCATCCAGCTTTGTGTCATCTGCAAATTTGCTAAAGTTACTTTGAATCCCTTCATCCAAATCATTGATGTATATTGTAAATAGTTGTGGTCCCAGCACCGAGCCTTGCGGTACCTCACTCGTCACTGCCTGCCATTCTGAAAGGAACCCGTTAATCCCTACTATTTATTACCTGACTGCCAACCACTTCTCTATCCAGGACAGCACTCTACCCCCAATACTATGTGCCCTAATTTTGCCCACTAATCTCCTATATGGGATCTTATCAAATGCTTTCTGAAAGTCCAGGTACACTACATCCATTGGCTCTCCCTTGTTACATCTTCTAAAAATTCCAGAAGATTAGTCAAGCATGATTTCCCCTTCGTAAATCATGAGATCGGTCTATCAGTTTTATTATGCATTGAAAATTTACAATATTTTCAATATGGTAAAGTATTGAAAAATACTTTAATATTGCCTTCTCAACATGCCTTCTCAACATGTGTTGGGAAGAACTGCAGAAGCTGGTTTAAATCAACAATAGACACACAATGCTGGAGTAACTCAGCAGGACAGGCGGCATCTCTGGAGAAAAGGAATGTTTTCTCTCCAGAGATGCTGCCCTACCCGCTGAGTTACTCCAGCATGTTGTGTCTATCATGCCTTCTCAACATGCAGCCTGCATGTAATATAGATGTTATGATGCCAGTGATAATAGTACCATGCATTACACTTCCTTTATTGGTCTGGAAATTATGTTCCCCCACTTAGAACATGCATGCTTTGTCCACACAGAATTTGCCAGTTTTTCACTAAATTTGGGTTTCCTCACTTGTCTGGTATTTTCATTATCCACTCCAGAGCTAGAATAATAACTATTTGAGAGGCACGTCAATTAATTGGGTTATTAAGAAACACTGAAAAACTATCACCGTGTCTGGTTCCTGCTTTTTTCATTACTGCCAGTAAAGTTGATTTTCAGAATTTGCAGTGTATGTTAACTTATGCTGGAAAAAAACAAGCATTCTTATATTTGTTATGAAAGGGGAAATATCCAGGTCATAATGTCCTGCCAATACTGGAATTCTGGTTCATTTCAACATTGCGGTAATTTTTAGGCAGAAGTATTTGAAGCGAAGCATAAACACTAGTATTGACTGGTTGGGTCAAAGGTGTGTATCTTTGCCGGAATCCAGTTTACAAATTTGCACTAATTACTTAACTGATTAAATAATCAATTAATTCAATCAAGCAGTTAACCAATCTCATGTTTTTCATGGAATACGGAGCTAAAACTGCCTTTTACAACATTCAAAACATTGTAGACGCAAAATGGTGGAGTAACTCAGCGAGACAGGCAGTATCTCTGGAGAGAAGGAATGGGTATTTCAATTACTGTAAAAAATCTTCCTTGTACTCTTGTTGATAAGATCCTCATTTTTTTTTTTGTAACGTAAAAGGTTATTTCGTAAAAATATTTTCCTGATTTTGCTTAAAGTAGGGCAGAATAACTGATGTGGTGTTGTAGACATTTAAATTCCTGACAAATGAATTTCTCCATTGGGACTGCTACTACTAATTCATTTCCACGTGATACCACTTCATTCCTCATGAAGTGAAACAAATAACGTGATTTGCAACAGAAAACACATTTTGATCTCAAACCATCGATTTAAGATGATTGACAATTAATTTGTACAACCCTGTAATTCCTTTAACCTAGGGTTATCTGCTGTTAATTAGTTTTGCATCTCATGAAGCTCCAGGTACTCTTTAAGATAGTCACTTAATTCACATTAAGAAGCTAATTTTTTAGTGCTATCTTGAAGTACTTCACATGCAGCGGGTTAAACTGAAGCTTAGTGCTATTGATATGTTGGATAATGGACCAGTTGTGTGGCCACTTAAACATTATTGTGAATAATATCAAGTATGGGTAAAATCTTGTTCAGATGGTTCAGCATGATACGTCGGAAAGAACTGCAGATGCTGGTTTAAATCGAAGGTAGACACAAAATGCTGGAGTAACTCAGCGGGACACAAAATGTTGGACTCTGAAGAAGGGTCTTGACCCAAAACAATACCCATTCCTACTCTCGAGAGATGCTGCCTGTCCCGCTCAGTTACTGTTGCATTTTGTGTCTACCTTTGGTTCAGTATGATCATCTATCTCAGACAAACATATGAAATTTCTACCAACACACACTTGCAGTACTTTGGTATTTGTGAACCAAGACTTTTAAACAAATAAGACCATCTTCAAGACTATAAAGGCAACAATTTTAATTGAACATAGGAACCTAAAGTATTGCTGAACTGAGAAAGATCATGACAGATCATTCAGTCTGACATGTTGGATTATGTGTCTTTTTTAAAGTAGGGTATAACCAAAACAATATGACACTTCTGTGGAACTTATCTAGGACTTCCAAAATTACTGATCAGAAGCTCTAAGGTCATACAGCACAGAAACAGGCCCTTGGACCCATCTCATCCATACCGATCAAGAACCCACGTATGCTAATCTAATTTGCCCATGTTTGACCAATATCCCTCCAAACCTCAACCAGCCCTATACCGGTACAAAAATATTATTTAAATGTCATCATTCACCTTATACATCTTTCTGCTCTCACCTTAAACCTATTGCCTTCTAGCTCTAAATTCTCCTCCCCCAGGGGAAAAAAAAGCTCTGCATTCATCCGATTATAGAAAACAAATAACAATGGACCCAGCACCTACCCCTGAGGCACATCACTTTCCATGAGCATCCAGTCTGGAAAACAACCTTCCACCACCATCCTTTACTTCCTACCATCAAGTCAATTATATGTCCAATTAGTTAGCTTTCCCTAGATCCCATGCAATCTAACCTTCCAAAGCAGACTACCATGTGGAACCTATCAAAGGCTTGCTGAAGTCCATGTGCACACATGGCTCTGACCTCAATGACCATTATGGATACTTCAAAAAGCTCATTCAGTTTGTGAGACATGATCTGCCACACACAAACCCATGCTGACTATTTCTTATCAACTCAGAATGTCCTCCAGTAACTTAATCAACAGATATAGACACTAAAGAACTACAGATGCTGGCTTATCCACAAAGACTTAAGAAGGAAATCAGGAGGACAAAAGGGGGGCAGGAGATAGCTTTGGCAGATAATATTAAGGAAAATCCAAATAGATTTTATAAGGGAAAGAGAGTAAATAAAGAGAATATTGGGTCCCTCAGAAACCGAAGCAGTCTTCTCCGCGTGGAGATGGGCAAAGTTTCTCCTCTGTTTTACTATGGAGATTGACATGAAGACCAGGATATTTGTTACATTTAATGGAGATGTCTTGAGGACAGTTTGTATATTGGCCGAGGAGGTGCTAGACATCTTAAAGATGATGAAGATAAATAAATCTCCTGGCCCTGATCAGATATATCTGCGGACACTGTGGAAAGCTAGAGAAGAAGTTGCAGGAGCCCTGGCTAAGATATACGAATCATATAACCATATAACCATATAACAATTACAGCACGGAAACAGGCCCTCTCGGCCCTTCCAGTCCGTGCCGACCATTTGTTTTCCCCTAGTCCCATCTACCTGCACTCAGACCATACCCCTCCATTCCCTTCCCGTCCATATACCTATCCACTTTACTCTTAAATGTTAAAATCGATCCTGCCTCCACCATTTCTGCTGGAAGCTGATTCCACACAGCCACCACCCTCTGAGTAAAGAAGTTCCCCCTCACGTTACCCCGAAACCTCTGTCCCATAATTCTCATGTCATGCCCTCTTGTTTGAATCTTCCCTACCCTCAATGGGAAAAACGTATCCACGTCAACTCTGTCTATCCCTTTCATCATTTTAAAGACCTCAATCAAGTCACCCCTTAACCTTCTGCGCACCAAAGAATAAAGACCTAAACTTGTTCAACCTTTCTCTGTAACATAGTTGCTGGAACCCTGGCAACATTCTAGTAAATCTCCTCTGTACTCTCTCTATTTTATTGACATCCTTCCTATAACTAGGCGACCAAAATTGTACACCATACTCCAGAATTGGTCTTACCAATGCCTTGTACAATTTTAACATTTACTTTCCCTACTCCTATATTCAATGCTCTGATTTATAAAGGCCAGCACACCAAAGGCTTTCTTTACCAGCCTATCTACATGCGATTCCACCTTCAGGGAAATATGCACAGTTATTCCTAGATCCCTCTGTTCCACAGCATTCCTCAATTCCCTACCATTTACCATGTTCCGGTCCTATTTTGATTTGTCCTGCCAAGATGTAGCACTTCACACTTATCAGCATTAAACTCCATCTACCATCTTTCAGCCCACTTTTCCAAATGGCCCAAATCTCTCTGTAGACTTTGAAAATCTACTTCATTATCCACAACACCACCTATCTTAGTATCATCTGCATACTTACTTATCCAATTTTCCACCCCATCATCCAGATCATTGACGCCAGTACATGACAAACAACAGTGGACCCAACACAGATCCCTGAGGCACCCCACTGGTCACCGACATTCCAACCTGACAAACAGCCATCCACCATTACTCTCTGACATCTCCACATTCAGCCACTGTGAATCCATCTTGCTACTCACACTGCCATTAACACCCAAAGATTGAACCTTCTTAACCAACCTTCCATGGGGAACCTTGTCAACGGCCTTACTGAAATCCATATAGACAACATCCACTGCTTTACCATCATCAATTTCCCTAGTTACCGCTTCAAAAAATTCAAGAAGGTTTGTCAAACATGACCTTCCAGGCACAAATCCATGTTAACTGTTCCTGATCAGACCCTGGTTATCCAGATGCTTATATATATTATCTCATTAGACACTGGTGAAATGCTGGAAGACTGGAGAGTAGCTAATGTTGTGCCTCTATTTAAGAAGGGTTGCAAGGTGAAGCTTAGGAACTATAGAACAGTGAGCCTAACATCTGCAATAGGCACGTTACTGGAGAGGTTTCTGAGGGATACATGGGTATTTGGATAGGAAGGGATTGACTAGGGACAGTTAGCATGGTTTTGAATATAGGAGATTGTGTCTTACGATTTTGATTGGGTTTTTTCAAAAAGTAATCAAAAAGGTTGATGAGGCCAAGGCCATAGACATTGTCTATATGGACTTCAGCAAGACATTTGTTAAGGTTCTGCATGGTAGGTTGCTCTGGACGGTTAGACAGAATGGGATCCAGGGAGAGCTAGCCGACTAGATAGAGAATTGGCATTGTGGAAGGAATAGATAGTGATGGTGGAAGGTTGTTTTTTGGACCTGTGTGACTAGTGTGTGCTGCAAAGATCAGTGCTGGGATCATTGCTGGGCCCATTTGTGGTTTACATCAATGATTTGGAAGATAGTGTAAAGCATGATGGTAAGTTTGCAGATGATATCAAAGTGGGTAGAGAAGATAGTTTTCAAAAATCACAGCAGGGTCTTGATCAGCTGGGTAAATTGGCTTAGAAATTGATAATGGAGTTTAATGCAGATAAATGGAAGGTCTTGCATTTTGGGAAGTCAAATCATGCTAGGAACTTCACAGTGAATGACTGGCCCCTGGAGATTGTTGTACAAATACATAGTTTCCTGGAAGTGCCGTCACATTTAGATGTGATGATCATGAAGGCTTCAGGCTTCATCAGTCAGGGTATTGAGAATGGAAGTTGGGATGTTATGTTACAGTTTTTGTACAGGTTGTTGGTGACACTGTATTTGGACAATTGTGTTCAGTTTTGGACACCCTGCTGATAAGAGTGCAGAGAAGTTTTACGAGGATGTTGCCAGGACTTGAGGGCCGGATTGTGGGGAGACTGGGACAGGCTACAAATTTATTCCTTGGAGCACACAAGGCTGAGCTGTGATCTTCCAGAAGTGTGTAAAATCATGAGGGGAATAGGTACAGTAGGTGAATGCACAGTGTATTTTTCCAGAGGCAGGGGAATCAAGAAACAGGTTAAGAAGAGAGCGGCAATCTTTTCACTCAGAGGATGGTATAGAATTGGCTCTCAGATGAGGTGGTTGAGATAGGTACCACAACACCTAAAATACATTTGACAGTACATCCAAAGGAAAAGTTTAGAGCAATATAGGCCAAACATGGGCAGGTGGGACTAGTGCAGATGGGGCATCTTGATTGGCATGGGCAAGTTGTGCCAAAAGGCCTGTTTCCATACAGTATGACTCTGACTCTACTAAGAATACTAAGAAGATCAGGCAACATTTGTGCAGGTCATGGATAAACATAGTTTTGAATTGGGGTAATTCTTCAGTGTCTGATGAAGGATCCTGGCCTGATACATTGTCTATCCATGTCTTCCACAGATGCTGCATGACCTGCTGAACTTGTCCAGCGCTTTGTGTCTTTTTTACTTACCAAAGAAGTTAAGCCTGCTAGTCTACATTTCCCAGAGAGCTTTCAATTTCCACATGCTTACTGAGGAATGTTATTGGAAATGGATAATTTGAAATGAATAGATGGCACTTCTTCCAAATTTCACTCACGATTAGCTGAAGAAAAGTATCAAAGTTTTGGCAACAGACGTACATATATCTCCCAGAGGTTGCAACTGGGGCCCTTTTGAGATGGATGCATGAGTCAAGCTTACTTATTTCCCCTTTCCTGATTGCTCTGATTCATGCTGAGATTGGTTTGTGCAGGCCTAACTGGCACGCTATTCAACCTTGATAATTTTCAAACACTGAACTCAGTTCTTTCCTCACCCAGCATTTAAACATGTACACATTTCTACCTGGAGTCACAGCACGGCCACCAAGCGCAAGTGATTTCTCAGATGGGGAGGCTAGTTATAATACTGGAAATACCACCCTGAAATCTCTATTTGCACCTGATGCAGGCCAGAAGTGATTAAGAAGGAACTGCAGATGCTGGAAAATCGAAGGTACACAAAAATGCTGGAGAAACTCGGCGGGTGCAGCAGCATCTATGGAGCGAAGGAAATGGGCAACGTTTCGGGCCGAAACCCTTCTTCAGACTGGCATGTGCAGACTTCAACGTGTGCAGGCCAGAAGTGACATCTAGGATCATCCTAACATGCTGTCAAATGCTGTGTTGCTCTCAATTGCCTACAAAACTGCTGGAAGTAATTATATGTAATTCTGTAATCATATGTTAACGCAGGATGCAGAAGCTAGTCAAAGCTGTGCCTGTGGAATGAGGCAACCCCCCAAAAATTAAGATTACGAAAATGGACTGATCAGTTTGATAGCATTTTCTAGTTGCTTCTCAAAAGAGAAATACAGTCACGTCATGTTGCCCAGAATAACACCACTGTACACACAAACAACGTTACAAGTTTAGCTCTGTGCTAGGAGCCAAGTACATATGTGTAGCATTACAAATGAAATAAAAATGGCTGCATATCGCAAAACAATGCAAAGAATGTTGCTGCATGCCTCTGAATGCGAAACCTATGGGATCTTCAAGTTAGAATGTGTTTATTTCCAGGTTTTTTACATTACAAACAGTCCCATGAGGAATAAACAAATACGAGGTAAGTCAACCTCTGTTGCAGCACCATTGCTGTAATCATTCAGTGTGCTGTGCTTTAAAAACACTTACATTAATCATCTTGATGTACTTTTCTCTAGAGTCATCATATTAGCATAAACATAGAAATGAAGGAAAAGACTGAGTCTGCCAGAATAAAAACAAGACAAAGCATTTCTAATTGCATTTACTCTTCTCAGGCAAGGATGACTTCAGACAATTTCTCCTTGACAACTCCAGCCACTAGGAATAAACAATCAAATCATCATTGTTATGTAGTTATGTCACTATTGAATGACCTAATTTAGAACTGATTTTTTTCTTGTATTTTAAAAGGTGATAAAAATTGGCTTAACTGTTTATAGCGTTGTATTTCTTTACTGCACCTCTTTTGAATTTGGGTAATTTTCACCTTCAAATGGATTCATGTAATTATCTTCTTTTAAGTATTTCAGCTGATCTTTATGAGAGATATTGATGACTTTCAGCGGTGTTGATGATGTAAGCCAACTGGCATAAGACTGGGAGGTGTGCTAAATGTATATAACCAAAGAAAAACACACACACAAACACAGAAAACGGGAAATGTGGCAAGGTAAACATATAGCTATTTGTAGATTTAGCAAGGGGAGGACCACGTTCGAGAGCCCTTCCGCTGCTGGGCATCAAGATGCTAATTCCAGTGGGACAACCCCCAAGCAATGGAAGGGATATCATCCCAGGAGGTGCTCAATGTAAAGAAAATGACACGACCGGATATACAGCTGGTAATATTGAATGTAAAGATGCGAAGAATTAATTCAGAGTTTTGCATGGTTTTTGTTTTGTGTATATATATTTTATGATTTTTTAATTGAAAACAAAACAGTTTTTATACATTGTGATTTGCTCTGTGTAATAAGTCAAAGTCATAGAGTGATACAGCGTTGAAACAGGCCTTTAGGCCCACACCGGCCAACATTTTCCAGCGACACCCGTCCCAGCTGCATGCGTTTGTCACTCCAAACCTGTCTTATCCATGTACCTGTCTAACTGTTTCTTAAATGTTTGGATAGTCCCAGCCTCAACTACCTCCTCTGGCTGCGAGTTCCATACACTGATCATCCTTTGTGTGAAAAAGATACCGCTCAGATTCCTATTAAATATTTTCCCCTTCCTCTTAACCCTATGTCCTCTATTCACCTACTATGGACAAGAGTCTCTGTGCATCTCCCCGATCTATTCCTCTCATGCTTTTATACACCTCTATAAGATCATATACTGCTGTAAAATCAATAAGCTAAAATAATCATCTAAAATCTTGACTTTGGGAGGTATCTGCGCTCCATGCATCCCAAATAATGTCAAAGCAATTTCAGAATGTGATTACAATTGATGTTGACTGATTTAAACCCACTAAAATCTTAGTTGGACTCATTCTCTGTCATTAAAACTTTAGCACATAGCTTACAGCTCACCCCCTCTATGACACACTGGTCAACCTGAGGAGCACCTTCAGCACCAGATTGGTTCCACCAAGATGCAGCACAGAACCCCACCGGAGACCCTTCTTCCCTGTGGCTATCAAACTGTACAACTTCTCCCCCCTTTGTCGTGGGATAGACTGAGACTGACTCCCCCCCCCCCAATCTTTGCACATCCACAATCCTTTCCACTCGTCACTTTAATTTAATGTTTCATGGATTTTGTATTTTTATGACTGTTGGTAGATCAATTTCCCTCCTGGGATAAATAGAGTTCGACTGTATCATCAAGATATTGTATCGTATTGTCTCGTATTCTGCTGTTGATTGTTTGTTGCTTTCACTTGAGTCATACAAAGCAGGATTTGTTATTACATCTTATAATTGCCATTTCTGAGGAATGTTCTAGAAAGTTTCTCGAATGTGTATGGCGTTTTGTACTGGTATCACATGGTGTAGGCTACGAATGCTACATAATTAGTAAAATAATCTTGAGATAAAAAGGTTGGCAATGCATAACATGCTAATTAGCTGACTACATCTCTAGGATATCTCAGTCACATAACAAGCATACAGATAATTCCTATTCCTAAGAGGGCTAATAATAAACATGTAAATTAGGCCAATATTTGGATTAGTCTGGTTCTATAATAAACTTGTTGATATTACATAGAAACATAGAAACATAGAAAATAGGTGCAGGAGTAGGCCATTCGGCCCTTCGAGCCTGCACCGCTGATCCCTTTAGCCACAAGGGCCACATCATGGCTGATCATTCAACTCAGTATTCCTGTACCTGCCTTCTCTCCATACCCCCTGATCCCTTTAGCCACAAGGGCCACATCTAACTCCCTCTTAAATATAGCCAATGAACTGGCCTCAACTACCTTCTGTGGCAGAGAATTCCAGAGACTCACCACTCTCTGTGTGAAAAATGTTTTCCTCATCTCGGTCCTAAAGGAATTCCAACTTATCCTTAAACTGTGACCCCTTGTTCTGGACCTCCCCAACATCGGGAACAATCTTCCTGCATCTAGCCTGTCCAACCCCTTAAGAATTTTGTAAGTTTCTATAAGATCCCCCCTCAATCTTCTGAATTCCAGCGAGTACAAGCCGAGTCTATCCAATCTTTCCTCATATGAAAGTCCTGACATCCCAGGAATCAGTCTGGTGAACCTTCTCTGTATCCCCTCCCCCTCAAAGGCAAGAATGTATTTCCTCAGATTTGGAGAACAAAACTGTACGCAATACTCCAGGTGTGGTCTCACCAAAACCCTGTACAACCGCAGTAGAACCTCCCTGCTCCTATACTCAAATCCTTTTGATATGAATGCTAACATACCATTCGCTTTCTTCACTGCCTGCTGCACTTGCATGCCTACTTTCAATGACTGGTGTACCATGACACCCGGGGCTCGTTGCATTTCCCCTTTTCCTAATCGGCCACCATTCAGATAATAGTCTACCCTTCTGTTTTTGCCACCAAAGTGGATAACCTCACATTTATCTGCATTATACTGCATCTGCCATGCATTTGCCCACTCACCCAGCCTATCCAAGTCACCTTGCAGCCTCTTAGCATCCTCCTCACACCTAACACTGCCCCCCAGCATTGTGTCATCAGCAAACCTGGAGATGTTGCATTCAATTCCCTCGTCCAAATCATTAATATATATTGTAAATAGCTGGGGTCCCAGCACCGAGCCTTGCGGTACCCCACTAGTCACAGCGGTACCCCACTGAGCCTTGCGGTACCCCACTGCCTGCCATTCTGAAAAGGACCCGTTTACTCCTACCCTTTGCTTCCTGTCTGCCTGCCAGTTCTCTATCCACATCAATACTGAACCCCCAATAATGTGCTTTAAGTTTATATACTAATCTCTTATGCAGGACCTTGTCGAAAGTCTTCTGAAAATCCAGATATAACACATCCACTGGTTCTCCCTTGTCCACTCTACTAGTTAGATCCTCAAAAAATTCTATAAGATTCGTCAGACATGATTTACCTTTCATAAATCCATGCTGACTTTGTCCAATGATTTCACCACTTTCCAAATGTGCTGCTATCCCATCTTTAATAACTGACTAGCATTTTCCCCACTACCGATGTTAGACTAACTGGTCTATAATTCCCCGTTTTCTCTCTCCCTCCTTTTTTAAAAAGTCGGGTTACATTAGGTACCCTCCAATCCTCAGGAACTACTCCAGAATCTAAACAGTTTTGAAAAATTATCACTAATGCATCCACTATTTCTGTGGCTACTTCCTTGAGTACACTTGGATGCAGCCTATCTGGCCCTGGGGATTTATCGGCCTTTAATCCATTCAATTTACCCAACACCATTTCCCGGCTAACCTGGATTTCACTCAGTTCCTCCATCTTATTTGACCCCCGGTCCCCTGCTATTTCAGGCAGATTATTTATGTCTTCCTTAGTGAAGACAGAACCAAAGTAGTTATTCAATTGGTCTGCAATGTCCTTGTTCCCCATGATCAATTCACCAGTTTCTGACTGCAAGGGACCTACCTTTGTTTTAACTAATCTTTTTCTCTTCACATATCTATAAAAACTTTTGCAGTCAGTTTCTATATTCCCTGCCAGTTTTCTTTCATAATCTATTTTCCCTTTCCTAATTAAGCTCTTTGTCCTCTGCTGGACTGAATTTCTCATAGACCTCTGGTAGGTTGCTTTTTCTGGCTAATTTGTATGCGTCATCTTTTGTTTTGATACTATCCCTGATTTCCCTTGTTACCACGGATGCACTACCTTCCTTGATTTATTCTTTTGCCAAACTGGGATGAACAATTGTTGTAGTTCATCCATGCAGTCTTTAAATTCCTTCCATTGCACATTCACTGTCAACCCTTTAACAATCAATTGCCAGTCTATCTTGGCCAATTCACGTCTCATACCTTCAAAGTTACATTTCTTTAAGTTCAGAACCCTTGTTTCTGACTTAATTATGTCACTCTCCATCCTAATGAAGAACTCAACCATATTATGGTCACTTTTGCCCAAGGGGCCACGCACAACAAGATTCCTAACTAACCCTTCCTCATTACTCAATACCCAGTCTAGAATAGCCTGCTCTCTCGTTGGTTCCTCTACATGTTGGTTTAGAAAACTATCCTGCATACATTCCAAGAAATCCTTTTCCTCAGCACCCCTGCCATTTTGATTCACCCAATCTATATGTAGATTGAAGTCACCCATTATAACTGTTTTACCTTTGTTGCACGCGTTTCTAATTTCCTGTTTGGTGCCATCCCCAACTCCACTACTACTGTTAGGTGGCCTGTACACAACACCCACTAGCGTTTTCTGCCCCTTAGTGTTTCGCAGCTCTACCCATATCAATTCCACATCCTCCAAGCTAATGTCCTTCCTTTCTATTGCGTTAATCTCCTCTCTAATTAGCAACACTACTCCACCTCCTTTTCCTTTCTGTCTATCCCTCCTGAATATTGAATATCCCTGGATGTTCAGCTCCCAGCCTTGGTCACCCTGGAGCCATGTCTCCGTGATCGTAACTATATCATAGTCATTAATAGCTATCTGCACATTCAACTCATCCACCTTATTACAAATGCTCCTCGCATTGAGACACAAAGCCCTCAGGCTTGTTTTTACAACACTCTTACTCCTTATACAATTATATTGAAAAGTGGCCCTTTTTGATTTTTGCCCTGGATTTGTCTGCCTGCCACTTTTACTTTTCACCTTGCTACCAATTGCTTCTACCCTCATTTTATACCCCTCTTTCTCTCTGCTCACACACTTAAGAAACCCACCACCTCTTATTCTCTGTTTATTACTTTTTTTCTTCTTTCCCCCCTTCATGTTGTGTCTGAGTGCTTCCCCACTCTGCCTCAGACACTGTCTACTAGCTTTCTCTATTTGAGTCCCTCCCCCCAACCATTCTAGTTTAAAGTCTCCCCAGTAGCCTTTGCAAATTTCCCCACCAGGATACTGGTCTCCCTCGGGTTCAAGTGCAACCCGTCCATTTTATACAGGTCACTCCTTCCCCGAAAGAAGTTCCAATGATCCAGAAACTTGAATCCCTGCCCTCTGCACCAGTCCTTCAGCCACGCATTTATCCTCCACATCGCTCCATTCCTACTCTCACTGTCGCGTGGCACAGGCAGTAATCCTGAGGTTGTTACCTTTGCAGTTCTTTCCCTTAACTCTCTTCCTAACTCCCTAAATTCTCCTTGCAGGACCTCTCCTCTTTTTCGTAATTGTAGTATGTGTAGATTTACAGCTGAGGAAGGTGTGATTATATTTGCTACAGTCCATGGCGCAGGACACTTCTTCCTAAAGGATTTCTATTGAATTCTTAACTTCATGGAGAAAGTCTACCAGTTTACTTGTGTGTTTACTTCTTGTGTGTTTCGAGAGTGCTGAAATAACTCTCGAGAACATGGATAGGTGAAGTTTTGGTTCAAGACCCTTCTTTCGAAGAAGTGTTTTGACCTGAAAACGTCACCTATCCATGTCCTCCAGAGTTGCTGCCTGACCTACTAATTTATTCCAGCACTTTGTGTGCTTTTGCATATTAACCAGCACCTACAATTCTTTGCTTCTACTGTTAAGCTGAATTGTGTGCCTACAATTCACTGGCTTGGAGTCAACAGCAAAAAGAAATGTGGATCAATTATCTTTTATTGTAATGGCAGTGACACAAACTGAGCCTAGGCGACTCTCAGATTATGAGCAACACCAGATCTTTCTGTGAGTGCAAGCCCTCAGAGAATAATGTATTACTTATATGCCATTCAAATCGAGACCAAGAACAGTTTGTAAAACTTAAAATAGTATTTGCAAATCCTTTTTTATTTGTGCATGTTTTCAATTTTGTGTTGCCTTTTTCTTCTTCTCCTTCTTTTCCTAAACCCAGAGACGACTTCATCCCTTTCGACCCTTGTGTTCTCACCGTCAGTGAGGTCTGACTGCGAGGTATTTCTATACATGGTCCTCCTCCATCAACCAATCCAAAGCCCGCTTGAATAATGTGCCAAAGTGTCTTGTGCTATGGAAAGCAAAGTGCAGCTGTCAGACTGTAATTTGACTTCATGCCATTTAATAATAGTACACATGCTGTTGTGTGCTAGGGCAGCAGGGTGAAGGCTGCGGACGGCAACAGGATTAGTAAGCTCATCAGGAAGGCTGACTCCGTCCTGGGGGTGGAGTTGGATTCACTGGAGATGGTCGGAGGGGAGGATGCTCCTCAAACTGCAGAGCATCTTGGACAATACAGCTCACCCCCTCCATGACACACTGGTCAACATGAGGAGCACCTTCAGCAACAATCTGCTTCAACCAAGATGCAGCACAGACCGCCACATGTCCATTTTTCCCTGTGGCTATCAAACTGTACAACTCCTCCTCCTTCTGTCGTGGGGTTAGACTAACTCCCGTTCACCCTCCCCCCCCACCCCTCCTCGTTCCCAATCTTTGCACTTCCCCAATCCTGGACTTTCTACTTGTCACTTACTTTAATTTCATGTTTCATGTATCTTGTAGTGTTTTATGACTGTTGGCAGACCAATTTCCCTCCTGGGATAAATAAAGTTCTATCATATCGTATCGTATCACATTGTACTGAATCACCAAGACTGATGAGAAAGAACATGCTTAATGTTGTTGTCGTTCGTGGCATAACTGAGCTACTTTTACTGAATGTCTATCCAGTTGTCAAACACAAACTTTATATCATAATGGATAATTAATGTAAATATGTTCTTCATAAACTTAATTAGTACAGCCAAATACCTATTTTATGACCAAAATAATGACATGTAACACTCAACAAAATCAACGATGTTTGTATTATACCTTGTGTTAGGAGAAAGCTTATCACATTTTCAGCTTTTACATCACCTTATTGGGATTTTGTCATTCCTCATGAAAACCACAGTGCTAAATTAACTGCACTAACATCTTGAGTTAAAGCTTATTAATGACCTTACAATGTTTGCAACATATGCAATGATTTTTACAGTGTAAATAGGCCACATGGATCAAAATAAGGAAACATATTCTGTAAAATGCAGAAACAGAGAATAATCCTCATTCAGAGGTAGAAAATCAAGGCTGAAGCGATAGGGGCTAATAGGTTGAAAGATAATTTAGCAGAGACATTATTGTTTATGTGCAAGTTCCATATCACCTTTGCTGTCAGGAAACCATTGCTCTGCCATTAACTCTACAAAAGCAGCTGTCTAGATTCCCAGTGAAATGTCAAGGTATGTTTTAAATACTTCATGTTAATCTCCCAGAGTGAAAGATTACGTTTATGTACAGTCTTGGAAACATTTTTGCTCTATTTCTCACTCCTTTACTTTCCCTCTCCTCACGTGCCTTGCTTTGCATGGATTTTATTGAGTCTAACTTGCACTTCCTCTTCAGCCACAGGTTTGGCAGTTCAGCAATAGTTTAGTTTGGTGCAGCGCGGAAACAGCCCTTTCGGCCCACCGAGTCCACACCGACCAGCAATCCCCGCACATTAACACTACCCTACTCACACTAGGGATAATTTTACAATACACCAAGCCAATTAACCTACAAACTTGTACATCTTTGGAATGTGGGAGGAAACCAAGGATCTCTGAGAAAACCCACATGGATCACGGCCTCTGAGAAATCCACGTGGAAACTCCATACACACAGCACCTGTAGTCAGGATCGAACCCGGGTCTCTGGTGCTGTAAGGCAGCGACTCTACCTCTGTGCCACCTTGCCGCCCTTACTTACTTAAAGACAATTGGATAAGGACTTGCTTTCCACAATCATTCATGTCCCAGATGCTCACCACGAGTGCCACACCATTCCCTCTCACTCTTCAAACACTTCAGTTTGAAATATCAATGGAAAATACAAGTACAATTCAGAATATCTTAGAGCATTCCCATTGTTAGGTTTTCACAACTCTGCAGGGGTCAATATTATGAACATTAGTTGAAGCAAATTTGTTGACATTTTGAAGTGTTCTACACATGCATGTTTAAAAAATAATCTTATTTCAAAAATGTTTCCCTATTCATTTGTCACTTTGATTTTTATTCTGCTCCTCCTATTTCTATATATTTGTATCGATCTCAGAACTATTATTGTTATCTATATTACTAAAAGTCTGACCTTAACCGCTTTGTGAGGTTTTATGGTGGCTTCACCCTGCTTGAAATGGTATGAAGCTGCATTTAAATTTGGTGGCCTTGCACCCTACTTGAAATGGTATGAAACTGCATTTGAAGTTGGTGGCCTTGCTCCCTGCTTGAAGTGGTATGAAACTGCTCTGAATTTGGTGGCCTTGTACCCTGCTGAAAGTGATATGAAACTGCACTTGAATTTAGTGGCCTTGGATCCAGGTTGAAGTGGTATGAAACTGCACTTGAATTTGGTGGCCTTGCACCCTGCTTGAAGTGGTTGGAAACTGCACTTGAATTTGGTGGCCTTGCACCCTGCTTGAAGTGGTTGGAAACTGCACTTGAATTTGGTGGCTTTGCACCCTGCTTGAATATGGTGGCCTTGCACCCTGCTTGAAATGGAATTTCAAGGAATTGCCATGAGTCAACTGCCAGCCCAGCAGCCAAGAGTGAGCTGCCAGCACATCAGGCTTGAGAGACTGAGCTGCCACCCCAAGAACCCATACCAGCCCTCCAGAAAGCCCCCCCCCGCCGCTGGCCACCAATATTGGAATTGGTGGAGAGGTGGAATATTGCATCAGGGACCAGCCCTCCCATGGGACCCAACTAGTAACTACTATTGCTTTTATCTGTGATTTTACTTCGGAGTCACGTGAGTGACTACGTGAAGACCCCGTCCAGCACGCATGCGCGACATTAGCGTTCATGCAGTGCACCCGCGACGGACGGGAGTCCAAGGCGCTCCCGCTACAAATCGAAATGTCGGGCCGACAGGTAAGTTTTACCGTGGCCGTGTGTCTTTTCTCTGTGGTGCTTGTGTTCCAGGAAGAACGAGCACCGCCAGAGGAAAGAAGTCTTCAGCTCGCCCCCGTTCTTCCTCCATTGAGAAATGCTCTTTGGAGGGGGGGAAAGAGGCGGCATGTATAACTACCGAGCCGAGCCCAGCACCGCTCGTGCTGCCTGAGCAGCGGGCTGGAGGTACCTGCAGCCAGAACCGGGCGGTAGTGTCCGACGATTCGGATGAAGATGCCTCACCGCTCGAGAGCGACACAGGCAGCCGCCTAAGCCGCATGGAACGGCTTATGGAGCAATTGCTCCAGCGAGATCTGCTGAAAAAGGAGAAGCAGCAGCAGCCTCGCCAAGGGAGTTCAGGCACTCCCACAGTGCCTTTTACGGCACTGGCCATTGCTTCACCTTCTTTTGAAGGCAGCATTGGCGACCAGGTCTGGGCTGGTCAAGAAGAGGGGTCACTGGCTGAAGATTTCGGGAGTTACGCAGGGTGTACAGGATCAGGAAGAGCTGCTGGTGTGGTGTGGTCAACCGCTACGTGGCCCATTCCACAAGCGGGTCGGCCATTAGAGCCGAAACTTGCAGCCCAGCATTAACCACCTGTCCTCAAAACCCGTACAAGGACAGGTGGTCAATGAGGCTCTTGAACTATATACAGCCCCAGTAAATTGTACATCATTGAATGTACCCGCTGTAAACAGCCAAAATTTGGGGACATTTGGGGCAGAAACATCAGGAAACCTGGAGTTGAAGCTACCAGAAATCCTTAAACTCCTGACTGCAGGAATAAACATCTTATGCTCGGTCCATTGATGGTGTGGACATCTCCACAAATCAGCAAGACACATTAGCTCTGCTGTGCACCACTCAAAAATGAAATAAACAATTTTACGGAAGGAAATTATCAAGCCTGCCCCTCAACCCTAATTTATTTTGCGGGACTTTGCAAAACACCGGGTTCAAGAACCTCCTATTCTGCTCTTTGGAAAGACCTTCCAAAAAAGGTGAACGGGAGACCTAGAGGAAGAATTCCAAGACCTTTGGGTCTCGTGAGGGCAGGTTTAGGACCGAGCAGACCTAACAAACCCAGGCGCAGTAGTTACCCCATGGCGTCCACCAGTCGTCAACCACACTATGGACTGGTGAAAGAAGCTCGGGGTCCGCAACCATTCCCCGTAATCCTTTTTAGGCCAGGGCCCAGAGCGGACCCCATGGAAAAGTAGCGCCACCCCCAACAACATCAAGATCAACATCAACCCCTCTACAGGCCAGCAGACCGCCTCATCGCCCAGCGAAAGAGGCAGAAGAAGCACCAATAACCATGGAGGTAGGTGGGTCTGGTTCATCTCAGCATATGAGCAGTAGGGGCCCTTATACTAACAGGGGGGAGATTGCACTTGTTTTTTGGATGCATGGAATCCATCACTAGTGACAAGTATATACTCAGCAGCGTTCATGGCTACAAAATTGACTTTGTTCATGAAAACATTCCACCAGTTGAGCATATACCCAAAAGGGTATTTCACCCTCTCAAGTCAAAGAGAAACAAGAGGGTCAAGCTGAACTGATGAGGTTACAAGCAAAAGGTGTCATTGAAAGAACAAAACATGAACCTTTGGAATTTTGTGTCTAATATTTTCACTTAAAATCAAAAAAGATGGTGGACGACGCATCATCATTGACTTAACTACTTTAAACAAGTCTGTCAAGTATATACATTTCAAGATGGATACTTTTTGAAACAGCCAACTATTGGTTTCTAGAGGGTACTTTCTAGCAAGCATTGATTTAAAAGATACCTACTACTCAGTACCCATACATAAGGAGCATCGTAAATACTTAAAAATGTATCTGGATGAAACAGCTATGGCAATTTAAAGCGCTTACCAAATGGGCTAACCTCTGCTCCAAGCTGTTCACTAAGACCTTAAAAACCTGCCTTGCATTATTGAGGAAACAAAAGCATATAGTCATGGCGTATTTGGACCGGACATTTTAATAGTGGGAAAAACCTTGGAGACAAGCCATTCTGGCAGTAGCAGCCACCAAACGTTTTTGAAACTTTGGGGTTTGTCATACATCCAGATTAAATCCAATTTTACACCGTCCACTGTCTGGACTATCTTGGATTTACGATTGATACTGTTTCGCATGATTGTAACTCTGCCGAAGGGAAAGCATCAGAATTGGCGCTATCATGCACGAACTCATGAATAAACATCAGCAACCATACGGAGGTAGTTAGAGTTATTGGCAAAATGGTAGCAGCTTTTCCAGCTGTACAATTTTGGGCCTTTGCAACTATCAACATTTGCAAAGAGCAAAAGTGCATGCACTAAAGCAAAACTCAGGTCACTTTGACCGAGTTTTATTATTTACTATGAGTTTAACTGCTGAATCCATTCCAGAGTTACAATGGTGGGCAAGGAACGTGTAAGGCTCAGCTCCAGTCCCATAATAATCACCAACCCAGTATTAACCATTCAAACGGATGCCAGTGCTTTGGGCTGGGGAGCAACTAACATGCAATCCAGCACAGGGGGCAGATGGGACTAAATTTGAATAATCTTGCCTACAGACACCGGGGTATCAACTACTTAGAAATGTAGGGTGCGTTTTATGGGTTAAAAGCAAATTCATCTAATACGCATCATGCACATGTCCGGTTTGCAATTAGATAATACCACGTGTGGTGGCCTTATATCAATCACATGGGTGGTGTAAAGTCGATATCGTGTGACAATTTGGCCAACCTAATCTGGCAATGGGGTGTTAAAAGGCATATTTGGGTTATCAGCAACTTACCTACCAGGTAAGCAAAAATACAGTGGGCAGAACACCAGGTTCACGCAGATTCAATGATAACATCGAATGGATGTTAAATCCCAAAGTATTTGCTGAAAATTAGTACTAAGCAATATATGGCACACCAGATATCGATCTATTTGCATCCAGGCTGAATCACCAGGTACCAAACGTATGTCGCTTGGGAACCAGACCCTGAGGCAGCAGCAGTGATGCATTCTCGCTGCATTGGGGGAAAATGTTCTTTTATGCTTTCCCTCCCTTTCTGCCTCATCAGTCGGGTATTACGCAAAGATTCAATTGGATTCTGCTTCAGGAATCTTGATAATACCTGACTGGCCTACACAGCCATGGTTCCCTATTGGCTTTCGATATGGCTGTTGAAACACCGTTGGAATTCCCCAGCAGTTGACAGTTATTAATCCAACCCAGTGTCAGGCATTAGTCACCCGTAGCATGACAGAGTCAATCTCCTGGTTTGCAGATTTTAAAAAGACCTCTACTGGGCCTGGGACTGTCTGAGGACGCCATAAAACATGATGGCCGCATCCCACCCGGGAGTCCACCAGGAGACAATACCTGACCAACATAAGAAAATGGGAACGGTATTTCTCCAAACAGGAACTACCTACACTACAGCTACAGCCACCAGTGTTGTGGAGTTTCTGCTTGGATTACATCGAGAAGGACTCCGGCTACAGCGCCATTAATACAGCCAGGAGTGCGTTTTGTCAGCTTATTTAATTTCCAGCAGCAGGACAACTGACTTTGGGGTCCCATCCACTAGTGGTCAAAATCATATGAGTGGCATTTTTAACACCAATTCCCCTAGGCCTAGGTACACTCAGATTCTGGGATGTCAGCATTGTACTGACGTACCTTAGGGGATGGCCACCACCCAGGTCACTCACGCTGGAACAACTTACACTGAAAATCAGTCATGCTCATGGCACTAGTGTCAGCTCAAAGGGTAAACAGTCCCTCCCACCTTCTGAGGCTGGACAGCAATGACAGAGTCATTGGACTGTATCACATTTCACATTCAGGGGCTGTGTCAAACAATCTAGACCAGGTACCGACGCTCCAGTCGATGGAGTTCCGGGCATATTCACCTGACCCCACGGTTGTGTGCCAAGACCCATCTCGCCAATTACATAGACACAACATATAACTTAAGAAGGGAGAGAAAAAGCCTTATGGATAAGCCACAAGAAGCCTCATGGTCAGGTGACGAGCCAAACCATGTTTCAAGGTGGCTCAGCAAATGGTGCTTAAGTCCGCGGAATCGATACTATTGTTTACAAATCTCATTCCACCAGGGCTGCATCTACGTCGGCGTCTAGGTGAATGGATGTGCCTATGGACCATATTCTGGCCAGAGCTGGATGGTCCTCGGAGAGAAACTTTCCAAAGGTTTTATAATAAGCCGCTGGCGGAGCCTGCTACATTTTTGCAGACAGAATTTTTTAGAGTCTGCAGATAATATTTTAATTTAAGCCCGGGGTAGCTCTCTGTTTTTTGTTGTTATTAATAAACCTTTTTGTTCACAAAACAGGTTATTGTTGATTGTATAACATGCTTCCTCCCCTCTAAGGTCTTCAGGCAGTTGAGTGAAGCATGAGCTGGTTCACGGTTTCGGATTCACAGAGCTTTGAGAGTCTTCACGTAGTCACTCACGTGACTCCGAAGTAAAATAGTAAGATTAAATGAGAACTTACCAGTTCGAAGTTTGATCTGTATTTTTATGAGGAGTTACCATGAGGGATTACGTGCCCTCCGCTCCCCACCCTCTTATTAATACAGAACACTGGTGAATATAAGTTCTTATTTTTTCTTACTATATTTATTTCCCAATTGTTGTGTTTCTGTGAATCCACACCGCTTGCATTGAAGAATGTCGCTCATGAGTCGGACGGGGTCGTTCACGTAATTCCCTCAATCGTACTCCTCATAATAAAATAGATTCCAACACTTCGAACTGGTAAGTTCTCATTTAATCTTACTATTCCATTTTCTCATGTACAACTTTTTCCTCTTGCATTTACTAATCTATTTATGCTGTTCTCTGTTTTTCACTTCTCAACTTCCTTATTTTCTCATCCCATATGACTAGATATTTTACTCATTATCACTTTCCTTTCATATGCCCTGATTCACATTACACTTACTCTTAACCTAAATTAACATTTTTAAATGGAAATTATTTTCCTTGCCACCTCTTTCTTAGCTTCCTCTCTCACCCTGATTTTAAAAATGTTTTTCTTACATTTTGTGGACACAAAGCTGGTCCCGCAGGTGTGTTATCCAAAAAAATGCTATCCAGTTGCTTTCTGTCCTTTTAAACACACACAACCGAAACAACACCCTATTCCTTTTCCCAGAGATACAGTCCTGACCTTCTGAGTTTTACTCCCAACTTTTTTGTGTCTATCTTATGGTTTAAACCAGCAATCTTCAAGTTTCCTTCCTCACACTTTTTTTTAAATGTTTACTGATTACTTTTATCTCACCAGCTTTTGAAATCAGGCACTTCAGCTAAAAGACAGGATAGGATTTAATGGTGGGTACACAAAAGCTGGAAGAAAACTCAGCGGGTGCAGACAGCATCTATGGGAGCGAAGGAGATAGGCGACCGGTTTTTGGGTCGATACCCCTTTCATCAGACCTGGTCCCAGGGATCAGGGAAACGAGAAGATATAGACAGGTGATGTGGATTTTACTTCGGAGTAACGTGGGTGACTATGTGAAATAGAAGCCCGTACAGCCGTTGGTGCGTCAAGACGTCAGACGCTTGGTGCAGTCCCGGCCGTAGTTGGAGCAGCAGCGGCTCCCTCCGAGCGTAAGTTTTACACGGGTTTACACGAAAAGCTGAGAATTCAGCCGGGGCAGCAGCATCAAGGAGCGAAGGAGATGGGCGACGTTTTCGGGTCGAGACCCTTCTTCAGACTTCCACCCTCGAATCTCCAGCATTTTCAGTTTCTTTGTTAACAAGTTTAAACGGAGGTAAGGTTTGGTTATGAAAAGTTTTTACCAACAGTCAATTTTCTGCGACGGTTTGGGAGTTTTTTGTAGATAGGGTTGCAGAAAGGGAAGAAGGTGTCGGCGAGGGCGCTCCCGGGGGTAGAAAGGAGAGGTGGACCAGTGATAGTGTTTGAGGAAGGAGGCCCGTCTGGTACACCTGGTCCGGTATGCTGGCCAACACAGCCAGTGGGTTTGCGGAACCCACAGCCAGGGGGCAAAGTAGAGGCCTTGTCAGTAGGGGTTGGAAGGCCCACTGGCAAGTCTCCCTGTGGGCCCGTAAGAATGAGTCCGGGCCGGAGGTCAATACCCTCCCATAGGAGAAGTCCATTTTCTCCACGGCTCTCACACGTCGAGATTCTATGTACAAAAGAATGCCTACAGGGACCGAGCTCCGTGAGGAGGAGTGGTGCCCAAGCCAGGCTTGATTGGAGAGCTTGTTGCTAGCAGCACCTGGTTTTCAGGGCTGCAGAACGATCCCCTGCCTGTGGAGGAGGAAGTTACCAGCTCCCGTGAAGGAGTAGTGGGTGTCCCAAGGCCAGGCTGATGGAGAGCCTATGTGCTAGCAGCACCTGTTTTCAGTCTGCAGAACTATCCTGCTGTGAGGAGGATGTTCTGTCAGGGCTGGTTTTGTGCTTGACAACAGTTACTATGCAGGGGGAGAGCATAAATGGGTTTTCGGTTTGGAGTAATTCCCGAACATTCTGGGAAGTTTGCTGTTTGGGTAAGAAGAGGCAGTACAGGCATTGGATGTAGAATTGGCCGAAGCCATTCAGTTATAGCAATCCCACCAGTTACGGGAGCTACTATGGATGAAGTAGCAAAAAAAACTATAAACTCCTGTATAATTGTGATCTCCTGAAGTACCGGTGGTAATCACCAAATTTGCATTAGATGGTTTTTGCCTTGCTAGGGCCCAGGAGAGAAGTTTTAAAAAAGTGCTTAAAACTGTTGTAAGCAGGGTATTACAACTGTGGTGAAAGTTAATTGATACAAATTGATAATGGTTGAAAGCACACAGATGACAGGGACTCTTTGTAAGCTTTTTTGAAATTAATAATATCGGAGGGCCCGCTATTAGGCCAGTGCTAACCCGAATTTGGCGAGTTGGGTGCAAACCGACCATGTACCACCACGAAATCTGTTTGTTTTTGGTGGTAACCTTGCAAAAAAAGGGACAAAAGACTGTTTTATGAGGTTTGTATTTAACCATGGCCCTCATTTAAAGCCAGCTGGAAGCAAGCAAAAAAAGGTTTCTCTAACAAGAAGTCGAAAGGACCAACAAGGTCCACAACCCACTCCCACCCCCCCCACACCCATCACCCCCCCCGCAAGGAAAAGATGCAGGTAAGGGAAATATAACATTGACAGACGAATGAATTAACTGAATGTTCCTGTTCAAAATTTGGGAAGGTTAAAAATTGTTTTCCTCAAACAATGGCAAGCAGTTTTTTGACATCAGATTTGTTTCATACTTAGTGTATTGAAGGGTGAAAAATTGGATTTTCTATACAGTCTACCTAATCAACATTCTTCCTAGTTTGTAAACTTATTTTTCAGATGAGGAAAAATGTGCTTATTCCAAGCTGAGATTTTCAGTCGTTACATAAGAAGGGTTAATTGAGCCTTTCTGTCTATCAAAGTCCACAATTTTTCTGTCAAGTATATGTTCCCCAGATCTTTAAAAAGACTGGGGGATGTAGAATTTATTCTGGATTTTATCGAATTTGAACAAATTTGTTTGTTTATAGCATTTTCAAAATGGAGAACCCTTTAACCACGGGCAAACATCTAGTGGGCCCCCAAAGGGTATATATGCAACCATTGATTTAAAGAATGCGTAAATTACCTGTGTCAATTCAAGGTGAATGATAGAAGAATATTTGAAATTTATTTGGATGAGAGCCCTGTGGCAATTCAGGACATTTCCCGAAGTGGATTTTAACTTCAGCTCCAGATTCATTTACTAAAATGGTAAAAACCCTGTGTTAGCATTACTTTTAGAGCTCAGGGGCATGTTGTAATGGCCTATTAGATGATAATTCTGATTGTTTGGAAAGACTCCATGCTGAAACTCAGTCCCATCAAGTTTCAGTTGTTTAAAATCACTTTTGAACAAATGGGAATTGTGATTCACCCAGATAAATCTAAAATTAACACCAGTCCAAAATTATTGATTAACTGGGAAATTTACCCATTAATTCCAATCAACATGGTTGGGTAACTTTGCCCAGGATGAAATTGTAATCCAGTATAATGAAGGACGGTTTTTTTAATCTCGTTGGAGAACATACGGCCTTCGATTAGACCCAAGGTAGCCAGTTTATGGGAAGTTGTTGCAAGCCTGTCCAGCTGTGCAGTATGGTCCCTCTGGGCATTATCAACAATTACAACCATCAAAGAACTGGCAACTGAGGAAATACAAAGGGGCCATTTTGGATTAGGCCCTTATGCAGTTGTCACTTGGGCGATTGCTGACCATACAATGGTGGATAGTCACATGTTTTCAAAAAAAATTTAAGGGAAGGTTTTGGTGGAACACCGTCACTGATATTACAGACTGAATTAAGAGCACTGGGTTGGGGTGCAACAGATATGTCATCTATTTGAGAGGCAGAATGGAATTGGATGAACACGCTACCTCAATTAAGAGGGATAAATTAATTAGAGTTGTATGGGGCCCACCTGGTTTGGGCTTCAAAGCTTATTTGTTCTTACAAGGAGGGATCTGCATTGTGCAGTTCAGATTGACAACACCACAGCAAGTGGGCATAGTAAACACACCAATGGGGTGGAGTTTTTTTTAAGTTACAGTCTTTGTGGATAAACGGCAACCAATTTTGGAGCTGGTGGGTATTTGACCCAAAAATACTTGGCTTTCAGCTCTTTAATTTGCCAGGAAGAGGTCACGTTCAGTTTTAATTGACAACATTGAATGATGTTAAATCAGGATGTTATTAACCAAATGATTGACAGTAATGCATTGCCAAGATATTGATTTGTTTTTGCATCACGAATTAAATTCATTCCCCCCCCCCCCCACACCCCCCCTACCATCTCTCTCTATATCATCCCCCCCCCCCCCCCCCCCCCCCCCCCCCCCCCCCCCCCCCCCCCCCCCCCCCCCCCACCCCCCCCCCCCCCCCCCCCCCCCCCCCCCCCCCCCCCCCCCCCCCCCCCCCCCCCCCCCCCCCCCCCCCCCCCCCCCCCCCCCCCCCCCCCCGCCCCCCCCCCCCCCCCCCCCCCCCCCCCCCCCCCCCCCCCCCCCCCCCCCCCCCCCCAGTTACCTAGAAATTTTAATGCTTCCAGGTAACCAGGTCCTGGCAGTAGCAGTGATGCATTTTCGACTGCATTGGGGAGGAAGTTTGTGTATGTATTTTCTTTCATTTACTGTTCCCTCATCAACAGTGTTTTGCAAAGATTCAAGGAGGACTCCGCCTTCAGGGGTATTGGTAAGTGCAATTGCCTACACGAGCATGGATTCCCGTTTTTTAATTACAAATGGCTAGGGAGCCTTTACATGCTTATGGCCCAAGAATAAAAATCTACTGTAAATCCTATTCACGGGGATCACATCCTTTTATTAAAGGATCGTATGATCTGTTAAATTGCAGATTTTTAAGGAGGCCCATACCTGGGGAGAGGACTGCTTCATCGGCCCCCCCCCCCACACCCAACGGTGGGATGTTCTCACGTCGGCCCTGCAGGGATAGTACACAGCATCAATATATCACCTATATAAGGAAGTGGGAGCAATTCTGCCTACAGCATGATATTGTATATCACAACTGCAGGGATCACGGATGTATTGGAAGTTTGTGGCAACTCTTTATTTATGACCAAAAAATTAAAGTTACAGTGGCGATTAATTTCAGTCAGAAGTGGCCCTCTGTCTTCTTTATTTTACCTGTGAATGCAGAATTGCATACAGTAGGGGACACTATTCCGTTAAGTTTTCACGATTTCATGAAGGGAGTTTTTCAATGTTTAATCCTCCTAAACCCAGGTATGCCGGAAATTTGGAATGTGAGTGGGAGGGGTTTATTATTTTTTTATCTTATTGTTCCTTCGCCAGTGGGGCTCCGTTTGACTAAGCCTAATCTATTAGCCAAAAAACTAAGAAAGGGTGGGTCAAGCTTTCCTGGTGTTGGTTATTTCAGCCCAATACTTGACAAACATTGCAAAAGCTACGGCCTTAAATAGAATGCATGTTTCCTGCTGAATCCATTATATTTTATGTCTATTATTTGCTTTACACCATAATAAAAGAGGCATGACAGGAATGTAAATGGGTGTTTTCAAGCATACCCCCCGCCAGATGGATCGCTTTCCTGTATAGTCTCAACATTTATCTCGTTTTATTACATTGAGATTAACTAAACCCTCTGAGAGGAACAGAGTTTTGGCTTTGTTTTATTAGTCCCACAAAAACCACACAGTAAAGGTGTTCGGTTGCAAACGATTGCAAGGTCCTCCGCGCCGCAGGATGTCCCCAGTGGAGCAAACCTTTTCAGAGTTTTGTCACAAGCCCGATTTTCAAGGCTCGGGTGTTTGCTGGATTCTGGTGTCATTACTGTTACATTTTTTCCCCTGAGTTAGAGGGGTTTGTTTATGATTTGTTTGTAAATAAACTGTTATTTCATTTAACAAATGTATTAACTGATTGCATGATTATTGTTAACGACTTTTGAGTCAATCCAGGCAGTGTGAACGACCGGAAAATAGTCCTGCGGCGTGAATTCACATGGCTTTTGAAGTCTTCAAGTAGTCCCACTCACGTGAACTCCGAAGTAAAAATAGTAAGATTAAACGAGAACTTACCAGTTTTTGAAATTTGATCTTTATTTTAGAGGAGTCGAGTTTGAGGTAACTACGTGGCCCCCGCTCCCACCCCATAGACTATCTGGGTTATTCTAGTTTTATCATCTTACCGTTATACTTCGGTCCATTGATTACTGGTGAATTCCATCCGCTTCTTTGAAAGATTTGACGCACCAACGCTTGTACGGGCTTTCTACTCACGTAGTTCCCTCCCAACCCGACTCCTCCAACAATAAAGATCCAAACTTCAAAACTGGAAAAGTTCTCGTTTTAACTTACTATTAATGTTTGTTTTTCCTCAAAAAAGGAGACCTAGAGGAGAATATAGAGGAATATAATGATATATAAATTCATGATGGTAAGATTGGGTAAATAGATAGAAACCATTTCCTATTAGCCTGATTGTTCGAAGAACTGGAAAGACACATTGAATAAAAAGCAAAAGTGAATAGGATTTGGTAAAGGCCCTTTTTACAAAAGTGTGATGATGATCTTAGAACAACAATGTTATAAGATGGAAGAACTGTTAGCCAAAATAAAGGTTAAAAGAAAACTGAGAGTTTATGGAAAATAGTTTTTGATAAAGAAACAGGACAAGTATTGTGTCAGGAAGCTAAGAGTAAACTTGAATTGTCATAAGTACTGGCAAGGGAAACAATGTAAATTCTTACTAAGCTAATAGGCCCATGAAATTGAAACAAGAGACAGAATAGATAATATAATAACACAAAAACTAAATTAATAACCATATTGGTGCGAAAACACAGTGGATAGTGCAACCGAAAGGCCACAATTCCATAGAACCCAAATCCATAGGAAATCTCATTGTTGCTTATCTACGCCATGGTCTTTTGCCGATACAAAGGAAACAACACATTAGCAAACCCGATTGCAGCCAGAATAGTGTAGGATACAATGAAGTGCATGCCTGGATGAGTGAGGCCTGGGAGCTGTGGGAGAAACAGAACTAGGGCCAGCATGTACTGGCACACGGTGCCGAAATGTCGAAGCAGTGCTCTGAGAGAGAACGGTTAATGTGAGTAGTGGATGGATGTGGTAGTAGGTTATTTTTTTGATCCTGGTTCAGAGTCCTGGAAACAAGAGCATGAAACCAAAGTGGCAACGAGACCGGGCAGTGCCGGCAAGTTGGCCTGAGGAAAACAAACATGTGTCTGGAATAGTGAGTTTGGGGTCCAGAAACATGGTTTGACGAGCAAGAAGAGGCAGCAGGAACCAACCAGTAGGGCGGAATCACAAAGAATCACTTAGGCTGCTGCTACACCCTGCTGTATAGTGGACCTGGCATTGGCCTTGATGGTCTGTACTCTCTTGTGATGTGTTTAATTCCACATACTATGAATTTTCAATATAAAAGGAAAGCTACTAAGCAAAAATGGCCAATCTTGTAGTCACTTGAATAGTGGGATTACATTCCAGGCAAAATTAGATATACTGCAACAACTCAAGATTGCTAATTCCACCTCTGACCATCTGACATCCCAAACAAACTGTCGGCAATGGGAGTATTTTTTTAGGAAAGTGTAAGACATCATGAAATGTAAAAATATGACAGCCAAATTGAAATTTAACAAACACCCACATTCAACATTGTGATTAATGACCCAGGTATGGGCAGTGATTCATTTTCTATTTAAATACTGAATTTATTTTTCAGACGAACAATTTCCAATTAGTTTTTAATGGAACTGATGTCCTGAAGTGAATTTTAGCTCTTACACAATACCACAATGCACATTCCACAAAATTTATAAGTCACCTTTCTTTCCACAATCTTCAGTGAGTTGATTAGGTTTAGTATGATTATTGTTATGTGCCACAATTAAAATTAAATGCATTCCCCCATGCATCCAATTATCAGAAAAATACCTACATAAATACAATCACGTCCTACATAAATACAATCAAGTCCTACATAAATACAATCAAGTACATTAGGTACAGCAAAAGGGGAAAGATACACGGTTGCAAAATATACTGGTAATTCTCAACATTTGTAGCACACCAATTCATAGACAAAGTCCAATGACTGCAAAGTCCATTGGTTCCGAAATTCCATTGTCTGAAAATCGGGGTGTAACTATTGCTTCTGGTGGAAGACATGACACAAAAAAAACTGGAATACTATATCCTCTCTAGAAC